>OY755243.1:10134696-10547196 GCA_963576725.1 Azorinus chamasolen | reverse complement strand
AGGGTTATATTTTAAGGTGGAATGGCCGGTCATTTTTTAACTGTAGATTCCATTCATTATATAAGATTTAAATTTGCTATATGATTTTGAATAATAAACAGTGAAGACCCTGGTCAGAGGGCTGCTTTTCGAGCTATCTTGTCTGAGTCTACAGCTTTCAAATGTCGGTACTTTTATTTCCCGCATACAACGATTTCAACAATACAAACTATTTGTTTTGGAATACTGAAAATGAATTGTGTTAGACAGTTGGAGACTATATTATTACATTACTTACTCAGCCTAAATACATGTATACTGCTAATTTACTAACTAGACTTAGGAAAATAGTAACGATCAAAGGTGCCAGATGGTCAGTAAATCCCCTAATTTCTCAGCAGGGGACAAGGGTCAGTGATCATACAACTGCCATCTATCAAACACTGTCTTATCAACAAAGTTATGAATTATTACGTAACAGGAATGATTCTACTGAAACAGTAAGTACTACCAAACAATGTAAAGTTGTGATTTGTTAAACAGCTTCCCGAAAAATAGAAGATAACTATGTTTTGACTAATTAGATCTATGGCTAAGCTTAAACCCCAACGATTTAGATCTATTTAAAAAGTTAGATTATTGTGAATTCTAGTTCTAAAGATAGTTTAGATTGATATGATCTAGATCTATTCTAAAATACTTTTACTAGATCTGTTACGGTACTGTACAGTATCCAGAAAGACATTTTACAACACACAAATGAACGCCATGAGACTGTATATCTTAATATCTAGATCTTATTAAAATAAAATGAGAATTAAAAATTTAAATACTGTTGATCTAATTATAAAAAATGCCACTGGAAAATATGCCACTTGGAAAATTGCCACCGTTAAGTTAAAAAATGCCAATGGAATAAATGTCACTTAAAAAAATGCCAATTTGTTTTTGGTTATTTTTTTTTCTATCTTTTTTGGAAAAATAAATCGTGAAGTTAAAACAAGACAAATCTGTTTTACAAACTTTCATTGTAAATCATTTCAAGCACACATATCCTAAATATAGTACAAACACACTAACAACACTAAAATGATGTCGTCTATTTACATTGTATACATAATTGGATCTACACCGTTTGTCTATTCGATGAAAATATCTGTTTGTCTGTCGTTTGTCTGTCTATATGTCTCTCTGTATGTCTGTTTGTCTCTGTATCTTTGCCTGTATCTGTCTGTCTCTGTCTCTCTGTGTCTCTCCCTCTCTCTCTCTCTGTTTGTCTGTGTGTGTGTGTGTCTCTGTGTGTCTGTATCTGTCTCTGTGTGTGTCTGTCTGTTTTTCTGTCTATGTGTGTGTCTGTCTCTCTCTGTCTGTCTATCTGTCTCTCTCTGTCTTTCTCTCTGTCTCTGTCTGTCTGTCTGTCTCTCTCTCTCATTGTGTGTCTCTCTCTCAATTACTTATTGTATTACAATATGAATTAAGGACCTTTAATGCAATAGGAACCAGAGTTGTTTTATATTAAATAAATTATTGAATATTTCACTCGGGTATTGTAAAGCAGTGTATATTCTAGTTCTTGTTTGATTATTAAGTCATGACACTGATAACAATCTTACTTTGACGTTGATATATTGAAATGAAACATTCAATACAGATGCAGTGAGTCGCATTACCTATATGTACTCATAGATGTACTTCTACTGTGCATAATTTACATTTAGCATGCTGCTAGACATTCTTCTCTGTAGTGTTCTTTTCGTTTCTTCTAGTTCTTTGCAAAACATGTGACAATATGTCAAACAGTTTGGATCCTGATGAGACACATACTGTTTGTTGTAAAGGTGATCATCAATTTGCCCTAGGCGTACTAAAGGTTAATCCTTTCCCTGATGAATATACATGTAGCAAATAATGACGTCATGAATATAAACAAGATTATCTTTTATAATGATATATGAACACATGACATTTTGGCTCAGACAGAAGAAAACAGAGCAGACCCAGATCAGACGGCTCCTATAGGAGCCGTCCGATCTGGGTCTACTCTGTTTGCAGATGCGTCAAACTGCGCTTACATAAGGGAAAGGGTTAACCCTTTCCCTGTTCTGTGTTTATTCAAAATTTCAATAACTACTGAATAGTCATGGAAAAAATAGTTACAACGAAATATGGAAGGTGGAACATTGTAGCAATTTCAGAAAGTAAAGAAGCATATCTTTCAAATTCAATAAGCAAACAGAGCAGACCCTGATCAGATGGCTCATATAGGAGCCGTCTGATCTGGGTCTACTCTGTTGGCAAACGCATGAAAACGCGTTTATATGAATGAAAGGCTTAAAGAAAGGTTATGGACTTAGCCGCGTCGTAGACAAAATAACACTCGATCGAACACTTGCAATTAGTGCAGACCCAGATTAGAACCCACTGTGAAAATAGTGTCTGATCTTGTTCTGCATTATGTACAACAAAAATGCGAAAATAATTCCGTGCACGTTCGTGTGTCTTTTCCAAATGTCCTGCCTGTTTTCTGTTCTGTTTTTGAAATAAAGTTGTGTGAAGTTGTGTCTTCTGAGTAGGTCACGATCAGACATTAACCCTTCGCTTGCTATTCACGTCAATATACGTACCTGTAAATAGTGAAGACCCAGATGAGACAGCTCCTGCAGGAGCTGTCTCATCAGGGTCTGCACTATTTACAAGTTGATTGTGCAACCACTGCACTCCACAGCAGTGAATGAACAGCGAAATACTTGTACACAGTGTAGATATATGTAATTATACAACAGGGCATGAGTAAAGAAGGAGAAATGTATTTTAAAATTCAGCAAGCGAAGGGTTAAGTAACAGTATGACAGTTGACCTGGGTCTTAGATACGCTTTACAAAAGTCCGTTGTAATGACGGGGTATACCAGGTCAATATTCATGTAAGAAATTATATCATCGTGAATTATCTATTCTCTGATATTTTTCATAATAGCAAATGAACACGTGGTGTCTTTGACCATTGCATAAACTACAAAATCAATTCTATACAGTAAAACCTCTCTATAACGGCCACTAAATTACATCAAGTATTTTGTCTTAAAGGAAGGTGGCTGCTTAAAGCAAGGTGAAAGTAAAACAGAACGCTCCTATAGGAGCGTTCTGTTTTACTGTCACCTTGCTTTAAGCAGCCACCTGCCCTAAATACTATCTAATTAACACAATTTATTGGCCGTTATAGAGAGGTTTTACTGTATGTACATGTGTATACTTCTATAAAAAACCAGAACTGACCCTGGCCTGATTTGGATCTTTGTCTGTTCGCAAATTCGCACATTCAACGATGCAAATGCACCAAAAAGGCGTCCCTATCAAGTAAAGGGTTAACCCTTTCCTTCATATAAAGAGATTAGATCCAGATCAGACGGCTCCTATAGGACTTTGCAATCTGCAAAGAGAGTAGACCCAGATTTGACAGCTCCTATAGGAGCCGTCTGATCTGGGTCTGCTCTGTTTGCTAATGGAATTAGATATAGCTTATCTGTTTCTTGACTTTCTAAAATGGATACAAAGTTCCACCAACAATATTTCATTATAACTATGTTGTCCATGAATATTCAGTAGGTAATGAAATTTGGAATAAACATAGAATAGGGAAAATGTTAAGCCATTGGATGCTGAATAGTCATCATCAAAGTTGAACAGAACATCGATGTTTAACTTTGGAGTCACGGAACGGCTAGACTCTTTGATAATGGATTTTGATTTACAAACCGTGCGGTCCCTGATCAGAGGGCTCCTCTAGGGGTCCGTATATGATCTGCAAGGGTCTACACTATTTGCAAAGGTCCGTGCGTTCATTCCCCGTGCGCCAAGAGGTAAATCAACCGGCCATCGTGGCACTGGCTAATTTTGATATAGCGTGTGTGTACAGTAAAACATCTTTAAACCGGAATTCTATCAGAGAAAAATTTAGATACCTTTAGGCAGGTGACTGCTTACTGCAGGGTGAAAGTCATGCAGACAACTCCTCTAGGAACTTTCTGCATGACTTTTATCCTGCATTAAGGTGCCACCTGTCCCAAAAAACCGATACCTTTACTAGACTGAACATCCGATTTAGAGGAGTGCATGTATTACTGTATGTGCAGACAACTGTTGGGATCTGGGTAATAATCACTTAATTGAAGCAATTTCTGTCGAATAATTTGTCAATTACTCAAGTTATAAGGTCTCCGTACGACAGCTGCATTATGCAAGTAATAGTATGATGTACCAGTAGTTCAAGTTTCGGAATTTAATTTGTCAATTGCGAGAGTGAAACAGATCAAATGTCGAGAAATTAGATACTACTGTCATGCATGCATGCGGTGGCTAGTTTGTAAAGGGGTATCTTTTAACTCGTATCCTGTCAAACACGACCTGTGTACCGTTTTACTAATGAACTTCATTCTCAGTGTTGTTATATTTTCTGATCCTTCGGGATCATCAGTTTTGATGTTATTAGTTTTGAAAATTGAATACTGCTTAAGCCAGTGCTAAGGGGGCGTGAGTAGCGCTGCACTTTTAATTACTACTCATGAACAGACTCAATAAAACCGAGTCTGCAATTTTCTCTTTTTAGGTTTCGGACTACTTTCCGAAACCTAATAGTAATGCATCCCCATGGCATGCCTCAAGCAAATTTATAAAGAAAATCATATCCCATAATGCGCAATCAGATCACTGTTATACTACGAAATATCGATTTATGCTTACAATGTATACGTTCATTAGCCCAAATGCAGAAATTTTGAATAGTTTAATGTTGACAGAATGTTTATCACGTAGCGCCGATTAAACGATTTAGTTGTATACGGGTGTATTTCACCCGTGTTTCTACTTTCATTTTGCCAAAAATGTGATTTTGTGTACACCCCTAGACAAAAATATAGTTCCAAGTGCAATGCGTTGGATAAACGACATCGACAATTCTTCATTTGATATGTGTGTCAATTAACAAAATACGGATGAAACTGTTTCAATTACCAATGATTTTGCTATGTAAAATGCTACGTAATATGATAAATTTGGTCGCGTACGAATATAGACCACAGAGCGACGGTAAAAGTGGCCCAGAAAGTAATCGACTTCTTAAAGTCGGGTGGATATTTTGAAATGTACAAGCATTTCTTGAATTTGTCGGATTGATACTGACAACGTTACGGAGAAAACTGTAATGAATAATGGTCGGAACATCGTCAATCTCTACACCTTACACACGAATGAAGATAACGACTGGAAATTGCAAGATACAGTCTAAACACCCGATATGACGGGTATGACTCATATCCGCGGATATGAATTTCGCAGCCTAAAATCGGCCTCAATTTAAGCATTATTTTTTTATTAGAAAAAAAACTTTTATCGAGTTTATTGGCTAACATTGTCCATATTTATTATTTGAAAAACGTAAATTTAATATTCAGTGCATATTAAGTAGTTATAGTTGAAGTTGAAGAAATAAAAAAAAATAATCATAGTATTCGGCACCGACCCTTCGGCACGAAGGAGCACGGACCGTAGAGAAACGTCCCGGAGATATATGGATAATCTTGAGTCTCAAAAGCATTTTGTTTTCTGAATGCATCAGAAGAATTTATGTTGAGTTTCGAAGATCATAATTATATTTTTACATGATGTGTGACAAGCATCGTAAACATTGATCATATACTTTTCAGTTGTCTAAGATCCATGTTTATAATGTGTGTAATGTCTTAGGAGACTATAAGCATTTAAGGATAATTACTCCAATTATAGAGAGTTAGTAGTTATAATGGAGATATAATGGAATTATTTTATTGTATGTTTTACACAATGTTAATTGTAACAAAATTATGCTGAACGTATATAATTCTTGACAATTTTTTGTTTGTAGTGTGTGTTTAAGCTTTTCCACACGCATTAATCTGTGTTAACATACAAGCATGCTGCCTTACCAGTTCTTTACTTGTACCATTTAAATATGCCCAGCAAGCCTAAATGTATCAAGAAGGAAATTCAGAATTCCAGATGAGTTTTATTCATGTTGATATCTTGTTCTGGATAATCCATATTATTGAATATCCAATTTTTGAAAATCACCATAACCAAATGGTTGGCTATAATTGGTCGACATTTAGATATTGTTTGGCGAAGTTATATATCATTCGATTTTTGCTGAAAATTGGTATCATGGGATATTTTAGTACTCAAAATTAATTGGAATGTGTTTCGAAAGTACATGTATTGGTTGATTTTGCTAAAAATTGGTATGACGGTATATTTTGGCACTCAGGACTCTGATTTGTCGAAAAATTAGATCTTTTTAAACAAATTCAGATATTGTTCGATATTTCCGAAAATTGGTATGTCGGGATATTTTGACACTCCGAATTGATTGGTATGTCTTTCGAAAAAATGTGTTGCTATGGTAACTGAATTGTTGGATCTGATTGGTCAAAATTTTAGATATTCAAATTTGCTGGAAATTGGCATTTAGGGGTATTTGGGTACCCCAAACTCAGTCAAATTGTTTTGAAATACTTGGTTGCCATGTTAATGGAGTGGTGTCCTCTGAATGGGTCACAATTTACATATTAGATTTTTCGGAAAAACAGTCAGTAGGGGTATATATGCAGTTGTTTCAAAAGTGTTGATTGCTATGGTAACCAAGTGATCACTAATGTCCTGTTATTTGTTGAAATTTAGATATTTTGCTCATCAATACCAGTTGTAAGTTTCGTTTAGGGGACATTCTGCAACATATTCTGTTACAATTAGATCTTGTTAACTGTATGATATTTAGATTCACATGGCATATATAATTTATCCAAACTTGGCTGTAGTGTGTATATGGATAAGTGATTGATGCAAGCCAAATACTGTTACAATCCACCAGTTAGTAGCAGAAATATGACCCTTAGTTGCTTTCAGATAGCAATTTATATAGGAAATGTGACTGTTAGAAGTCATATATGGGAACAACTTGCTCAGATTTCATTTAAATTTGACAGGGGCATTTACATGGATAGGTGCACGAGGCACATTATATGACACCAACGTCGGCCAAATAATAATAGAGTAACGGCCCTTTACTACATGCAAATATCAATTTCAGCTAACTTCAGGCACACAGTGGCAAATTGAGCTATTGGAACTGCACAATGCACTACTAGTCATCAATTTATTTATTTAAACAATATCTAAAACACTTTTCAGAAAAGGTCACGGCAATTATGTTCAGATGACTTGTCAGTTTTAACAAACAGTTCCATTAAACACCATTTTAGTCCTGGAAATAATGCTTTAGAGGTCATCTTACTATGTATCAATGGTACCAGTCCGTCCCTACCAAGCTGTATATTCACAATCGACACATATATGGTCCGAAACCTTCAGTACTGTCAGTACTTTGATTGCATTTCTAGTTTTGCTTTCGAGGGATCACCAATTTTCAGAATATATTTACCCTGGTCACACTTTCTAACAGCTTGGATGCAGATGAGACGCCGGTTAACTCGAATACTAAACGCAATAAGGATTCTGAGATAAGTAACAAATCTAGCATATCAGAGTTAGAGCAGACACTATTTTTTCGAAGGGATACAGTAAAACATCTCTATAACGACCACTCAATTGGGTTAATCAGTTGGTACATGTATTTAGCGCAGGTGGCTGCTTAAAGCAAGGTGAAAGTAAAACAGAACGCTCCTATAGGAGCGTTCTGTTTTACTTTCATCTTGCTTTAAGCAACCATCTGCCTTTGACACGAAATACTTGATGTAATTTAGTGGATGTTATAGAGAGGTTATACTGTCATGGCTAACTTTAGCACGCTATGATATTGTCTTCTGGAAAAAACTTTCGTCTGCATCTATTTCCTCTGTAGCTGTTTCTTATTTACATGTATGAGGTGTAGAGCAGGTCAGATCATAATAAGTGGTAGAGTTACTGGGTGCTTCATCTGGATCAAAACCATTTGTCAAAGTAATCACTAAATGAGCCTTGACATCATGACGGTTAACTGTCTCGCTGCCAAATTCTGTCGTCTGCAAACTTTGTCGTCTGCTGCAATTGTTTTCTTCATTTTTGTTTCAAAAACCATTGTCACAGTAACAAATAGTTTGGATCCTGATGAGACGCCGAGTTGTTCGGCGTCTCATCTGGATCCAAACTGTTTGCATAGGTAATCACAGAAGCGACGTTGGCAGCTAAAGAGTTCATTATCATTCGGGTTTCAGGCTATTTGACATTTAACGCAACAAATTCTCGTCGGCTTCAGAAATGTCAGAGATCACACGTTATACGTCAATGAATTCCACTGAATATTAATACAGTATATATTCTCGCTAATGAGACTACATAATGTATTAGCATAGCAGTCTTAAAAAGCAGGTGGTTGCTTAATGCAGGGCAAAAATTATTCAGAAAGCTCCTATATGAGCTTTCTGAATAATATTTGTCCTGCATGTTTTAAAATCCAGAATACTATTTCTTTTGAGTGGTCGTATTAGCGAGTATTTACTGTATATATACTTAACATAGCGTCTTGCCAGAGTCCACATTGCAAAATGAAATAATCAAAATAATCACGTGTATGTATATGTTTACAGCGTGACTCTCTATTTTTATCTCTCTTTAAAAAAAAGAAGCTTTTTAGAGTTATGGAAACAGAACAGAAAACTAAAAAAATCGTGGAAAAAGAAAAACATGTTTGCAAGAAATGTTTTACATGATTATACATGTAGTTTCTTTCTATGCATAGTAACAAAGTACGGTATTTCACTATTATAGTTTATGGCAATGGTCTTGTGCTTTTTTCTATTTGTTAAGAACACGTGATGGTTTGGTCATGACAGAAATTGTAGAATCAGATCTATATAATTCCAGTGGTAAACAGAGCAGACCCTGACCAGAGAGCTCATACAGGAGCCGTCTGATCTAGCTGTACTCTGTTTGCAAAGCGTTAAAAGGGTGTTTCATGGAGTAAAGAGCTTAACCCTTTACCCAATAGCCTGTTTCTAGTTTTGAAGACATATGACCACTTAAAGCAGGTTGAAAGTAAAGCAGAATGCGCCTTAAGGCGCATTCTGCTTTACTTTCAGCCTGCTTTAAGCTACCACCTACTAGGATATAGAAAATATTTATTATGCAATATGTTCATGACTGTATGAATTTGAACTATTTTCTTCAGCGGAGGAATAAATCAAACACGCTAAAAGCCGCTTCTATCAGGTAAAGAGCTTAAAGGGGACTAAGTGCGTTACCCCTTTACCTTCAGCCTGCTGAGTAAATTAATTTTGCAGAATTTTTCACCTACATGTAGTACATTTTCAAAATTCAAGCTATAATCAGTTTGTCTACCAAAATGCAATAAGGATGTCAAACAGTTTAGATCCTGATGAGACGCCGAGTAGGACCATTCAGATTAGTTTGAAATAACAGAAGTTCGAGTTATCCGATTTCTGATCTGGACAATTTCTTAAATTCACAAGTTAATGCATGTGTAAAGTAATGCTGAAAGCTAATGTAGGAGCTTTCAGCATTGCTTTACGTCTGCATTTAGCTGTCACACGTGTTTCTAGATATGCGTTGTTGTACATTTTAGAGCAATGCTGTATTGATAGTTTTGGAAGGACTGAACATTTAGTTCGACTTATCCCAAAGTTCGAGTTATCCGAGTTCGATGTATCGAAGTTCAACTGTAGAAGAAAACGTGTTCTTTTAGATTCGAAGCAGACGGCAATAATTCTAGCTGACAATTTCTCAAACGGCATAAGGTTCAGCTCGCTGATTGAATTGGCCTTAACCTTTGACATGATAAATGGTTTGTCGTCTGCTCATAGTGACTCTCGTGCATCTAATAAAGTCTTTATCATTATCATCATCATTAAGTTATGTATTTTTCTGCTAATATTTGGAACCTGTGTCAAGCAATGTTGACCCAGATGAGTGACTGGCTGTCTCGGTGTCTCGCCAGAATCCAAACTGCTAGCCAATGAAATCAAGAAATCGCCAATGGTACAATAAAAGTTCACGTGTCTAGGGGTCAACCAGTTCTTCGAAACATTAGCTTAATTTAATTTACTTACAAACTCCCATAACAATTAGTAGAAAACGTTATGCACGGAATTTCGTGCTCGAAAAAATACAATCAACTTAGTAGGCAGTCGTTTGGTGCGTTCCTGACAGTCACACGATTAGACATTTCTGGTCCACACTTTAACTCTTTATGTAAGAAATAATGACATCATCGATATAAGGTAGATTCAAAATGGCCTATAAAGGCATGACATTTTTGCTCAGGCAGAAACTGTAGAATCAGATCTATTATACCATTAGCAAACAGAGCAAACCCCAATCAGATTGCTCCTATAGAAGCTGTCTGGTCTGTGTCTACTCTGTTTGCAAAGGCGTAGAAATGGGTATTTTAACAATAACGGGTTTACTCTTACATCGCGGTGCAAACAATAATGTCTACTCTCAAAGTAGGCTCTGTTGAAAGTTTGACTTGATTCGATCAAGCCTCTGAAAAAAACAACGTTAACCTATTCCCTCATATTGACGATTTTTGACGACTCGGTAAAAGTCACTTTGTGAAACCATTGTGATAAATAGAGCATTTGCTCCTATAGGAGCAAATGCTCTATTTATCACAGTGGTTTCAAACTACAAAAATTCTAAAAAATCCTTTTCTCTAGTTAAGGCTCCTTTTTGGTAGATTTATTCAAAGAGGTTGTATCTAAAAATAGCCTATGATGTAATGGGTTAAACTCCCATTTGCAAACAGTTTGTATTCATATGAGACGATGGGAACCTAGCCTAGCGTCTCATCAGCTCCTAAGATGTTTGACACACGGTCAATAGTTTCTTTAACCCTTTCCCTGTTCTGTGTTCATTCCAAATTTCAATACCTACTGAATATTCATAGATAAAATGATTATAACGAAATATGGAAGGTGGAAAATTGTAGCCATTTTAGAAAGTAAAGACACAGATCTTTGAAATTCTATTAGCAAACAGAGTAGACCCTGATCAGACGGCTCCTCTAGGAGCCGTCTGATCTGGGTCTGCTCTGTTTGCAAATGTGTGAAAACACGTTTATATGAGGGAAAGTGTTAAAGTTTGTATGAATCGGGAGTAACTAAGTATTGCAACATACCAGTTTTAGCAGAATTTCTTTTCTGTATGATAAGAATTAAAATCAGTTTGTCGCACAAAATGCTTTTTAAATGTTTTCTCTATACAAGATATACAAACCGAATAAAAATCTTATTTAACATTTTACTCCATAGAAACGCATTTAACACTTTTGTAAATAGAGTAGACCTAGATCAGACGGCTCCTGTAGGAGCCGTCTGGCCAGGGTCTGCTCTGTTTGCTTTTGAAATAGCAGAGAGCTATTTTTACGATTTCTGCCATGATACAACATCCTTTGTTCACGATGTCCTTATAATGTCCTGCTAATCACTAATCGTACAGTCATTAATTTGGACATGAATATTCATGGAGTAAAGGGTAAAAACAGGATATGGAAGCCTTTTCAGATTTTTTTCAACATTTGGAAAATGTCCTACGAGTGATATCCTATGCGGTTTTCGTCACAGGCAAATATCTAAGATGGTTATTCAAATTCGATTTCGTTTCATTAATCGTGGGCCCATTTATTAAACTCCGAAGGATGAAGTTCCCGAAATGCCTTTTTTTAAAAAAAATAAATGTTAAACCTCATAAAAGGAATACAAGTAAACCTAATCTTGAGGAATAAAACTTAACTTAGATAACAAATATAGTAAGATAATCTGAGAGCGATAACTAGAATTTTACTGAATTGTTTTACTAAAGATTTAGACAGTAACATTTTCGCTAAGTTGTCCTATGCTTTTAGCATCCCTTAGGGCTCTGATGAATATGAGCCCAGACGTTCGCCTTATTGCTAGCTGAATCAGTGGACAGTTTACTTGAATTCCTTAGACAATATGGAATAATTCCGTCTGTGTCTTGGCATAAATGAAAACAAAAATAACCCGCTCTAAATGTTACATTCACTTATGAATTTAAACCTTTACCTTAAAAGATATGCCTTTGATGTCTTTGAAAACGAAAGAATCATGTCAAAGTACAGGGAAACCCCTCTAAACCACAATTCTAGTAGAGAAGAATTTAGATACTTTAGTCAGGTAGCTGCTTATTGCAGGGTGAAAGTCACACAAAAAGCTCATAGAGGAACTTTCTGCATGACTTTCAACCTGCATTAATTAAGCTTCCACCTATCTCCTGTTGTTATGATTTGTATGAATATTCACAAGGTAAAAGGTCAAAGGGCGATGGTCGTGGCTTCTTGTCGGACACTTTACGCCACTTATGTACTTTATAAGCAATTGCCGGTCACAAATAGTGTCTTCGATTCCAATGATCAAAATGGATGTACAGGTATTGTCATCGACTTAAGTTGTCACAGTTGATTTATCGTGCATTTCTTTAAAACAACACTGTCAGAGTATCAGTTTTATCCTGATGTTACACCGAGTTCCTCGGCATCTAGTCTGGATCCAACTGTTTGCATGTGTAATCATGCATCCGCCCGCAACCGGGCTGTAGGTTAAAGAAAGCATGCGCATTTAAAATCAGAAAAAAACCCGAATTGTGCAGACGGCAGACTGAAGTAGTTTTTGTTGTCTGCCAGAAGATTATGTAACTATTAACAAATTGTCTGTTGCATAATTGAGGACCTGCATGAGGATTAAAATGTCGGATGCCATGTCAGTGTCACTGTTTAAAGAATTGATTTTGAATATTTACACAGGAAACAATATTACGTCATTTCCTTTACAAAATTCAAGTCTCAATATAACAAGTCCCTCCAGCTATATTATTGGATGATTTCGAATAACTTCTGCAAACAGTGTGTGACCTGATGAGCCGTTGAGTAACTATTTGACTCGTCTAGATCGAAATACAGTGAAAACTCGATTATTCGAACACTCAAATACGTATCATTATTGATCTTTAACACAGGTGACAGCTTAATGCAGGATGAAAGGCATGCAGAAAGCTCCTCTAGGAGCTTCTGCATGACTTTCATCCTGCATTAAGCAGCCACCTGCCTACAAAGACATATATTCCTTCGTACTAAACTTTCGTAGTATCGAGTGTTTACTGTAGTTTTGACACTGTTCGAATTTATGAAACTTAGGATAAATGCATTGTATCCTAATAAAGCAGAATACAACGAAAGCCGCGTAGTACATCGAAAAAGTTAATTAACAAACTTCTAATTAATAAATGTTCATGCAAGAAATACTGACATAATATGACATATGCTATATTTTCCCTGGCCCCTTTTGCCACTGGTTAATGGCATACCAACCCCTGTTTCATCGATTACAGTAAAACCCCTCTAAACCGGAATTTTAATAAAGAACAATTAAGTCCTCTTAGGCAGGTGACTCCAACATATACCATTAATGATCTTTAACACAAGTGAATGCTTAATGCATGGTGAAAGTCATGCAGAAAGCTTCTAAGGGAAAGCTCCTTTCAACATGCATTAGGCTGCCACCCACCTGAAAGACCAGCATTTATACTTATTGTTAAGTCCGGTTTAGAGGGGTTTTACTGAGGGTGGCGGAGAAATAATTGACAAAAGGACAAAGAAAGAGACAGCCATAGTCTGAGACAGAAGACATACATATAGTATAAATGTGTGTTCTAAATTATTTGCATTAGTCTAAGAACTATGTATAATGCTGAACCTACGTCGATTATGATATAGTCAAATCTCTATATACAGTAAAACCTCTCTATAACGGCCACTAAATTACATAAAGTATTTTGTGTTAAAGGCAGGTGACTGCTTAAAGCAAGGTGAAAGTAAAACAGAACGCTCCTATATAGGAGCGTTCTGTTTAACTTTCACCTTGCTTTAAGCAGCCACCTGCCCTAAATACCAACTAATTAACACAATTTAGTGGTCGTTATAGAGTGGTTTAACTGTAGTACCAAATACAGTAGAAACCCTAAAGCACCTATTAATTAGCAAACACACGAGAGTCTTAAAAAGCAGGTGGTTGAGTAAATTATACAAGAAGCTCCTGTAGGAGTTGTTTGATCTTGGTATGCTCTGGTTGTTTATTGAATAATATAGATGTACATGTAATTCTACAGTTTTTGTCAAGACCAAATTTTCCTGTGTTTACATGCCATTAAAATCATCTAATTAATATTCATGATGTCATTATATTTCACATGAATATTCATGCAGTAAGGGTTAAGCTACTGAAAGAAATATATAAAACAAATACCGTGAATTTAGTAAACTGGAAAATATCATGCTTGACATCAGTTTGGCATCCATTATATCGATCTATTCCCCCTCATTCTGCACTTCAAAACCGCATTTACCTTCGTACGTTTTACGGGTTTTATCAAAAGAAAATGCTACAGTAGGTTCAAGATTAAAAAATACAGCCTCTCTAAATAATGATGCATTTAACCCTTTCCCTCATATAAACTCGTTTTCACACCGTTTAATACAGAGTAGACTCAGTGCAGACGGTTCCTATAGGGGCCGTCTGATCAGGATCTGCTCTGTTTGCTTATGAGATTATGATAGATCTGACTATTCAGTTTTATACCAATACCAAATACTGATGTGTACATATGCTATTTTAATTATTCAGCTAATAAATAGTCATGGTATATAGTCATAGTCATTATTTCTTACACGAATATTCAAAAGAGAAAGGGTTAAAGCATGTAGTCGAAGGGGGCTTTCAGTGCAACACTCGCCCTGCATTAAGTTACCACCTGCTATTATGACCCCAAAACTATACCTCTCTTTTGTGGTCACTTTAGATGGGTTTTACTGTATATAAAAACTACAAGTAAACGTGGTAGTCACTTTAGATGGACTTTACTGTATCTCAAAACTACAAGTAAACGTGGTGGTCACTTTAGATGGGCTTTACTGTATCTCAAAACTACAAGTAAACGTGGTGGTCACTTTAACCCTTTCCCTGTTCTATACTTATTCCAATTTTCAATACCTACTGAATTTTCATGGACAAAATAGTCAGTGTAATGAAATATGGAAGATGTGATATTGTAGTCATTTTAGAAACTAAAAAAGGTTAAAAAACAGTTCTGTCAAATTCCATTAGCAAACAGAATAGACCCTGAATATAGCTCATCTCCCTAAGTAGATCTGGGTCTATTCTGTTTGCCAATGCGTGAAAATGTATTTATATGAAGGACAGGGTTAAAGGGTTTTTACTGTATATATATAAACCACAAGTAAACAAGTTTTACCTCTTTGTTCCATGTTTTCTCCATAATGTCTGTCTCACTAACTGCCATCTTTTGTCATTCTTTAAGTCTCGCGACCAGCAGATACGGCACCTAGTAACTGTGACAAACTTCTTACCACACACCTGCTGCTGAGTGAGGTGCGACCAGGGGTCCTCAAGTCCGATGATCACAGCGCATGCGCATAAATACATGTATAGCACATCTCCATAAGACCAAAAAATTACATTTCAGATATTTGTCAAATAGTCCTATTAACTTGTTGTTGGTCTTGCAAAAAAAGATAAATTTGAGCTACAAAGAAACCCCTCTACAAGCGTCACCCACAAGAAGTATAATTCAGTGTCTATATTTTATGATTATTCATGTAAAAGTATTGACTTTATGAATATTAATTGTTAATACTGATACATAAACAAGGGGATATTTGAACACGACGGAAATTGTAAAATCAGATCGATATTATTCTATAGGCAAAGAGAGCAGATCCTGACCACAGGAATCCGGCTCATGAAATATGTCTATTCAAAATAAGTTAAAAGGTCCTTAAATTGAGCTTAGTAACACCTGGAGCCGAAAAAAGTAAGGGGCGTTTTGAGTCAAATCTGAAATTTTGTATATTCTATATTAGAGAAAAATATTGACTATACCGACATTTTAACTTATTTTAGACATATTTCATGAGCCGGACGTCTGTGCTTAAGATAACGTGTCTTATGGCAGTATGGTCAGTGTAAAACTATTGGTATATGCTGTTCGACAGTACAAAGTTACAATTTACAGTTTGATAAACAGTTAAAACACATTGACTCTGTTCTGATGTTATAAAACTGTTTTGTTTGAGTCTTAATTCACTCTCAAGCATCCACTCATAGGCTGACCAATCAGATACAGCAAATGTGACCAGAATGAGGTATACATCTGGGTCTCAAGGGCAGGTGGTAGCTTAAAGTAGGACGAAAGTTATGCAGAAAACTCTTGCAGAGCTTTCAGCGTTAATTTCGTCCTGCATTAGCCAACTACCTGCCTTTAAATACACCTATGTTTATTTATAATAAAAGTACAGTGAAAACTCGATCATCCGAACACTTAAAAACGTATCATTATTGATCTTTAACACAGGTAAAAGCTTAATGCAGGATGAAAGTCACGCAGAAAGCTCCTCTAGGAGCTTTCTGCATGACTTTCATACTGCATTAAGCAGCCACCTGCCTGCAAAGACATACATTATAATCCATTACTAAATTATCGTAGTATCGAGTTTATACTGTAGTAGCTTTGAGGGAGGGTGTTACTGTACTTAGGAATTAACTCACACTCAAACTCAGAACTCTAGACTAAACGCAGCGCCTAGTCTAGATATACACTGTTTGTAAATCCCGATCGTGCATTTTCATATGTAGAGAAATCATAGTACATGCACAAAGCTATGCATAATTATGTTGTGCCATGTTATGTACACTTTGTCTATCTACACTTGAATCTATCTATCTATGCATTAATAAAGAACCGCTAGCCAGTGACAGGTGGAATGCAGTTGTACCCCTCAAAACTGGTGTTTTGGGGAAGAATAATTTAGTATTTTAAGCAAGTGGTTGTTTAATGCAGGTTGAAAGTCATGCAGGAAGCTCCGTTTGGAGCTTCTCTCTGACTGTAACCCTGCATTAAGCTGACACCTGTCTTAAAGACATGCATTGGTGTTAAATTGAAAGGATAGTTTAGGGAATATTTACTGTATATTAATGACCTATCATAAATTAATAAAATTTTATAGATCATTAAGCAGGAAACGATCAAATTCATTTACAAACAACCCGGATCCAGATGAAACATCGCGTAACTCGCCGTCTCACCATGATCCAACGTGTCTGCAACTCGGCCAATAGTTTCTCAAAAGCATGAACGAAACAAAAATAAGTGGATCAGAATTCGAGCAGGCATAAGTGTCACGTGCTAAAAGTAAAAGTTTCTACATGTATACAGTAGAATCTGTCTTAAGCGGTCATCAAAAAGAGGTCTAATTGTGTGTCTGTAAGGCAGTTGGTAGCTTAATGCAGGTCAAAAATAATGCAGAAGGCAAGTTGCTGTAGGAGTTTTCTGCGTTACTTTTGACTTTTTATGGGTTATGTGTTGGTCAATATATGTATATCAATATTAGCCTGCAAGATGATGAAACAATTAAAATTGCAAATTGTATTTTAACTAATAACATCATATGATGTACATGTTATGTCATTCGAAACGTCTATCTAACGCTTTACTCCTTAAATATTCACGTGAGAAACAATGGCACTACTGATTTTGTATACAGTAAAACCCCTCTAAACCGGACCGGATAACTCGAACTTCTGCTATCTCGAACTAATTTATATAGTCCCTTGAAGTTCGAGATACCGCAGTTTAACTGTATATATGAACAGATGCTGTTTTGATCATAGCAGAAGATGTAAAATCAGATCGATATTAATTCATAAGCAAACAGAGCAGACTCTGGGTCCATGCTTATAAAACGTTTAGTTGAGTCTGAGTTCGTTCTCAAGTTTTTGATTGGTCAGATTTGAGCATTTGGCTCAAATCTGACCAATCAAAAGCTTGAGAACTCAAATCTGACCAATCAAAAGCTTGAGAACGAAACTCAGACTCAACTAAAAGCTTTATAAGCATGGACCCTGATCAGACAGCTCATACAGGAGCCATCTGATCTGGGTTAAGTATGTTTGCAAATGCGTGAAAAGGTGTCTCTGTCAGCTAAGGGCTAATTCTACATAAGAAAAGTCTACTGTATGACCAGTGCGGAATTCGGTCTGTATTGGCAACATTTTTGTAATATACGAGATCATAGTTTACAAAAATGTAGACCAGCATTCAGTAAGAACAGTTTGACATATAGCGGTCGATCTGAGTCTACGCTTTTTGAAAATATCCGTGTGACCCGTTTACAAGTAACCTCGCTGACTAATTAAAACTGACTCCTCTCTTACTGAGTATTAATTAAACAAATGCGTGTATCAAACTTTATCATTGAAGAAAATGTTTTTACAACAGCACAGAACCTGGTCAAAGAGTTTCCTCGTGAAACCTTTGATCTGGATCTACACTGTTTACAAAAGGCTTATATACTGGATTCCCGCATATTAAGCGTTAATTGTTTTTACAAGCTACACGATGAATTCGTCGAATGCAAATACTTTTGATCTAGATGGCACGCCGAGTACCTCGGCATCTCATCAGCTGGGTCTATGCTTATAAAGCTTTTTAGTTGAGTCTGAGTTCGTTCTTAAGCTTTTGATTGGTCAGGTTTGAGTTCTCAAGCTTTTGATTGGTCAGATTTGAAGGCTCAAATCTGACCAATCAAAAGCTTGAGAACGAACTCAGACTCAACTAAAAGTTTTATAAGCATGTACCCAGAATACAAACCGTTTGGCACTCTGGCAGTATGTTCTAATAGAACTGAATGAAAAAATAACTTTGAGAATAGTAGCAGACGACATTTTTGCAGACGGCAATTATAGTTTGCGTTCTATTCACACTATCCCGAAAAATACAATAAAAAGAATGAACACACCTGTTCCAACCACAGTGACAGGTTTTCTTACCTGGTGCGGGCCTCGTCGACCCACCGCTAATTCCTAATTAGCTCTATGAAATATTCAGGCGATGGCAGTATTGCTTTTTTTTTATCAGCTGCTACTGGAACATGTGCAATCAAAACTAAAACAATAAATCTACCCATATCCATTCGAAAAATCGAAATGGTTAAAAAGTGTCGCCTACTTAAAAATGATCGTCTGCTATAGTTTTCCTGAACCCTAACGCACTGACTTTTGATGGTTTCGTTATCCCTTTGTCTGATAGAGAAGCGTTTTAGGCTATTTATGGAAGAAACAGTGCAGATCCTGATGAGATGGCTCTTTCAGAATTCTCTGATCTAGATCTACATAGTCTGTCTATGCTCTTTTCTATTGACGCTATGCATATATACATGTATGTGTTAATATTCATTAATTCTAATGCATAACAGTAGACCCTGTCTTAAGCGGTCTTATTATGAGTCTGCAAGGCAGGCGGTAGCTTTAATACAGGTCGAAGGTAATGCAAGAATCTCGTGTCGGAGTTTTCTGCACTACGTTTGCCCTGCATAAGCAACCACCTTCTTTTTTTAAGACTGTTACGTTCAATAAATTAAAATAAATTGGCGCCTAAAACAGGTTCTAGTGTATTTATCACTATCTTAGTCCCGACATACTTATAAAGATGATGAGGGCCTAGCGGGGCGACATTTTAAAATATTTCACTGTCGAAGTAGGATCTGTGATTACCTTTGTAACAGTTTGGATCCAGATGTGACGTCGAGTATCTTGAAGTATCACTAGGGTCCAAACAAGTTGACATACCACTTACACTTGGGAGAAAAACTTGAAAGAAAGTCTTCTTTGAGACATTATTTGCAAACAGGCACAAAACGAATGGTTATCCGTGTACATCAGCCCGTCTGCGTTACCTTTGTCCTGCATCAAGCAACCCTCTGCTTAACCTATTCCCTCGTATTGACGACTTTTGGCAACTCTGTAAAAGTCACTTTGTGAAACCATTGTGATAAATAGAGCATTTGCTCCTATTTATCACAATGGTTTCAAAATGTGAATTTTACAGGGGCGTCAATATGAGGGAAAGGGTTAGATCTAAAGCTTACATGACAAGACAGAACCTTTATCAAAACCTATCCCCATAGACTTCGAGTTTTGTTCCATTTTGGCTATAATAATGTTTTCACCTTCCAGATTGATGTTACGCACGTGCGTTTCGCTAGCTATATTGTCAGCGTATGCATTGATATAGTCTCATTAATGACCTGTAAGACAGCATGCTAATTTTGTGACAGTTGCTGCTCTGTCGGGATAGCGTTAAACGCGAAAGTAGCTCGATATCACCATTTAGAGTACACAGATGTGAACTAGCATTGATCTCACTCTGCAGTAGCCTATTAGGCTGAGAAACACGGCTCTTCTTAAAACCATAGTAAAACCACAGTAAAACCAGACTACATACCAAATCTGTCTTTTACAATGAGTGTATGCTTTGTGTTCGGTATTGCGTTGTATTTTATGTATTAACTTTTCAATATGGAGGGAAAAAAGAAAAAATACAAAACAGGGGGCACCCGGGTTCGAACCGGGGACCTCTCGATCTGCAGTCGAATGCTCTACCACTGAGCTATACCCCCTTGATGGTAAACGGTCTGGTGAATTGCTATATAAATTCACTAGTATTATTGACTTAATAATCGTAAAATTGTTAGATGTAATAGTTACTTGTTTAAACAAATTCTCTCGTCTTCTAAATCATTAAAATAAATTCCATGAGACGAACTCAAATTTATATCAGTGAATTTCCAGACGTATCCATTAGTTACAGGTTTAACAAAATCCGGGAAGTTTCAAGATGGCGACCCAGTAACGAAACAAACTGTATCGTTGGAGTAAATTATTAATTTTAACAGTTGCTTAGGAGGTAATTGATTTGACTCTATATAACACAATGGTCATAGATGAAGAGATATAATGCTGATGTTACAATGATTCGTTTGCAATAAGATTTAGTTCATACGTTATAAATAAACTAAAATATTGATACCCCACCCACATGATTAATACGAGCACCTGTCATCTACATGACACTCTGTCATAATTGACCATAATGTTTCGGGTGTGCTGCTTTGGCAGGGGAAAAGAAAATTATGATTATTATAATTTTTTAATTAAAGAGTAGAAGGAAGGAAATGTTTACTATTAGCAACTGCATTTCTGTTCCTCATCGCAGTCTTGCTAACGCGTAGTGTGTCAGACACCAACCAGCATGATTTTTGACTATTAAACTATTAAAGTATGATAACAACAAAATAAGTGAACCACTTGCTGTTTATCTAGCAAAGTATGATAACAACTTTGCTAGATAAACAGCAAGTGGTTCACTTATTTTGAAGGAAGTGATGCATGCTTGGGAAAGCAAAGGGGTCTGATTAGGGGCATTTTGATATCTAGGGCTGTCACAGTTAGACAATTCTTGAACCGGTTAATCGGGAACAGCGAACTGAACCAAGATACAAGAAGATTTATTTTACGTCGGATACCATATAACAATATTCATTAGCTGTAACAGCTATTTTCCGACAAAAAACGTAATTAACCGGTTAACCGACATGTTTATCATCCGTTTCAGACGTACCAAAGACCTATGATATATGTTATCATAGGTCTTTGGACGTACTGCATATAGGATAAAGCATGATACGCTATATATTCGGAAAATTAATCATATTTGGGCCGATATAAGACTTGAAAACCCCGTTGACATCCTGCTTGATTCATTTGTTTACCGAAATCATATAACTATTCATTTCAAAGTTAACTTCTGGTAGATTTATGATGAAAGTGAAAGTAAGAATCGGGTTTACCTTTCGAGTCTCAACTTCCGCTAGACTGGTCTAACTCTACTGTAAAATTATCAACCAAAGTTATTAATGTGTACTGACTAAAAGTGCAGGTTCGAATGCCCTTCCACTTTACCATAATACTTGTAAAAGTAATAGTACACATTACACAGAGATGAGGAAAACTGGATAAAATTGAGAACGAACAAACATTGGTTTATTGGTAGACTGGTTTACATGATAAACCACCGTTATGCAAGTGGAAGACTGTGTTACCTTTCAATTAGGTTTGAGAAATAGTGACAGTTGTTTTTAAATTCCAATTAGCATGTAAAAGTGATACGTAGCTCTACGTGTGTTAAATGAAATAAGAATTTGTTTACAGAAGATGATATGTATATGGTTTACAGCCTCGAATAATCAGACACCTGCGCTTTTCTCCATCATAGCATGTCGAAGGGAAACAAAATAAGATATGACATGACAGTAAAAAATAATATTTTTAGCGTAATTTACAGGCGGTTCCCGGTTAGTGAAATTTTGAACCAGTTAGAACAACGAACCGAACCGTCAACGATTAACCGGGTAACCGTGACAGCCCTAAGGATATCACCCAACCACCACAAAATCTCATGCAAAGAATACAGCAACGCTTTTTTTTTTTTTTTAGATTTGTACCATATATCCTTGAATTAACATTCTAAAATTATTGAGCTTGTTTTAAGATTCTTACATCAAACTGAAACATCACATACATCAGGTAAAGGGTTAAGTATTTTAGCACTATTTTACAACATCAGCAAATCCTGGTTTGGACATTGTTTGATCAACCATAACCATTTCCCTGTTGAGTATCCAATAATTCATGATAGAAAAAATGACATCATGAACATTAATTTTATTAGCTGAATTTTTATAATGGCCTTTGCACACAGGAATTTTGGGTATTACTAGAAACCGTAGAGTCAGACCTATTACAATTTCATAAGCAAACATAGCAGACCCTGATCAGACAGCTCCTATAGGAGATATCTGATCTGGGTCTACTTTGTTTGTAAATTTGTGAAAAAGTGTTTATATGAAGGAAAGGGTGACTAATGCAAATACAGAACATAAAAATATTACTCAGTATATAATTTTATTGTTTTGTGTTAAATAATTAATTATTGCCATTCAAGTTGGCAGATTACTTTTCAATTTGTTATGACGTCACACAGAGGTCCAGATAAGATGTGTAAATCAAAACATTTTCAAGAATAACTTCTTTATTTCTCCACCAAACCCTATGTTGTGACCACTCTTTAGAATCATCTCTTCAAGACGATTCTAAAGAGTGATCACTACATAGGGTTTGGTGGAAAAATTACAGTTTTAGTATCTGAGTACGCAACTTCATCTGTAGAGCTCTCTGTCTCATATCTGATATTTTATAACAGACTGATACAGTGGGAAGTAGGGGGTTTATGTACTTGTTCAGTATCACTAGTGCACAATCTAATTACAGGACATAAAACGGTAATTATATTATATTGACACAGTTATGTCCCATATGAAAATTGAAACTTGGACTCTCCATTTGCAATCAAAGAACAGCATTGGTATCTACTTTTGGTGTTTTTTATTTTTTTTGTTAACATGTTAATATGGAATTCATTATGAAATTGTTTTGTAGAGCAAAGACATACAAGATGTCTGACACAGACGTAACAAAGACTCCTGACATATCTGACAAGGAGCGTGAAAATACAGAAGAAAAAGAGAAGGTAATTCTACAAATACAATGTATACAGCTTTAACCTTTTACCTCATAGCGATACCTTTTGGTACCTTTGCAAACAGAGTAGGCTCAAATTAGACAGCTATTATAGGAGCTGTCTGACCAGGGTCTGCTCTATTTGCTTATGAAATAGCCTGGATTGATCTGTTTCTATAGTTTCTGCCATGGTAAAAATTCCCCTGAACATGACGCCATTTTGAAAAAAAAAATCAGTGAATTTAAAAAATCAGTTAATATTCTTGCAGTCATTATTTCTTACCTGAAATTTCATATGAAAAAGTTTAGTACATGTACAAACATCTATTTTAACTAACTCTTTACTACATAAATATTCATGTGAAAATAATGAAATCATAACTATTAGATAAGCTTTTATAATGACACATGAACACATGCATTTTTTGGCCATGGCAGAAACTGTAGAATCATATAATCTATAATCAAACAGAGCAGACTTTGATCAGAAGGCTCCTATAGGAACTGTCTGAACTGGGTCTACTCTGTTTGCAGAGGCGTAGAAATGTGTATTTATGGAGTAAAGGGTTAATGTGATAACATGTTTACATGTTTCAATCTCCATGATTTTACTTGAAACAATAAGTAAAAATAAATCATTTTGTGTTGAACTTTTCTGCATATTTAAAACAGCAAATCAGGATGCTATAAATAATTTCAACCCTTTACTTAATGAATATTCATGTAAGATTCTGCCCATTCTGAATATAAATCAATTTAGTTCTTGCATTTATAATTTGAATTTAAGAAATTTATTGCCCTGGCAAACAGTAGAAAATCCGATCTGTAACTTATAATATAATCAAACAGAGCAGTCTTTGATCAGCCAGCTCCTACATGAGTTACAGGGGCTGTCTGATCTCTGTAATCTGGGTCTACTCTGTTTGCAAAGGCAAATAAGGGGGGATTAACAAGTAAAGGTTCAATAAAGCCATCATTACATAACTTTAGTTTCACCATAATTTATTTGCAGTCAATTACAGTATTTATCTGTAAATTGTTCTGACCTTGATATCATTTCAGGACACGGCTCCAAAGTCACCAAAGAAGACACCACCAAGCTCAGGCAAGGGCAGTGCCAAGAAAGCTGGAAGTCCTAAAGGTGGACGAGCCACACCAAAAAGTCCACCAAAACCATCTGGACCAGGGAGGGGAACTCCTCAGAAAGGTACAGTAAATCCAGCAAAAAGTCTTAACCTTCTGTACTCAGAGCAAATTCTGCAAATATTGTGATCTGCTTCAGTTCTAAATGTTTCTTTATCTTTTCAAAAAACAGTAGCAGAGTGACAAACAGTTTGGATGCTGATTAGATACTGAGTTACTCAGCATATCATGATCTGGATCCAAACTGTTTGCAAAAATAATCACACATTCACCAGTAGAGTGCTGTAGGTTAAGTGACCCTCATTAGAAGTCAAATGTTAGGCATTTAACCGTATACCTGATGAATATTCATGTAACACAAATAACATCTTAAATGTTAAATTTCTGATTTTTTATAATGACATGAATACAGGTTTGTTTGACCATGGTAGAAACTTGTGAATCAGATCTATTTGACCTTTTCCTTTCTGCGCCTTTGCAAATAGTGTAGACCCACATCAGATGGCTCCGATCTGATCGGAGTCTGCTGTGTTTGCTTATGAAATCATAATTTATTGGACGGTACAGTTTCTACCAATACCCAAATTCATGTGTACACAGGTCGTTATAAAAATGCAGCAAATGAATATTCATGATGTTCATATTTCTTACATGAATATTGAACAGGAAAGGGGTGAATTATAACAGTAGAGCAGATTATGATCAGACAGCTCTTACAGGAGCCATCAATTCTGGATCTATTCTGTTTGCAAATTAAACATTGAAGTGTTAACCCTTCGCTTGCTGAATTTTAAAATACACGTCTCCTTCTTTACCCATGCCCTGTTGTATAATTACATATATCTTCACTGTGTACAAGTATTTCCCTGTGCAATCACTGCTGTGGAGTGCACTGGTTGCACAATCAGCTTGTAAATAGTGCAGACCCTGATGAGACAGCTCTTGCAGGAGCTGTCTCATCTGGGTCTTCACTATTTACAGGTAGGTATATTGACGCGAATAGCAGGCGAAGGGTTAAAAAGCAGATGACTGCTTAATGCAGGGCAGTAGTGATACATAAAGCTCCTTAAGTTAACTTTTTGCATGTACTTTCATCGTGCCTTAAGCTACCATCTGCATTAAAGACCCAACAATAATAAGCATCTGTTTAAAGTTTGCTGAATACAGGTTGTACAGTATAAACATTTTATCAGTTCTATATGTTCAAATTTCTACTTTTGATTAAGTTCAAGACACCATACAAAAAATACAATAAGTAAAAGATATTTTAATACTATAAAATAACATAAATAATTATTGTAAAATGAAATTTTACAGGTGGAAAGAAAAAGGAAGATTCTAAGGTAGAGACACCTGCTTCGGAGGAAGAGGAAAACAAAGGTAAATATTTCCATTTGCAAATGGCTCTCCATTATCACTCTCCATATAGCATTCTAAGCAGTTACTTCATGAAAACATTAGAACCTGTCTTAAGTGGCCTTTCATTTATTGAACATAGAAGTCTTATGAAGCAGGTGGTTGCTTTCTGCATTACTTCTGACCTGCATTAAGCTATCACCTGCCTTACAGACCCATAATTAGACCTCTTTTTGATGGCTGCCTCAGACAGGTTGTACTGTATTCATGTAAGAAATAATGACATTAATATTGATACGATGAATTTGATAATCGCAAATTGACACTGGAAGTTTTGGCCATTACAGAAACTGTTGAATAAGATATATATTAATTCATGAGCAAACAGAGCCGACTCTGATCAGACAGCTCCTGTAGGAGGGGTTTGATCGAGCTTTACTTTGTTTGCAAAGACATTAAAAGAGGTGTTTCTATAGAGTACAGGGTTAACCAAAGAATAATTTCTGGTTATCATATTAGTACTGTCCTAATATGAATAACATTTAACCCTTTCCCTCATATAAACGTGTTTTAACACATTTGCAAACAGAGTAGACCCAGATCAGACAGCTCCTAGAGGAGCTGTCTGATCAGGGTCTGCTCTGATTGCTAATAGAATTTGATAGATCTGTTTCTTTACTTTCTAAAATGTCTACAATGCCCCACCTTCCAGATTTCTTTATAACTATTTTGTTAATGAATATTCAGTAGGTATTGATATTTGGCCTAAATACAGAACAGGGAAAGGGTTAATAGATGAAGTTTATCTAATCTTATCAAGAGTTATTTACAAGAATTTAGAGAAAGTTTTGTTTCACTGCATGATTTGGAAAGGATGCTTCTTTTGAACTTTTCTTTAATTATTGATACAAGTTGCTACCCAGACGCCTTTGCTTAGGAGCTGTCTGATCAGGGTCTGCTCTGTTTGCTTATAAGATAATATAGATATGATTCTACAGTTTCTGCCATGTTGTTCATGTTGTTCATTAAGCCATCAAACGGTTTAAAAAATTTGTTCCTGATGAGATGCAGAGTAACTCAACAAGTCATCTATATATCCAAACTATTTGAATAGTTGATCACACATACATGTAGTAAGTCTTTGCATGGTAGCAGCAAATTGGTCATAACTTTTGCATACAAAGAGGTGACTCTATAGTTCATGAATATTCATTTGAGAAATAATGACTGTTTGAATATAAGTTAGCTAAATTGTTATAATGGCATTATAATTAACCCGTTCCCTCATGGGCTAGTTTTAGATTCTACCCCTTTCAATGAATCTATTGAAAAGGAGCATTTACTAGAGGAAAGGAATTTTTTAGAAATTTGTAGCGTTAAAACCATTGTGATAAATAGAGCATTTGCTCCTATGGAGTGAATGCTCTATCACAATGATTTCAGAAAGTGACTTTTACAAAGGCGTCAAAAGGTGTCAATATGTGGGAATGGGTTAAGAGAATTTTGACCATGACAGAAACTGTAGAAACAGATCTTTATTGTTTTATAAGCATCAGAGCAGAGGCTGATCAGACAGTTGGTTAGAACTAGGTTCACTCTATTTACATAGGTGTGAAAAATGTGTTTACATGGAGTTATGGGTTAAAAGGAGAGATCAGCATAAAAAAGATTACATACATGTAGTTCCATGTTGCATTTTGTATGTGAATTAGATGTTTATAGTAGTAGAAAACAAATACTATACAGTAAAACCTCGATTATTCGAATTTTCGGTATAGAAGAATTTAGACCCTTTTAGGCAGGTGGCTGCTTAATGCATGGTGAAAGTCATGCAGAAAGCTCCTAGAGGAGCTTTCTGCATGACTTTCACCATGCATTAAGCTGCCACCTGTCTTAAAGATCAATAATAATACGTATTTTACTGTTCGGATAATCAAAGTTTTACTGTATTTCATGTTGAGCAGGTCCACCCGACAATGTTGTGCCAATCTTCTTATCGTCCAAGACCCAGCAGATTTACCACTGTCTTTGTGATGAGGATGTCACCCAGGAAGTCCCATTTAAGATCATTACTAAGGAGGAAATTCTTGAAGATATGCACAACAGAGCAGCCATTTGTGACTTTCACCCGATGAAGCAGAAAATCATAGTAAGCCATGTCTCTTGTGTAGTTCTCTAAAGTCTTCTTTTCTAAACCCTTTTCAGTTGAATATTCATGTAAGTATTAATGCCATCATTAATATTTATTAGTTGAATATTTATTGATCGCCGCATGAGCGGCGATCACTAATGGAATGCTAAAAAGTATTTACCCATGTAGGAGGGGTAGCGACAAGTTTTACAAATTGGCTCATGAGAGCGTGGCAGAGAATAGTTTCTATCTGCATTATTGATGTAGTGAAATATGTGATGTAAAAACCTTCATACGATGTTTAAAAAGAAATTTATCAAACAAATGTACAATAATAACAATAATTATGACACTTTTTTCGTCGAAGTATCGACATTAAATGCCAAAAACAGTTTTGTAAACATAAATGAAGCCGGGTCAAAGTCGCAGAATTGAAGCCGGGTCAAAACTGTAGTCGTGCACCTGTTTGCGGTGCTCTCGTTCTAAATTATGCCATTCAGAGATTTTGACATAAGACGGGAAAACGTGCTCGAATTTGAAAAATAAGATCATTTGAATCGACAGTCGATATGTTAATTCAAACAGACATGGTTATTATTCTACCGGAGGCTCTACATGGTCAAAATCGAATTCCGACGTCTCGGTTTCTATTTTTAGATAGGACTAACGTCACTCGTTAATGGAACTGAACAGGCTATATTTAGGTCTATGACCATCACCGCCCTTGTTAGAGTTTATTGATTAAATTATCATGAGAGTGATAAATGTTGTAATGAAGTTTTATTGTTTTATTTATTTTTATTTAAAAAAGTCGTTTTATTTTGTTTATTTAAAAAAGTCGTCAATATAGTAGCATGATAACTTTATATACATCTTCAATTTCCCTTGAAGTATGTCTGGCCTGATAGTGTAGTGGTTACCACGGTCGCCTATCGTGCAGTCAGCCCTGGTTCGATTCACACCGCTGACGAAAAAAAAATTTCCTTTCTATTTTTTTTAAATGGCGGTTTGGGTTTTTACTGGGATAGTTAATGATAATTATCCATATTAAGTGTTTTTTCTTTCAACTTGTACGTTATTTTTGGATGCAATCTTGGTCAAGTTCAAATATGGATCATGTCGGGTTCGGAACTAGGTCACTACGTCATTACACTCTAGAGGCTACATATTTCGTTAAGTTTTTAATGAAATGTTGTATTTCAATTGTCTTAACAAAACAGTTCCTTATTAAAAACCTTCCTTGTACACAAATTTCCCGGCGATCCAATGCCTTGCATCAGTATTCGTCTTGTATTGGTATATGTACACAGAATTTTTTGGTATTGGTAGAAGCTATAGAATCAGATCTTTGTAATTTCATAAGCGAACAGAGCACACTCTATGGAACAGCCCCTACAGGAGGTCACTGGTATCTTAACTTGATCTGCTCTGTTTGCAAAGGTGTAGAAAGATGAAGTAAGGGTTAATACAAGTAATGCAAACAGTTTTTAATGGAGCTTTCTGCATCACTTCCACCCTCTATTACTCTGTCTGCAAAGGCATGAAAAAGTGTTGAAATGAAGGAAAGGGCTTTTTTCTTTTCTCCATACATTAAACCTCTCCTTCATATAAACACATTTTCATGCCTTTGCAAGCAGAGTAGACCCAGATCAGATGGCTCTTGTAGGAGCCTTCTGATCAGGATCTGCTCTGTTTGCTTATGGCATGATATACCGGGTAGTTCTGATTCTGAAGTTTCTATCTGAGCCAAAGGGTCCTGTGTTCATATGCTATTAAAAACCAATTTAACCCATTCCCTCATAGGCTATTTTAAGGCCTAACCGCTTTGAATCAATCTACCGAAAAGGAGCATTAACTAGAGAAAAGGAAATTGTTAGAATTGTGTAGTATTGAAACCATTGTGATAAATAGATCATTTGCTCCTTAGGAGCAAATGCTCTATTTATCACAATGGTTTCAAGAAGTGACTATTATAGAGGCGTAGAAAGGCGTATTTATGGAGGAAAGGGTTAACTGATGTTCATAATGTCATTATATCTTGCATGAATATGAATATGCAACAGGGAAAGGGTTAACCCCTTTGCAAACACAGTATACCCAGATCAGAAGGCTCCAGTCTTGTAGGAACTATCTGATCAGAGTCTGCTCTGTTTGCCTATGAAATAACATACAGTAAAACCTCTCTATAACGACCACTAAATTAAATCATGTGTTTTGTGTTAAAGGCAGGTGGCTGCTTAAAGCGAGGTGAAAGTAAAACAGAATGCTCCTATAGGAGCGTTCTGTTTTACTTTCACCTTGCTTAAACCACCTGCCCAAAATACCAACTAATTAACACATTTTAGTGGTCGTTATAGAGAGGTTTTACTGTACATGTACATCTATTTCTACAGATTCTGCCATAGTAAAATGCTATTTCGTAAATAGTCATGATGTAAAGGGTTACGTTTATGTACAGGAAGTATCCACCCTTTACTCCATAAATACTTCTTTGTATGCCTTTGCAAATCGAGGGCTTGGTGCAAAACTATTCTAACTCCTTCACAAAGTGAAGGAGTTAGAATAGTTTTGCACCAAGCCCTCGAAATAGAGTATACCTAGATCAGATGGCTCCTATAGGAGCCCTCTGGTCAGTGTCTGCTCTGTTTGCATGTGAAATAATACTATGGCTAAACATGTCTATGTGTCATTATCAAAAAAATAATTTTATTAATATTCATGATATCAGTATTTCTTACATGAATATTCATGGAGTAAAGGGTTAATGATAAAAGTGTCATTTATTGTTATACTTTTTGAATGACCTTGGTATCTGAACTATTCAATTTTAAGCATTGCATACCCGTATTAGATCACTGTTTTCAGCTTATTGGTAAACGTGAACCTTTTACTGTATTGATACACCTTTATCACCTTTACAAACAGAGTAGACATATATCAAATGGCTCCTATAGGAGCTGTCTGATCAGAGTTGGCTCTGTTTGCTTATGGTATGATATAGATAGGATTCTAAATGTGAAATGTTCACATGCCATTGGGAGAAATCATCTAATTGACATTCATGTTATCATTATTTCTTGTGTGAATATTCATGGAGTAAAAGGTGAAGGAACATTGAGGAAGCAGTATTGATCATGGGTATTGAAGGCATCTGTATCTGAATTTAAATTCATTTGTGTTTGTTATCAGAGGTCTTGATTAGGAAACTATTGTGAAAAATTGCATATTTCTGGGCCAAAATTTCTTTTGAATCACATTTCTGAGGCAGTTTTAGTGAGTAGCATCAAGGACTGTCACTCCATTTCTAGTTCTTTTTATACCTCATTCATTTTCTTTAGCATATTTAGAAGTTGCTCAGGTCATACAGTAAAATCTGATTTTACCCAGTATTTGATGGAGATGACATGTAGTAGACTCAGATCTGACAGCACCTCTAGGAGCTGTATGATCAGAGTCTGATCTGTTTGTTTATTAACCCATTTGCTCCCGCGATATGGGACGTAGGCAAACAGTGTAGACTCTGATCAGATGCCGCATAATGCGGCATCTGATTAGAGTCTACACTGTTTGCTGATAGGAATATCAATATAAAACAAAACGAAATTAAAAAATTAGGCCATGCACCCCTTAGATAAAAAATGGAGTAATCCAATATATAAGCTTGGAAGAATCCACTGGGTGCAAATGGGTTAAATAGTACAGATATGATTCTACAATTTCTGCCATTACCAACTTTTCCCTTGATCATAATGCTCTTATAAAGATTCAGCTAATCAATATTCATACACTCATTACTTCTTACATGAATATTTATCAGGTAAGGGGTAAGTCATCACTTACTAATTAACCCTTTCCCTGTTCTATATTTATTCCAAAGTTCAATACCTACTGAATATTCATGGACAAAATAGTTATAATGAAATATGAAAGGTGGAACACTATAGCCATTTTAGGAAGTCAAGAAGCAAATCTTTCAAATTCCACTAGCAAACAGAGCAGACCCTGATCAGACAGCTCCTATAGGAGCCGTCTGATCTGGCTTTTCTCTGTTTGCAGATGTGTGAAAACACGTTTATATGAGGGAAAGGGTTAAATATAGGGAACTTTCTGCATAATGTTTGTCCTGCATTACACTACCACCTTCTATAACCGTTTACTCCATAGATACGCTATTGATGCTGTGTTAACAGAGTAGACCTAGATCAGATGGTTCCTGTTGGAGCCATCTGCTCAGAACCTGCTCTTTTTGCTTATGGGGTTACATGTATATAGATCATACAGTTGTTATTTAGGACATTTGTTTTGTTTATATGCCATTATAAATATAAGCTAATTAATATTTATAAATACACTATTTCTTACCACATGAATATTCTTGGAGTAAAGGATCAAAGACCCAGTATTAATAGTCACTGAAGACAGGTTTTACTGTAATTTTATTGACCATTTCTCTCATTCAAACACTTTTTCACACTTCTGCAAACAGAGTAGATTCAGATCAGACAGCTCCCGTAGGAGCCGTTTGATCAGGGTCTGCTCTGTTTGCTTATGAAATTATAATAGATCTAACTCTACAGATTCTACAAGTACCAAAACCAAAACATCCTGTGTACATACATTGTAATGCCATTATAATAAGTCAGCTTATAACCATTCAGGATGTCATTCTTTGTTCATTAATCCTTACCCTGTTCTATATCTATTCCAAATTTAAATACCTACTGAATATTCATAGAGAAAATTGTTATAATGAAATATGGATAGTGGAACATTATAGCCATTTTAGAAAGCAAAGAAACAGATCTTTCAAATTCTATTAGCAAACAGAGCAGACCCTGATCTGACGGCTCCTCTAGGAGCCGTCTGATCTGGGTCTACTCTGTTTGCAAATGCTTGAAAACATGTTTATATGAGGGAAAGGGTTAATCAATGAATATTCAATAGGGGAAGGAGTAAGTTGACAAAAAAGACACCAATGTCACAGGGTAATAATGACATCAAATATATTGTCTGATTATCATTTGCAGGAATATCCTGGAACTGAGTTCCTTCTTGTCTATGACTTTGACTTCAAATTTGGACAGAACTTCTACATTGCTATGACTGAGGACGCCAAGGAGAAACTGCTGAATGTGAGTATGAAAATATATGTATTACCCCTTTTAGCCAGTGTTTATAAGTGAACTTGTCCAAATATAGTCTGAATTAATCTGTTTTCATTTTGAGGGGTGTTTCTGCAAGAGTTCTGTTGTTGATGTTACTGTTGTATGATAACTGTGAAGCAAACAGTGTAGACTCTAATCAGGGGGATCCTGTATGAACCTTCTGATCTTAATCTACACTGTTGCCTACATCACTGTTAGGAACAGTAGACACAAATAGGTTAAATGACCTCTCAAGCAATGGGTTAAGTGTATATATGGGTACACATAGATTGTTAGTCATGTAAAGTGCTTGTTTCAAATTCTATTCCTTAAGTGTCTGCCACACCTTAAAACATGCTCAAAACTCAGAATGGATTTCACCTGACAAAGGCGTCTGCTGGACGTACGGTACCTATGCGCTGGCATGCGGTTTGTTCGGAACTCGTGCGTTCCTTCTCCTGGACGTGCATTCCTTCTCCTGGACTTGTCCAGTTTGCATCCGTTGATGTCCAGTGGACCTGATTCACGGTAGGACTACCACCTGACATGCAACGGGTCAACTGGAGGTGTTCCGGATAACGTTATTCAAAGAATGTCTTGTCAGTTTCTCATGCCTTGCACTTTTGCTTTACCCAATACTTTTTCGTTAATTGTACGGTGATGTCAGTTAATTGGCTGTTCATTTTCCTGTACATGTCCAGTAATCGTGCGGTTATTGTGTGTTTTATGCGCTTCATACACCAATCGCAAGAGCCTCAAGCAGCATCTTTCATCACTGGATAACTTTCTGCCACAATCTGTTTGACGTCTGTTTACGCTATCCGGTAAGGTGTGACAGATACTTTAAACTTAAACACAGTCAAGAAACTAATAGAAAATTGTAAATTCCTCTGTAGACTTTAGAATTTTACCTGAACATTTTCTATGTTTAAAACGAAATTTGAGTAGTTCTCACATCATGAATGATATATTGGTATGGTATTTGAGCCTTGCTTTGAGAACAGATTTTGAGGTTTCTGTTACACCTGGACTAATGCAGGTTTACCATGTTTTCAAAAGCTGGGTAGGTATCTTTGCTAAATTGGTGACTCATTTAACCCATTTTACATAGTTTTTTTTCTTAATTGTCCATATCATCAAATTTTCATTTGGAGGACTCTTTCTGCAAGAAATTTGCTAATTTGACATTTTGGAAAATGGTCTGTGAAGCATCATATAATGCAGCCCCTGATCAAAGGACTCTTCAGGAACACACTGGTCTGGGTCTACATTGTTTACTAATATCCCTATGAAGGGATACTCGGCATAAAAGACTTAATCCTTTACTCCATAAAGATACCTTTTGATGCCATTGCAAACTGTAGACCCAGATCAGACGACTCTGGTAGATCAGGGTCTGGTCTGTTTTACTTATGGAAATAAATAATAGATTGAATTCTACAGTTTCTGTCATGGCCAAAAATTGTCCTGTTGGTAGGCCATTATAAAAATTAAGCTCCCTTAACCCTTTCCCTCATACAAACATACAAACATGTTTTCACGCATTTGCAAACAGAGTAGACCCAGCTCCTAGAGGAGCCGTCTGATCAGGGTCTACTCTGTTTGCTATTAGAATTTGATAGATCTGTTTCTTTACTTTCTAAAATGTCTACAATGTTCCACCTTCAAGAATTCTTTATAACAATTTTGTTAATGAATATTCAGTAGGTACTGAAAATTGGCCTAAATATAGAACAGGGAAATGGTTAACCAATATTCATACATGTATTATTTCTTACATTAATATTCATTGAGTAAAGGGCTTATATTGGACCTGTTTTCTGGCCCTTTTTTGTAGTAGGAGGTAGAACTATGGTTTATTTCTAAATTGCTTGTTCATATTTCACCATTTGTGACAAACAGACCATGTATAACAGCCATAGAAAAGGATTGTATTTAAATATGTAATTTCTCCATCACTAACTATGTTGTGACCACTCATTAGAATTGTCTCAATTAGACAATTCTAAAGAGTGGTAACAACACAGGGTTTAGTGAAGAAATAATGGAGTTATTCTTAAACAAAATTTAATTTGCATATCATATCTGTAAGAGTTGATATAATTTTATTTTGTTAGGCATCTAAGAAAAAAGAAAGCGAGGCAGAGGGAGAGGAAGGAGAGAAGGAGGAGGAAGACACCACTGTGTACACGTACGTGCCGCCTGAGCCCAAGGACTGGGTGTCAAGAGGCAGTGAGAAGGAGATACTGGAGGAGTCTGTTACAGAGATGAGGAGGAGGGTAGGTCACTTGGGTTCATTGATTGAGCAAGGAAGGGAAAATAAATTTTGGTTAAAAAAGAATTGGAAAGATAGGGTAGGGCCTAAATAGAATTTATTTAACCCTTCTTGTTTCATTAAATTATGTTGCATCATGTCTAAATATTAGAAATAAAGACTTTTGTATTGCTTTGAAACTTTGTACAAATGTGACCTAATATGACTTTTAATAGTTGCTTAGATTCCTTTTGATGTGTTTTCAGGCAGAGTAGACCCAGATCATAGGGTCCTTGTAGGAAATTTCTTATCAGGATTTGCTCTGCTTGTTTCTGAAATAATATAAATTTAATAGTAATTATTTTATTCCTGAATAAGTCATTAGACAAAGGATGAAGATATGTTTACTGTTTTTAGCTCACCTGAGCCGAAGGCTCAGGATGAGCTAATGTGACAGTGATCCCTCTGTCGTCCGTCGTCTATCGTCCGGCTACCGTCGTCTGTCAACATTTTCAAACGACATCTTCTCTGAAACCGCTGACCGGATTTTAACCAAATTTTGTCAGAAGCATCAGTGGCTAGGGGGAACGAAATAGTGTTCACATTATGACCCCTGGACCAAAAATGGCCCCGCCCCGGGGCTTATCAGTTTTTCATAGGAAAATCTTTAAAAATCTTCTTCTCTGTAACTGTAAGGCCTAGACTTTTGATGTTTGGTATGTAGCATGAACTAATGGTCCTCTACAAAGATTGTTCAAATTATGACCCCTGGACCAAAAATGGCCCCGCCATGGGGCTTATCAGTTTTTCATAGGAAAATGTTTAAAAATCTTCTCTGAAATTGTAAGGCCTAGACCTTTGATATTTGGTATGTATCATCATCTAATTGTTTTCTACCAAGATTGTTCAAATTATGATCCCCAGGTAAAAAATGGCCCGCTCCAGCGCTTATCAGTTTGTTTTATACGATAATCTGTAAAAATCTTCTTCTCTGAAACTGTAAGGCCTAGACCTTTGATATTTGGTATAAAACATCATCTAATGGTCCTCTACAAACATTGTTCAAGAAAAACCTTAAAAAGTCTTAGCTTGAAACCATAAGACCCATACCTTCCATATTTGGTATGTAGCTTTGCCTTGTGGCCCTCTGCCAAGAATGTTCAACTTACGACCCCGACCAGGCAAAACTTGGCCCTGCCCTGGGGCTTATCAGTTTTTCATGGGGAAAATATAAAATATTATTATGTGTCCCCCAGTATACTGGTATACTGGGGAGACATTTTTTTTTGTGCATGGCATCTGTCTGTCTGTCTGATTTTAATTTGTCCGAGTGGTTTCTCCAAAAGCTTTGGTTAGATTTTCATGAAACTTCATAGGATTGATCAGCACCATGCCTAGTTCAGGTTCGATGATTTTCTGTAGAGTTATGGGACTTTGAAATTTTTACATGGAAAATTTTGTCCACGCGGATTCTCCAAAACCTATGATCAATTTTTTATGAAACTTTATAGGATTGATTAGCACCATGCCTAGTTGTGAATATCGTATTCCTGTTCAGATTCAATGATTTTCTGCAGAGTTCTGAGACTTTGAATTTGTACATGGAAATTTTTGTCTGCACGGTTTTTCCAAAACCTTTCATCAGATTTTCATGAAACTTCATAGGATTGATCAGCACTATGCCTAGTTGTGCATATCTTATTTCTGTTCCGGTTTGATGATTTTCTGCAGAGTTATGGGACTTTGAAATTTTACACAATTTTTTTTGTCTGCACGGTTTCTCCAAAACTTCGGTCACATTTTCATGAAACTTCATAAGATTGATCAGCACCATGTCTAGTTGTGCATATCTTATTCCTGTTCCAGTTCGATGATTTTCTGCAGAGTTATGGGACTTTGAAATTTTCACGGGGGTTGGGGGAGACATTAGTTTTTGTTTCAAAAACAATTCTAGTTTTTCTCTGAAACAATAAGGCTTAGACCTTTGATTAATGGCATGCAGCTTTGCCTTATGGTTCTCTACCAAGGATGTACAAATGATGACTTTTGGGTACAAATTGGCCCCATCCTGGGGGTTATCTCAGGTGAGCGCTTCAGGGCCTCATGACCCTCTTGTTCTTGAATCAGTGGTATAAAGAGCCATTAGCAAAGATTGGAAACATTGTATTCTGTGACAGTTTAACCCTGTACTCTTAATGTCTTTGCAAACAGAGTAGACTCAGATCTAACAACTCCTGAAAGAGCTATCTGGTCAGGTTCTGCTCTGTTTGCTTATGAAATAATACAGATCTGATTCTACTGTTTCTGCCATGGCCAAAAGATTCTGTGTTAAAATTCTGTGTTGATCATAAAAATACCATCCAATGAATATTCATGGTGTCATTGTTACATGAATATTAATGGAGTAAAGGTATTTATAGATATTGATTTTTTGATAGTTGTCATTTTTGAAATTGTCATGTTGAAATTCGTTCAAATTTAATTAGTACAGCTGTTGACCGACTTGTATGTACTAGATGACTGTGGACAAGAACAATGAATTGGATGTGTTCTTGTAAGTCAATATATGACACTCATACATGTACATGAAACCTGAAAAAAATAAGCTCTGCTTGAGGATTTCCAAATGCATGAAATTGCAAACAGTGTTAAACCTACATCACCTGTTGCCTTGACAATTAAGCATCTGAATGAGGTGTCCACTATTTGCAACTCATCAGAAACTACTATAGTTTGCTGATATGCCTGACAAATTGTAGACCCTGATCAGATGCCACATTTCCTGTCTGTCAGCTGATGAGCATGTATGTTGTTTCCAATGCCCTATGGTTGAAAATCATATAGTACAGTAAAACCTCTCTATAACGGCCGCTAAATTGTATAAATTGGTTGGTAATTAGGGCAGGTGGCTGCTTAAAGCAAGGTGAAAGTAAAACAGAACACTCCTATAGGAGCGTTTTGTTTTACTTTCACCTTGCTTTAAGCAGCCACCTGCCTTTAACACAAAATAATTGATGTTATTTAGTGGCCGTTATAGAGAGGTTTTACTGTAGTACTTATACAATGATGAAGTGTTTTCTTTATTAATTTCTTTCATAATTCGCTTTTATCTACCTGTAAAATCATGGGTGAGACTTTTATTTCTGAAAAATATTTTTGAGCATCAGATTAAAGTTTACAGTTTGTTTAAACCTTACCCTGATGCTAATGCTTTTCACACCTTTGCAAACAAAGTAGACCCAGATAAGACAGCTCCTGTAGGAGCCATCTGATGAGGGTCTGCTGCGTTTGCTTGAGAAATTATATTAGTTCTGACACTTCAGTATCTACTAAAACAAACTAAATCCTATGTACATGTGCCATTATAAAAAATCAGCTGATAAATATGTTTTTGCATGAATATTCAACAGGGATAGGGTTAAGCACAGAGTATCTGTCTTTGATTTGGCAGACATTGGTATCTACACACTATGGAAAAATCCTTGTTTCAGGAAAACATTTATGGCAGATTTTTATGCCCCCGCCTTTAGGTGATGGAGGCATTAAGTTTTACCCTTGTCTGTCCATCCATATGTCGATCTTGTAAACTTTTTGTCAGATTTCTTGGCTTGTGTTTGCTGGAATGATCTGATATTTGGTTTGAAGCATAATTATAGTGAGTTGTACCGTGTCTCCCCTCTTCAGGTCTGTCGTTCAGCAGGGGCATCTGTGTCCCATGGACACATTTTATTTTATTTCATTTAAGTTTCCTATATACATATTTGCATGTAGTTTAATATTTACATAATTTATTTTCCAGGATATTTTCAGCATATTATTTTTGCACAAATGTTACAACTCAGTGTAGTAAAATATCCATGATTTAATGTTTTTATTCTTATGGAACGTTTTAATCTGCACTAATGCATGTCTTTTTCAAAGTATTATTTGCTTTTTACATGCAAAGGTTGATGATATATTGGTAATTTACTGTTTCTAGTAATTGTGTAACACAAATTTCACAGAACAGATATCGAAATGTATTTAAACCTCCCAATTGAGACCATCACCATACCACCACTGCTTTAAACCATTTGTAGTCATTCTGTCACTCTGTCCAAATAAGTATATCACTGATGGTAAATATTTCAGCTTGCAATTGGAGAATTCCAGGTAGTCAGACAATGTGTCTATTATTTGATTTGGTGATTTAGAAATTGGAATGTACATGAATGTTCATAGCTTATAGACACCTGTATGTTGTCAGTCACGACGTTGTGATGTACCTTTGTTTCTCCACTGTCACTTAACCTTTTCCCCCATAAAGACAACATTTAGCGCCTTTGTCAACAGAGAAGACCCAGACCAGATGGCTGATGTAGGAGCTGTCTGGTCAAGGTCTGCTCTGATTGCTTATGGAATATATTAGATCTTATGTTATGAAAAAAAGAAAAATGTTAGCTTGAAAAAAAGATTTTTACAACTTAATATTCTTATTCTGAACTATTCTTACAACTTGAGTAAAAAGCTTAGATTTTGACTAAGTTAAGTGTGTAGAGTATTGGAAGCCGTTATTTTAGATATATAAATGTTCACCTCGTCTGCAATCTTTGTCAACCACTTTACAGTTGATTGAAACATTTAGGAGGATTGATATCAGCATGATGAACGTTTGTTGTAACCTTTATTCTTCTGTAAAAATGATGTCTGCTAAAAATCCAATGTTTTGGCAATTTTAATTTACTTCCAAATCGTTCAAGCTTTTGAGAAACTATTGACCAAGTGCCAAAAAAGCTTGGATCCTGATGAGAAGCTAAGTTACTCAGCATCACATCTGGATCCAAGCTGTTTGCAAATGCCAGTTAAGTGACATTTTTGCAGGAAAAGGGTGAATGCATGCCTTTGAATGTGGACTTGCTGATTCCACTTTTCTCTCCTGCATGATGTAATTATTTTAAATCTTTTGAGTCTTGTAATCCATTCAGTACTAAGTAACTTTAATTTCCTAGTGTTGAAGTGATAAAACACTGAGTTAATTGGTGTCTCATCTGGATCCAAACTGTTTGCGAATGTCATCACACATGTGTCCCATGTGTTGAAAGAGTTAAATAGAGAAATGATTTTATCCATATGCTTCATTGTAAAGCCTTTCAATGCCTTTGCAAACAGAATGGACCCTGATCGGACAGCTCCTGTAGGGGCCGTCTGGACAGGGTTTGTTCTGTTTTCTTTTTTATGAGTATACATCACTTTCTAGTTTCTGCCTTGGCTAAAACCATGAGTTCATAAGCATTGATAGAAATTTCTTCTAATTGATATTCATTTGGTCATTTTCCCCATCATGAATATTCATGAAGTAAAGGGTTAAGTAGAGAAATGGTGTTTATACATGTAGCCAAGGGTGTAGAACACAGTTATCAAATGAGTCTCTAACAGGTTTAAGCCAGACGGGATGCCAAATTACTTAATTGCCATCTCATCTTAATTAAACCTGTTGGAATTAAGCCCTTGTATTTTTAACCCTTTATGTGATGTATATTCATGCAAGAAATAATGAGATCATGAATATCAATTAGGTGTAGTTTTTTTTATGGTATATGACAAATGTTTGGCCATTGCATGAACTATAGAATCAGCTCTACATTGTATACATTCTATGAGCAAACAGAGTAGATCCTGATCAGGTGGATCCTACAGGAACCATCTGATCTGGATCTACTCTGTTTGTAAATGAATCAAAGGCATCTATATCAGGTAAAGTGTTAAGATGTGTGAAAATACAAGAAACTTGAGAAAAAGTAACCAACATTGCATGATATCAAGTGCCTTTTATTTCATATTATTGTTTTATCAGATGCATTTCTTCCTTTGTACATAGGAACAATTTATTTCATATTAAAGGAACACTTTGTTTCAATTCACACAAACATTAATTTTAAGTAAAAATGAGCTGCCCTTTCAATGAAAATGATGGTTTTATTTTTATCTTTTAGAACTACAGTAGAACCCCTCTAATGCGACCAATTAATGAATAAACATGGATGTCTTTATAAGCAGGTGGTTGCTTAATGCAGGACAAAAGTAATACAGAAAGCTCCTCGAGGAGCTTTCTGTATTACTTTTGTCCTGCATTAAGCTACCACCTGCATCAAGCACCCATAATTATACCTCTTTTAGGTGGTCGCATTAGCGGGGTTTTACTGTATAAAAAGGTAGTCATGGACATAATTCTAACATTTGTACACATTTCTAGTATGTTACAGAGATTAACCCTTTGTATTTTAAACTAATACTTTAAGAATATGTATGTAAGAATGGACTGGTTTACATGTATATGTACTTTATCATTATTCAAAGACATTTTTATGCTACACAGCTGAAAGTGTCAGTGAAAAGAAAGCGGCGTCTATTTGGAGCCCCGTCACAGTTCAAGGATAGAAATGTGGGTGATGCAAAGGATGGGTATATTGAATGTACCTCCTACAAGGACAAGACCTTTGATCTGCAGAAAAAGGAGCTTGATAAAGGCACACAGGTAATAAAAGTATTTTAAATATCCAGTATATTTAATTATTTGACACAGTCGAAATTGTGTTTACATACCTGTACATATAGTTCATGTTTTATCTCTGTGTCTGTAAACTCATTCCCTCATATTGATGCCTTTTGATGCCTCTGTAAAATTCATTTTTTGAAACCATTGTGATAAATAGATAAATATTTATCACAATGGTTTCAAAACTACACACTTCTAAATTTTTCCTTTTCTCTAGTAAATACTCCTTTCTGGTAGATTTATTCAAAGAAATTGGATCTAAAAATAGCCTATGAGATAATGAGTTAAAGGGGAAGTCGTAACCACCAATGAAAGCAGTTTGGATCTATATGAGAAGCTGAGTTACTGGTCCTCTCGTCAGGATCTAAGCTGTTTAATGTTGTGACTTTATTTTTCAGGAGAAATGGATGACAAAAATTAAATTAACTGAGACTTATAGCCAAAGACAATTTTTGCAGATGACAGTTATACTTGGCATGTTCATATCTACAGTAATGGATCATAATATCAATCTTTGCTTATTACTATACATGTATATGATTTCTTCAATGTTTTGATTGTTTTCTAATTAATACGGTCTTGTCTATGAAACTTAATTGATAAGGATTTTGTTCTAAAGTCTTTTGCTACCAGCAAACACATTCTGACAGAAGAGTTTTTATTTCACTATTTCCCCCCCCCCTCCCCCCCCCTTATAATTACTTAAGAATTTGCATGAATATTCATGAACTGAAGTTTTATAATTACACATTAACAAGTAAATTGTTTGCTGTAACAGAAACTTTGGAATACTATTTAAATTATTCTTTAAGCAGACAGAGCAAACCTCGATCAGATAGCTTCTGCAGGAACTGTCAATCTGGGTCTACTCAGTTTGCAAAGGATGCTAAAAGTTGTGTTTATGAGGGAAAGTGTTAATGACTTTTGAGCCAAATTTTAAACAATAATGTAGCACCAAGTTGATTGATAGATATTTTAATTTCTCTAAGAATGACATTTTTAGAGAAAAGTTATATGAAATTTTTATAACTAGGAATTTGATGAACTATTCATTTTGAATGAGGTCATTGACCCACTAACACAATATAGTCATTGAGTGTCTGGTAAAATTTCAAACATTTTCAGCTCCTTGTTTCTTATAAACTCAATGATTTTAGGCCATTCCATGGTTCCAAGACAGTGGTACACAGACAGAATGGAAGTACCCTAGGAATGCTAACACACAGTATTACCCTCGGCAGTTCTCTGAGGCAGAGAAGACGGAGATAGTAGAGAAGAAAGAAACCAACACATTCATTGATGGAGTCTGTCCCAGGTCAGCATTTTACATTGTCTGTTAGAATGAATAGCATTGTCTTGTTAGAATGAACAGCAGTGTCTTGGTAGAATATATAGCAGTATGTTGACAGAATGAATAGCAGTGTCACCGGATGCTTCATTGTTGTTCATGTACATACGCACACTAGCATCATTTGTTGAATCAATTTGATATTTGAAATATAGAATATTCACCTTTTCCCTGATAGAAGTGCCTTTTGACACCTTTGCAAACAGAGTAGACCCAGATCAAATGACTTATAGGAGCTGTCTAATTAGGCTCTGCTCTGTTAGGCTTATGGAATTAATATAGAAATTACTCTACAGTTTTTGCCATGGCCAAAAAGTCTGATTCTGCGGTTTCTGCTGTGGTAAAAAAATACTTTGTTTATAATGCCAAATACTTTGTTTATAATGCCAAATACTTTGTTTATAATGCTTATAATGCCAAATACTTTGTTTATAATGCCAAATACTTTGTTTATCATGCCATTATAAAAATCAGCTAATTAGTATTCATCCAGTCATCATTCATCATGAAAAGGTTAATCATTCACAATAGACTTAACATTCATGATTTATAACTGTAACTGTGAATGAAATTTGAATCATTTTTTTTTGACAATGTCTTTTATGATTAACCCATTACCTCATGGGCTTTTTTTTGACTCATTATCTCATAGGCGAATTTTATACCAACCCCTTTGAATAAATCTTCTGAAGAGGAGCATTTACTAGAGAAAAGGAATTTTTTTAGAATTGTTTAGTTTTGAAACTATTGTGGTGAATAAAACCATTTGCTCCTATGGAGCAAACACTCTATCACAATGGTTTCAGAAAGTGATTTTTACATATGCATCAAAAGGCAACAATATGAGGGATTGGGTTAACACTTTACATCATATTAACATCTTTTCACACTTTTGCAAATGGAGTAGATCCAGAGCAGATGGCTCTGATGTGTTCATATGTGATTATAAAAACTAATCTAATTCATATTCATGATGCCATTATTTCTTACATGCATATTCATTGAGTATATGGTTAACCCTTTCCCTGTTCTGTATTTAGGCCACATTTCAATACCTACTGAATATTCATTAACAAAATACATGTAGTTATAAATAAATCTGGAAGGTGGAGCAATGTAGACATTTTAGAAAGTAAAGAAACATATCTATCAAATTCTATTAGCAAACAGAGCAGACCCTGATCAGACGGCTCCTCTAGGAGCCATCTGATCTGGGTCTACTCTGTTTGCAAATGCGTGAAAACACGTCTATATGAGGGAAAGGATTAACAGCCAATAATTAGATTTCTTGGTTGCTTATCCTTTTACTCCAAGAATATTTATTAAGAAATGATGGATGTATGAATGATTAAGTAGCTGAATCAAGCGTTTCTTTTAGGAACCATCTTATATGGGTCTACCCTGCATACAAAGGTATTAAGACAGGGTTTTCTGATTATGTAATAGTAAAGCCACAAAAGGTATTGTTTCTTAGGGCAAGGAATTTGCTCTTCTGAAGGTTTATTTACATGTGTATTTGTAGATTTGAATTGGCCTTACAACAGAACGAGATTATGAATGTCTTCTTCATTGACTGGTTACATCTTGGCGATGCTGATGATACGTTTGGTAGCAAGTCGGATAATCACTTAAAGGTCAGTGGATGATTAACCTGATGTGTTTTTTTTCTTCAAAGCTTAATGTCGGGTTTAGAAATTAGGCAGAATATTCTGTCGTCTAATTACTATAATATTGTGTTTTATACTCTCACTGAATAAACCTTTAACCCATTCCCACATAGGCTATTTTTTTATCCAACCACTTTGAATAAATCTACCGAAAAGGAGCATTAACTAGAAAAAAGGAAAATTTTAGATTTTTGTAGTTTGAAACCATTGTGATAAAATGAGGGAAAGGGTTAATCAAAAAATACATATACAGTATATCAAAGAGTGAAGACCTTCATTTGATGTAGCATTTCCAAGGCAACTGCCAGTCTTGGTCTACACTCTATGCAAATGTCGGGGGTTCCCTTTCACATGACACTGCTCATATACATGTTTGTTTGCTTTCATTGAATTTGAACCAAGATAAGAAATCGGTCAGTTTTGCTGAAGTTTTTTAAATCTTTGCATGCTAGTAGCAAATTAGTGAAAACTGTTGCAAACAATTTGGACTTAAGTCTCATCAGGATCCAAACTGTTTTATACATTGATTGTATATTTAACTATGAGATGTGTAACAGACACCATACTTTGCAGATGACAAATACAAAGCATTCAAAGAGTTAACCCTTTTCTTAATATATTGACCTTCTTATATTTTATAATCTTACTGCCTTGTTATTGCAGGAGTACCAGTCATTCACGGACTTGCAGTTCAGTAAAGAGAAGAAAATAACCTGTATTCAGTGGCACCCTACCATTAAGGGTGTGGTAGCCGTGTCTGTCGCTGAGAAACTGACGTTTGATGAAAGAATTGACAGTGCTGCCAAGGTCATCATGACCCCATCTCTGATACTGATCTGGAGCTTTACTGACCCAATTCATCCACAGGTATGAGAGAACAATATCATTGAAAACAGAAAAAACAACAACAATAGCTTCAGTTTTGACTTTGATAAATAGGATATTCACAAACATATAGCATATGATAATAGACACTTCTGCATGCTGCTCCTTGTCAACTATACATAGTTAAGAAAATAAGGGATGATTTTTCGTTCTTGTGTTATCCTTAAGTATTTTCAGTAACTTGACATGATAATTTGTCATGCATGTTTTGCCATGTGTCATATTTTAGTTTGTCATGTGCAAAAGTGGTTGAGTGGCATGCACATTCACCAGGTAAATGTTTAACAGCAATAGGTCTCTTGGAAAACGTATAACCAACAGATGGTCATTGTCATCTGCTTATGGTGCTCTTTTGTTACTTCATTGATCTTGTTTGTTGCAGCTACTGTTGGAAGCTCCAGATGACATCTATAGTTTCCAGTTCAGTCCCTCAGACCCTAACATCATTGCCGGCGGCTGTCAGAATGGCCAGCTGGTACTGTGGGATATCTCTGCTCATGCTGACAGACTGAAACAGCCAAGGGGAGGTAACAGAAACAAGAAGGCCACAGTGCTGGTAAGTTAATTTGAGGCCCATTGTACAAAGAATAACCTTTAGGCTGTACAGATAGTGTATCACCAGATCAGCTGCCATGTTAAAAATGTGGCAGTAATCCTTGTCACACATCTCAGCAACTCAGAAAAATGCTCTCAACAGTGCAGAACCTGGTCAGAAACTGTGTTCTAAACTGTTTCTACACTGTTTGCAAAACCTCAAGCCTATATCACACTATCATGACCACTCACTATAACCATTTTCCTAATGAACAGTTATACATGAATTGACCACTTCATGAATATTTATTAACTTATTTTTCATAAGAATAAAAAAATAATGGAAATTTTTTGTTTAGACAAAATCTTTTGGATCAGATCTATATAATTTAAAAATCAAACACAGCAGACCCTCCTACAGGAGCTGTTTGATCAAGGTCTACACTGTTTGCAAAGGTGGGAAAAGTCATTTATATGAGGGAAAAGGTTAAAACATTTACTTAGAAAGTAAAAAAACCAGTCTTACATTATTTCAAATAACATCATTGTATATTTTTAGATGTTATTTCTGTTTCATTTCAGCCTGGATTTGAGGACCCCAATGCCCTGAAGACCCCTATAGTGCGTTACTGTGCTGTCTCTAATATTGAGAGTAGCCATCATGCCCCCATCACAGACCTACTATGGCTTCCAGACCACCTTGAGGTAAGGCCTTGTGCTGTACAGCAGATAAACTGAAAAAAGAGACAGGAGAAACATTAACCCTTTGGCCACCAAATAAATTTAAATTTTGTCTTCAAGTCTCAAGTGAAGTTTTCTTCAATTCCTATACAAAAAACATAATCAGAGTTACATAATCACAGTTTGGGTTCTAATGAAACACCAGTGTCCTGTCTGGATCGAAACAGTCTGCAAGGTTGGCACAGATTTGCTTATTGTGACCAAGGAGTTAAATTTTCTCCACATACAAACATTTTTTCATGCCTTTGCAAACAGAGTAGACCCCGATCAGATGGCATCTAAGCTCTATTTTGTTATGTAGTTATACATGTATTTACAATTTCTGTTAAAGTGAAAAATCCTGTGTTCATGTGCCATTACAAAATACAGTTAATAAGTAGGCTATCACAAATGCATGCAGAGATTTCAGCCATTTCCTCCATGAGTATTCATGTAAGAAATAATGACGTCATGAATATTAATAAGATTAATTTGTTATAAATGCACATGGACACATTTTAGCCATGTCAGAAACTGTAGAATCATATCTATATTATATCATGAGCAAACAGCAGACCCAGCTTCTATAAGATCTATTAATCACCAATGGGAGCTGTCTGATCTGGGCCTACTCTGTTTGCAAAGGCATAAAAAGGCATAATTATGGACTAAAGGGTTAACTCATTTTCAGTTTGTACTAATTGAGCTACATATAAATTGTGCAGGGTTAACCCTTTCCCTGTTGAATACCGTATTCACGTATAAAGATATATAGACATTGTTAAAATTTATTAGCTGAAGTTTTTTAATGGCATATGTACACAATAGAGTTTTTAGTAGTGGCAGAAACTTTAGATTTAGATCTGACAGTAATAAGAATTTATCTAATTAATATACATGTTGTCATTATTTCTTTAATACATGAATATTCATGAAGTAATGGGTTAAGATTGCTACTTACTATTGTTTTTGACATGTTTAAAATTTTGTCATTCATTTGTTTTTCCAGATTAACAGAATGGGAGTACCCCAGGAAAACAAGAGCTTTCAGTGTTGTCAGATCTTTACATGTGCTACAGACAAGTAAGCAGCGAAGAAAATAATTCTGGGCAACAAAGATATACAGTAAAACACTTTTAAACAGGAATTCCTGTAGAGAAGATATTAGATACTATTAGGCAGGTGGCTGCTTAATGCAGGATGTATGTCATGCAGAAAGCTCCTAGAGGAGCTTTCTGCATGACTTTCACCCTGCATTAAGCTGCCACCTGTCTCCAAGACCGATATTTCGACCAAATTTAATGTCTGGTTTAGAGAGGTTTCATTGTATACAGTAAAACCTTTATAATGTCCATTCAGAAAATGTTTAATTTTAGGTGTCTAGACAGTAAGTAGCTTAAAACTGGACGAAAGTTATCCAGAAAGCTCCCATAAAAGCTTCCTACATTAACTTTTACTCTGCATTAAACAACCACCTGGTTTTACAGATTCTATGTTTTTTCTACCAAAGCCAAAAATGCCTGTGTTCATAAACTGAGTAAAACTCCAGCTATTTGATATTCATGTATGTATTATTTCTTATGTAAATATTCATTAGGTAAGGGGTTAATAGTTCATGGTTTGGCATAAAAGACATACATGTATACTGTTTTTAGGGTTGTTTGTGTTTCGAAGAAAGGGTGAGGTGTTGCCATAGTCATTGTGTTGTTGTCGAGGGTATCGTTGATGATGATGCTTTGTAAAAAGTTTGACAATTTGTGATAGTTTTAACCCTTTACTCCATAGATATGCCTTTCTATGCCTTTACAAACGGAGTAGATACAGGTCCGATGGCTCTTATAGGAGCCGTCTGATCAGGGTCTGCTCCGTTTGCTTGTGATATTATTTAGATATGATTCTACATTGTGTGTCATGGCTGAATATTCCTGTGTCCATGTGATATTATACAAATTAATCTAATTAATATTCATGATGTCATTATTTCTTGCATGAATATTCATGGAAGAAAGGGTTAAGATCTGTACTATCCTTATCAAACTTGGCACGGTTAGTCACCATCACAATGGCCACAATCTGATGAGAGGTCATTACTCTATCATGCATATTTAAAGAGCTATGGTCCTTTAAAACATTGGTTTTCATTAGGGGTGACTACTGAGGCCAGAATGACTATCATGATAGTATTGTGATAGTTAAAATACTATCACGATACTATTGCAATAGTTTAAAAACTATTGCAGTATTATCAAAATAGTTTTCTTCCGAAACTGATAAGAGAAGAGTAGCAAATCAAACTGACTAGATTAACTCTTAGATCAGCCTTCTTATCTCTAGGAGTATAAAACAGCACACTAAGCAGCACAAATATAATAATGTACATGTCATTTAACTCTTTAAATGATACAAACATGTTTTCATATTTATGCAGTCAGGGTAGACTCAAATCAGAGAGGTCTTGTTGGTTGACCTCTCTGATTTGAGTCTATCCTGTTTGCTAGTAAAACTTTTCAAAATAGAAATATTTTCTGAGAGAAAATTTAAATAAAAAATCTTTTCCACTAATTTTGAAAAATAAAAAAAATTGTGTTATGGAAATTATGCACATGACTCGGTGTTGTGATAGCAGTGACTGAGTCTGTCTTGGTTATTGAGATTGACAGATAAGATCTATAAGATTGGAAGTATTCCTGCTGTACTTAAGTTCAATTTTGCAGTTCTTGCACCCAACTTTTGCTTTGTGTAGGTATTTCTTCACCCTTCTTTATAAATCAAAAATGATTCCACACTTGTGCTTTGCTTTTTATATTTGGTATGATTTCACTTTTCACCATTCTCGATGAAGCAAATATGAGTATACTGAGGTTCAGTGTCACACAGATGCAATTGAAAGTATCTGCATCCAATACACAGTTTAATTAATGACAAGGTTTGCTTGAAGTGTCAAGTTTTTTTATGTTATGTCTTCTTCTTATTCTTTATGTACAAAACTGCACCAAAATTGACTATTACATGTGGCGCAGTGTGATAAAAGAAAACGATCGGAACTACCAATAGCTGAATTAACTATCAGCTATAGTTCTCGATTGTCAGATTTGCTATCAATCTGTTACTATTGGGAGCTCAACTATTGCGATACATGTATCTTGATAGGTCAACATATTGTTACACCTCTAGTTTTCATACAAAGCTTTGACAGTCATAGTTTCAGCTATCGCTGTAGCCCTTGAACATTTATGCATGAAATAGTCACTTCATGAATATTCATCAACAAAATTTTGGGCTTTGACAAAAAGTGTCAGATGGATCAGGTCTATATAATGCCATAAGCAAATAGAGCATACCCTGATCAGACTGTTCCTACAGGAGCTGTCTGATCTGGGTCTGCTCTGTTTGCAAAGGCATGAAAAAGGGTTTTTATGAGGGAAAGGCTTAAAACATTGGATTTCCCCAATACAGATGAGCTTTGGCATCAGGATGTGCTGATATTGTTAACTATAAATTCATTTAGATATTTTGTATTATGTTGAATATTTTACATGTGAAAACAGGAATAATTTTGTAAAACTGACTACAGAAGCTTTATTGAGTGAAAAAATTATAAAAATCTTAAACTGAAAAAAAGTTTTTTGTTGATACATGTGGCATGTATTTTTAAGTCTTTATCTGTGTGTTATTCAGTTGTATATTAGTGTGGGACACAAGACCTCCTAAGGGACCCCAGCAACAAGGAACTAAAGAAAAGGCTGGCCCGAAGAATCCCATGGGTGTTCCAGACACATTCAAACACTTGGACCTCACATGGAAACCTATGCTTAGGGTAGATATGATTTGTTACAAATGTTTATTTTCTAACGTTATGTTTCAAAATCTGCATTTGTTCTCCATTGGTTATGGAGTGACTTGCCACAGAAATATCATAGTAACTTAACCCTTCGCTTGCTATTCACGTCAATATACCTACCTGTAAATAGTGAAGACCCAGATGAGACAGCTCCTGCAGGAGCTGTCTCATCAGGGTCTGCACTATTTACAAGTTGATTGTGCAACCAGTGCACTCCACAGCAGTGATTGCACAGCGAAATACTTGTACACATTGAAGATATATGTAATTATACAACTAGGCATGGGTAAAGAAGGAGAAATGTATTTTAAAATTCAGCAAGAGAAGGGTTAACCATTTACTCCGGGAATATAGAAGCTATCTGATCTGTAACATCTTTCAATGGTATTTCAGGGGCATGCTAAGAACTTGTTGTCTACAGCATTTGTCATCTACAACAATTCTCAAAGTTAATTTTTCTGTCCAGTTTTCTCTTTCCCTTATGAATATTTATGCATGAATTTGTCACTTCGTGAATATTCATTAACTTAATTTTTATAATGTAAACTTTTTCCATTTTTTTTTTTTACTTTAATAGACAGAAACTGTAGGATCAAATCAATATCATATCATAAGCAAACAAAGCAGCCCTGATGAGACGACTGCTATGAGAGTAGTCTGATCTGGGCCTACTCTGTTTGCAATGGCGAGAAAAAGCATTTATATGAGGGAAGGGTTTAAAAGTATAGGATAATAATGTCATACAGTGTGAATTTTAATGAAATGTTGAGCTATTTTGATTCATAATCTTTACATAATATGTTACCACAAATTCAATATTTGTTTGATTTTCTCTTTAATACATATAGTTACTACTTAGATAATGGAACATATCTGAGCTCCAGATAAGATGTGTAAATTTAAACATTTTCGGGAATAGCTCCTTTATTTCTACACCAAACCCTATACTGTGACCACTCTTTAGAATCGTCTCAAAGAGACGATTCTAAAGAGTGGTCACAGTATTGGGTTTGGTGGAGAAATGACAATTTTAGTATTTGCGCACACACATTTATCTGTAGCTCTGATATATTCAACTGTTGTAGTTTAAAGAGTTTTCTATTAAGTTATCTACATTTAATTTTACTTCATGGCTTCATATTTTTTTAAGGTTCACCTGCACAAGTCTGAGCCAGGTGGTGATCATGCCCCTACTAGGTTCTCCATATCTGAGAAGCAGGGTGAAAGGGGAGCATGTAAGTGTCTTTATAACATAACTCGTGGCTTCAGCATGACGTAACACTATCATATATATTTTGATATTCACAGGCATATATTCACTAGTGAATAACATTCGAACGACCGAACTGTATTCATATGCGCTGTCAAAACAAACAAACTGGCGGACGGTGACCTAGCTACCTGTCAACGATAGATGGCAAAGAACTGTCGGCATTTGCGCCTTAATTTCGATAAAATAATACAAATTGTAGATCTAATTGCTGTCAGGGCTATTCCAGGAAAATCTCCCTTGGGAGGTAGGAACGAAAGTCTAAATTAGGGGTACCACCAATAGAATTTTAATTATTTTTACCCCACCACCAAGAGAATAAAAATTCATAATATACCCTCCACCTAGAGAATTAAAACTACTAAATATATTTTTACATTTATGCTATTACTTTTTGTCAAGCCGACTTGCAAACCCAAATGACAGCTCCGTGTATTGCCACATTTGTTCATTAGTCTGACAGTCTTTCATTTCGCCCTGTTGACATCTAACATGCTTCCGTGGTTATGTTATTGCAAGTAGTTTTCTCTTCGCCGACCTCGGATTGACTACATGTACCTGTGCTACTGCTAGGACTCTGTGTTTTATTAAAAAAATCCTGTCAATGTCTTTTGGTTGTTATTTAGGTCTAGTTTCAGTTTATTTATTTTGTTTTGTTCATCCTGGCTTTTACATCGAGAAGCAAGAGCAGTGATTGGTTGAGACTACCAGTGTCTTAGTACTTTTTCACGGTCTAGTCTGAATCAATCAGCCGCTCATTATGGAAGTGTGATCAGATAAGCGTCTACATGATCAGGACTAAAAATTGTATGCATCTACAATATTCACCGAACGGAATTTTCGCGGGAGTTCGTGTCAGAAAAAGGTTTTCCGTTATTTCATTATTGTCGAAGAAAACGGCTTGCATGATGCGTTTAACTTGACAAACCACCCCATCAATTTAATTTCTGATGTTGAAATACCCCCCACCAATAGAATTTTAATCAAGTTTCCACCCCCACCAACAGAATTAAAATTTCTTTTGCACCCCCCACCAAGCTAATTTTAATAGGCTGTCGTTCCTATCTGAGAGGTCTAAATTAGATCCTGGTTGTTATGACAGTAAGTCCAAAAACAGTTGGAAATTTTGGACCTACTTTGTCCCAGTTACTTAGCGAACCTAATAACACATTTCATTCATCATTTCTATATGTAAGGAGAATTTATAACAATCCACGTTACTGCTGAAATATTGGCTGCAAAAAACATTTGTGTCTGTTATGTTATAAATAGAATCTTGCATTTGTGTTCATGATTATTGGATTTATTAAATTCGTCTTTTTAAAACGATAAAAAACTCGCTAAAGCTCGATTAGGCAGCTCCTACAGAAGCTGTCTGATCTGGGTCTACTCTCTTTGCAAAGACGTTAAAAGGTGTATTTAAGGATTAAATGTTTATATAATGTTGCTGCTCAATGCATGGTGGAAGAAATGCAGAAAGATCCCATAGGAGACTTCAGTCTGCATTAAGCTACCATCTGCCTTTAAAGCCCAAGAATAGAATTCTTTTCAATGGTTTTTATAGAGAAGTTTCACTGTATACAAAGAAGTGTTTTCAACAGAGTGTGATGAGCCAGAAATAAGACCAGTCTTCAAAAGGTATAGCTGGATTCAGGGATCTGGTGTATTAAAGATTGTTTGGCCAAAACTTATCTTAATTTTATGACAATTACTACTACTTGGATAGACAAAATTATTGCACATTCTGGTGTTCAGCAATAAAGGCTCACTTCATATGACACAAATTATCGTAAGTTTTAACATATGATGAACGCAACTTCCAGTTTTGCCCCTGATGTTACTGCTTGATGCTCTGACTGCATTTAATACAGAAATGAAGGAATGAAGGAGAAATTGACTTTCACATTTGCAGCAGATGACAAATGTTGCATATGAAAATTTTTTTTAGTAAAGAATCATTTTTGATGCATAGATTTACTTAATGCACAGACTGTGAATGTGATTTATGAACATTTTTTACATGTTAAAAATACAAACTGATTGTTTTGTTCTAATTTTTAGCATATGTACATTAAAAATGCTATTCAATGACACAAGAAAATTGTATCATGAAGTATGTTTTCAGTGGCCAAGGCAACAGATGGAGGTGTACCAGATAAAGAAACCAGCGTTACAGGGGGTTACTTTCAGGCGGGCAAGCCTGGCTCCGGCAAAGAAAAGAGGACCTTGCAGAGTGTCAAGACACATTTCTATGTCGGGACGGAGGTACAACCCGTCCTAGGGGACGCTCACAAACATCCACAATGTCTGGCTGTCTTAGTGTGCATTTAGAAATATTGTGACTTCATGCTAGAGTTTGATTACTGAAAAAAAAGTAGAACATTTTACATTTTTATGGTTCCAGGAAGCATTGTTATCAGATTGGGATCTGGTTCACAATAATTCTTTGTACCAAATATAAGTGCAATCTTAACTCTGCTGCATGCTTGTTTTCTGACAATTTAAACCATTTTTCAGGTAATAAGAATATTTGACATTTGTTGACACTTTTAACATATGAACCATATAGAGCTCAGTATTAAAAATATTGTTCATAAATAAAATATACAAATGAATATTTTTGAAATATGTACCCATATTACCCTAAGTATTCGGATAGACAAGCTTAGGCGAATAGTGCAGACCCAGATCACATTGCTCCTGAAGAAGCAGTTTGATCAAGGTTTATGCTAATATCTTACATGATCAAGGTGTATGCTATATCTTACACACACTATGTCAATCTAATTCAAAGTTTAAAAAAGGTGGACATTTGACTTATTAACTTTACAAACTCATGATGTAGGAAATTTGGTGTCTAAATGTTTATGTTAATTAGAGTGATATTGTTAGTGATGAGACTATGACAGCTAGACAGCTAGACTATGGAGCCGATGTTTGGGGGATGTGTCTGTGACTCTGTGTAGTGGTAGTCCTGTTTTTAGATTTGCATGTGTAGCCATCAGTATGTAGTACACAGACAAACACACATTGTCAGTAGATCTGGATAGTCGCTCTACTATAGAGAATCTCATTATTGTGTATAATGCTTTACTCCGTAGATATGCCTTTTAAGGCTTTTGCAAACAGAGCAGAGCTGGATCAGATTGTTCCTGTAGGAGCCGTCTGATTAGTCTGCTCTGATTGCTTATGGAATTATATAGATATTTTCTACAATTTTTACCAGGGCCAATTTTTTTCTTCTTCATACACCATTATAAGTACATGTATTAAGCTAATTAATATTCATAAATATTTTTTTTATGAATATTCAGGGAATAAAGGGTTAAAAACATATTTTATTCATGACTAGGGCTAGGGATGGGGAGGGGGTATATAGAAAAAAGATCAGAACTTGGCAAGGGATTTGCCTTTCTTCATAATATTTAAATAAGTTCTTATGGTTAGTTAATCAATGAAGAAATGAGAAAAGGATGCAAACTGATTTTTCAACATTGTAGCCATTTGAGAAAGTAAAGAAACAGATCTGCCAAATTTCGTTGGCAAACAGAACAGACGCTGATCAAATGGCTCCTACACCCAGATCAGATGGCTCCTATAGGAGCCATCTGATCTGGGTGTACTCTTCCTGTAAATATGTGAAAATGTGTTTATATGAAGGAAAGGGTTAAACCAAATCTGATGTACATAATATGTAACATAGGACACTTGCTGTTCCTGTAACTAAAAATGTGTGTTTGTCTGTTACTGTTCAGCTGTGCTGCTTAGCTGCTTGTAGAAAGACTGTCTTAGTAAACTGCATGTATATATATTCACACATGTACTCCTGCTTCTTAGATATATTCATACTGAACACAAAGGTTATTCTCATCTGTCATTTAGCAATTTACTTTTATGGACCAGACAGGTACCATTGAACATAATCTACACTGTTGTAAACAAATTATGTACAGGTATATCATGAATTCCCTCATAGTAACCCCTTTTAATGTATCTGCAAACAGAGTAGACCCTGATCAGATGGCTCCTATACAACCCTCTGATCAATGTTTGCTCTGTTTGCTTATGAAATAATATAGATTGATTTATACAGTTTCTGCCATGGCCAAAAATTCCTGTGTCCATGTGCTATTATAACAGTTGATCTAATTAAAATTCATGATGTCATTATTTCTTACATATATGTTCATGGAGTAAAGGGTTAACCCTTTTACATGCATTTGCAAATAGAGTAGACCCAGATCAGAAGGGTCTTATAGGCAAGTATTAAAATAAATCTATTTCATAATAATGATGTCATTATTTCTTATATTAACCCTTTCCCTGTTCTATATTTAGGCCATTTTTCAGTACCTACTGAATATTCATTAACAAAATAGTTATAAAGAAATATGGAAGGTGGAACATTGTAGACATTTTAGAAAGTAAAGAAACAGATCTATCAAATTCTATTAGCAAACAGAGTAGACCCTGATCAGACGGCTCCTCTAGGAGCCGTCTGATCTGGGTCTACTCTGTTTGCAAATGCGTGAAAAACTTGTTTATATGAGGGAAAGGGTTAATATTCAACAGGTAAAGTGTTATTTGTAGAATCCATAGTGATCATTATGAAAGACTGATTTTGAATGCCAAACAGTGTAGACTCTGATCTAGGAATCATCTGATCTGGGTCTGCACTGTTTTCAAATGCCAGTACAATCGTTTCTCATATTCAGAGGGTTAATATTTTGTAATTTATTACAAATAGGTAATTCTCCACCTGAGAAAGATCGTTCTTTTAACCCTTTACTCCATAGCTACGCCTTTAACACCTTTAGGAGTCATCTGATCAGGGTCTGCTCTGTTTCCTATGATATGATATATATCTAATTATACAGTTTCTGTCATGATAAAATATTTTTTTGTTCATCGTACCATAACCATTATAAAGAATCATTTAATTAGTATTCATGATGTCATTATTTCTTGTCTGAAAATTCATGGAGTAAAGATTCAAGGCAAGATCTAAGCTAGATATCCATAAACCAAAAATGTCTGTATGGAAGATTTAAGAATGAAATATTGCCTTCTTTTCTGCATCAATCATTTGATATGAAATGAAATGGTTGGAATATATGAATCTTGTTCACTTTCCCTATTGACTTTTCTGCTGTGCCATTATAGAATTCTTTTCATGTTAGTAAACCTAGCTTGTGTTCTGGCTTCTTAACCCTTTCCATGTTGCATATTCATGAAATAATAACATCATTAATAAAAATTATATACATGTATTAGCTGAATGTTTCTAAAGGCTCTTGTACTCAAACACTTCTTTGGTATTGATAGAAACTGTAGAGTCAGATTTCATAAGCAAACAGTGCAGACCCTGATCAGATGGCTCCTATAGGAGCCATCTGATCTGGATCTACTCTGTTTGCAAATGTGTGAAATGGTGTTTAAATAAGGGAAAGAGTTGATTGTTAAATTGTTAAATTCTCTATCAGCTCTTCTCTCCATATATACACCTTTTAACACCTTTGCTAACAGAGAAGATCCAGATCAGATGGCTCGTAAAGGAGCCATCTTATTAGGGTCTGCTTTGTTTGCTTATGGAGTTATATAGGTCCGATTCTACAGTGTCTGCCTTGGTCAAATTTAATGTATTCATAAAAATAAATCCAGTTGATATTGATGATGTCATTATTTCCAACATAAATATTAATGGAGTAAAGTCTTTGGAAATACTAACTGAAAGCGAATGGCTTTTGCTTTTGCTTTTGGTGCTTATATAAATCCTTGCCTATACTAATGCTATGAAATCATGATTGTGTTTCAAGAAACCTGTCACTAAAACATTACATATGTTTTTTTAACACACACATTATCATATTGTCTGTATGCTCACATTGACCTTTCTTTGAAATCCTATAAGAGTTGTGTTTTTTCCAAGACTTCAATATGCTTTGCTTTTTATAAAACACTAGTTGTCAATTGTTTAAACCCTTTCCTGCAGAGAAATGCCTTTTAATGCCAATGCAAAGAAACCCAGACCAGTCAGCTCTTGTAGGAGCTGTCTTATCAGGGTCTGCTATTCTTGCTTATGAACTTATATGGATCTGAACCTAAAGTTTTTATCTAAGCCAAAAGTTCCAATGAAAATGTTACATTATTAACCCATTACCTCATAGGCTATTTTTAGATCCATTCTCTTTGAATATAACTACCAAAAAGGAGCATTACCTAGAGAAAAGGAAATTTTTTGAATTTTGTAGTTTGAAACCATTGTGATAAATATTTATCACAATGGTTTCAACAGGTGACTTTTGCAGAGGCGTCAAAAGGCGTCAATATGAGGTAATGGGTTAAGTAATTAAATTGATGAATATTCATGCATACAGTGATTAATGGATGCTTAAATGTTCATTAGGGAAATGGTTAACACAATCATAGGGAAGTATGCTTGTCAAAAAATAAAGATATATTTTGTTGCAGTTAACCTGACTATGCACTATTCACTACACTTCATTTCATGTTCTCATAATCCCCATGATACAAAGTATATTAATAGTAATGATAATAAGATGACACATCAACCTCTGTGTGAATATGTACTATAACATTGCAGTTTACATTGACACATGTCTTTGTATTGATTATAGTAGCTATTGAGTACAGTTTACATACACATGTCTTTATATTGATTATAGCAGTTATTGGGTGCAGTTTACATACACACGTCTTTATATTGATTATAGCAGTTATTGGGTGCAGTTTATATACACACATCTTTATATTGATTATAGCAGTTATTGGGTGCAGTTTACATACACACGTCTTTATATTGATTATAGCAGTTATTGGGTGCAGTTTACATACACACATCTTTATATTGATTATAGCAGTTATTGGGTGCAGTTTATATACACACGTCTTTATATTGATTATAGCAGTTATTGGGTGCAGTTTACATACACACGTCTTTATATTGATTATAGCAGTTATTGGGTGCAGTTTACATACACACATCTTTATATTGATTATAGCAGTTATTGGGTGCAGTTTACATACACACGTCTTTATATTGATTATAGCAGATATTGGGTGCAGTTTACATACACATGTCTTTATATTGATTATAGCAGTTATTGGGTGCAGTTTACATACACACGTCTTTATATTGATTATAGCAGTTATTGGGTGCAGTTTACATACACACATCTTTATATTGATTATAGCAGTTATTGGGTGCAGTTTACATACACAGATCTTTATATTGATTATAGCAATTATTGGGAGATTCGAGGTCAACCAAGTGCCAAGCAAAGATGTCAAACTGTATATCATGGGTGAAGGCCATATATTTACCAATACTTAGTGAATTATGCAATTGCTTCACACCCATCCGACACTTTACACATCATTTGATCCACCAAACTAACAACAACATTGTATTCAATTTACATACAAATATTTATTCAACTGGTGTATACAATAAAATTCGCAAAGAAACAAATCTATGGGGCATGGTTCCCGCTTCCATCTGTTAACCCAATTGGTTAACAGGACACCGGACAAATCGTTGTAAAGGGCGACCTTTGACAGCAATCCTTAAAAGCCACAAAAGGCTTCAATCAAATATGCCACAAAAGGCTTCAATCAAATATGCCACAAAAGGCTATAATCAAATATGCCATAAAAGGCTTCAATCAAATATGCCACAAAAGGCTTTGAATTAGTCAAATTACAAAATTGTCTTCTGCCCAAAGGCAGCCAAAGTAAATAACTAACTGCAAACATATATTTTGCCACCTCCAACTGGCTGATCCTGGGAATTCAGTAATCAAGCCATCTTCAATGACGAAACACCCATGCTTTTCTTTATAATTGCTGATCAGTAAATACCTATTAACTGCAAACGGATATTTCGCCACCTCCAACTGGCTGATCCTGGGAATCAGTAATAGAGCCATCTTCAATGACAAAACACCCATGCTTTTTTCATAATTGCTGACCTATATAGACTGAAATGCCAAATCCAATAAAATATTGCAATTAAGCCTGACAAATCGATTTATGTTTGTGCTTCGCTGTCTGCTAAATGGCGACACATCGATCACACTTTCGTGCGATTGATGAGCCGCCACCGCCAAAAGTGAGAGGCACTTTGGGTGCAGTTTACATACACACATCTTTATATTGATTTTAGTAGCTATTGAGTACAGTTCACATGTCTTTATAATGATTATAGTAGCTATTGAGTACAGTTTACATACACATGTCTTTATAATGATTATAGTAGCTATTGTGAACAGTTTACATACACACATCTTTATATTGATTATAGTAGCTATTGAGTACAGTTTATATACACATGTCTTTATAATGATTATAGTAGCTATTGAGTACAGTTTACATACACACATATTTATATTGATTATAGTAGCTATTGTGAACAGTTTACATACACACATCTTTATATTGATTATAGTAGCTATTGAGTACAGTTTACATACACATGTCTTTATAATGATTATAGACTAGTAGCTACTGAGTACAGTTTACATACACATGTCTTTATAATGATTATAGTAGCTTTTGAGTACAGTTTACATACACATGTCTTTATATTGATTATAGCAGTTATTGGGTGCAGTTTTCAAGTATTCTCTTTTTGCAATTATTAGTAAAATGCTAGTAAAACCTTTACCAGATGAATGTTCATGTAGGAAATAATGAATGTATAATTTTTATAATGCTATATTAACACTGGATGTTTTGGCACTGTACAGTCAAATCTATATAACTCCATAAGCAAACAGAGCAGATTCTGATCTAGGTCTACTCTGTTTGCAACTGTGTCAAAAGAAGACTATCTTTATCTGGTAAAAGATTAAATATGTTTTTACTCTTTTATAGAACTAGAAACATGGTTATATGTGTCATTAATTGTTTGATCTAAAACAACAAGGAAAACGATTTGAATTTTAAGTTAAAATGATAATACTGATCATAGAAACAGACGAACATATGATTTATATTGACAGCCTTACAATTAAAATATGAAAGTATGTTTCTGAAAGTTTATTTTTCAACAGTATGCATAGAGAACAGTTTAAATTCAGATGAGACCCCAAGTAACTTGGCGACTCACCAGGTTTCAGACTGTTTAACCCATTACCTCATAGGTTATTTTTAGATACAACCTCTTTGAATAAATCTACCGAAAAGGAGCATTAACTAGAGAAAAGGAGAATTTAAGAATTTTGTAGTTTGAAACCTTTGTGATAAATAGAGCATTTTGCTCCTATAGGAGCAAATGCTCTATTTATCACAATGGTTTCACAAAGTGACTTTTACAGAGTCGCCAAAAGTCGTCAATGTGCGGGAAAGGGTTAATCATTTACCTGATGAATATTTATGTCAGAACTGAGAGCATGAATATTAATAAGATGGACACAGGAGACTTTTGGCAGAAACTGTAGATCCAGGTCTATATTATTGCATAAGCAAACAGAGAAAACTCTGATCACATGCTTCCTAAAGAAGCCATACTTTGAAAAGGCATTAAAATGCATGTCTGTGTGGTAAAGGATTAAAACTTAACTCTTTGCACACTAAGTAATTTTTCGTCTGCAACAATTGTCGTCTGCTTCAATTCTAAAAATAAACTTTCTCTCATTTCTTTGCATAAATATGGTCAAAGTGACAAACAGTTTGGATCCTGATGAGAAGCCGCATTATGCGGCGTCTCATCTGGATCCAAACGTTTTGCATAAATAATCACAGTTTAGTCGCTAGCGTGCAAAGAGTTAAAACACTTGATAAATTTTTCAGACGAAAACTTTAAAAGTCTTTTCTTGTGATGTATTGTTATAATGGATCTGAAGCTTCTGATAAGTAGTTAATTTTGATACATTCTTTACTGTATGACTATTTGTAGGACGGAGAAATTGTGTATGTTGATTGGATGCCGCAGAAAGACCAAGACACTGGGAAAATACAGAGTAAGTAGCTCTCTTAGTGAATTACCTCCCTTAGTACAGTGAACTCTCTTTATAATTACCACCCACAAAAAGGTCCTACTCTAGCTTAACCATTTACTTTATGAATATTCATGTAAGAAATAATGGCATCATGAATATTAATTGGATTAATTGTTTTAATTGCACATGTATACAGGATTCCTTTGTCCTTGTAGAAGCTGTAGCATCTGTATTATATCATAAGCAGACAGAGCAGACCCTGATCAGATGACTCCTACATGTAGACAACTTTTCACACCTTGTAAAAAGAGTAGACCCCAGATCAGACGGCTCTCATAGGAGCCATCTGATCAGGATTTGCTCTGAAAGCTAATAGTATATTATAGATCTGATTCTTCAGTTTCTGCCTATAAAGCCAAAATGTCCTGTGTCTGTATGCGATTCTAAAATCTAATTAATATCAATGACCTTTATATTTTACATGAATATTCATGAAGGAAAAGGGTTAATGCAATAAATTGTAACACTTCTCTGTCACAACTGGAGTTTGACCGAAGGTCTATCAGTATGAATTATCTTTTCATTGATAATAATTGCATTTTAATGTTCATAGCAATAATTTTGAGCATCATTTCATCTTAATTTAACACTTTTCCCCCTATATTTTCAAAATGCAATAATCTATATTTAACCAAAGAGTCCATTTGGTATTAAGTAATTGCTTTTGCTTTTCCAAGACTCCTCTGATCTTGATCTACAGTGTTTGCAAATGCCAGTTAAATCATTTTTAGCTCGACTATTCGAAGAATAGTGGAGCTATCCTACTCGCCTCGGCATCGGCGTCGGCGTCCGTCGGCGTCCGCGTCACACCTTGGTTAAGGTTTTTGTTAAAGTCCACTTTTTGCCTCTAACCTTTGGAATAAAGCTTTGAAACTTGGAACACTTGTTCACCACCACAAGCTTCATCTGTAGACAAGAGTACATAACTCTGTCAAGCATTTTGACAGAATAGTGGCCCTTTTTAACTTAGAATTTTTGGTTAAGGTTTTTGTTAAAGTCCACTTTTTGCCTCTAACCTTTGGAATAAAGCTTTGAAAGTTGGAACACTTGTTCACCACCACAATCTTCATCTGTAGGCAAGAGTACATAACTCTGTCCAGCATTTTGACAGAATTATGGCCCTTTTTAACTTGGAACTTTTGGTTAAGGTTTTTGTTAAAGTCCACTTATTTACATAACACTTTGAGATAAAGCTTTGAAACTTAGAACACTTGTTTACCACCACATTCTTCAACTGTAGACAAGAGTACATAACTCTGTCAAGAATCTTGACAGAATTATGGCCCTTTTTAACTTGGAACTTTTGGTTAAGGTTTTTGTTAAAGTCCACTTATTTACATAACCCTTTGAGATAAAGCTTTGAAACTTGGAACACTTGTTCACCACTACAAGCTTCATATGTAAGCAAGAGTATAGAACTCGGTCAAGCATTTTGACAGAATTATGGCCCTTTTAACTTATGATTTTTGGTTAAGGTTTTTGTAAAAGTCCACTTATTTACATAACCCTTTGAGATAAAGCTTTGAAACTTGAAACACTTGTTCACCATCACATGCTTCATCTGTAAGCAAGAGTACATTACTCTGTCAAGCATTTTAACAGAAATTATTGCCCTTTTTTTCTTATGTTTTTCTCTTTCATTAAAGAGTTCCAAGAGATCCTACATCCTGAATACTATTAAAGGTATTTTACTGAGACTTTGATTATTTGCTTATAGTAGTCCACTATCAAGCATTTTTACACTTACAATTCTGAGAATAGTCGAGCGCGCTGTCCTGTGACAGCTCTTGTTGTGTCACCTGCTGAGAGGCAGTGTGTCACTTAAGGATCACTTTTCCGTCGTCTGTCTGTCCGTCCGTCCGTCTGTCTGTCCATCACACTTTCGGTTTTTTGGCTGTAATTTCTAAATTAATAATTACAGAGCTTTCAAATTCCACATGTGTCTTCCTCTCATTGAGGACCATTGATGTAGCAAAAGTCCATCACTATGCATACAATATTTTTTGAGTTGTTCCCCTTTTTTCTGATATTCGCACTCCAGCATATTAACAGTTTTTGTGTCAGTTGTGAGCAGGTGATACATGTGTTCCTCTGAACACTCTTGTGTATTCGAAGGATTAATTTCAATTAAGATTTGGTTACTGTAACTTGTGTAATTATATTCACAAATTGGTTCTCTTTTTTTCAGCTCCAAAGCCTGATTTCTACCACACACAACATGATGGATCAGTATCCACAGTTCAGAGGTCGCCATTCTTCAAAGACATAGTGCTGTGTGTTGGTGGTTGGTCGTTCTCCATTTGGAAAGAAGGACTTACGGTATGTAGGGGCATTTACTGGGGAAAGGGATCCTCATTATGATTATGACGTTGACCACTTATAGTTCTGATCATGTATTGTGTCTCATATCTTTTGTAGACTGTTCTTACTTTCTGCTCAAATTGTCAAATTCCTTCAGATTAGAAACATGTTAAATCCTTTACTCCATAAATATTTATTTAAATGCATTTGCAAACAGAGTAGACCAAGATCAGATATCCCCTGTAGGAGTGTCTCATCAGGGTCTGCTGTGCTTGCTTACGGAATTACATGTATATACATATAGCTTTAACCCTTCTCTTGCTGAATTTTAAAATACATTTCTCCTTCTTTACCCATGTCCTGTTGTATAATAACATATATCTTCACTGTATACAAGTATTTCGCTGTGCAATCACTGCTGTGGAGTGCACTGGTTGCACAATCAACTTATAAATAATGCAGACCCTGATGAGACAGCTCCTGCAGGAGCTGTCTCATCTGGGTCTTCACTATTTACAGGTAGGTATATTGACGTGAATAGCAAGCGAAGGGTTAATTGTACAGTTTTTTGCCATGTCCAAAACTTCCTGTGTTCATGTACCATTATAAAAAATAATCCAATTAATATTCATGATGCTTTTATTTCTTACATGAATATTCATGGAGTAAAAGGTTAAAAAATTGATAATCAATATGTTTTTGTTTATCTGTTCCAAGGTCTTTTTAAGGGGTACAACTCTTTAGAGTTGCTTTTCAAAACTGACATCTGTTAGCATAGTAGAAGTTTACAAACGTGTTTGTGATAGTTAACATTAAATTCTATCAAATTATTGAGATGATCTGTTACTTTCAAGCCTCAGCATCTGTGTTCTATAGATATACTCTAGTTAAATCTGAAGTTTATTAGAAAGTTATTATATCATTTGTGTTATACACCCTTGCAATAAATAAACTTTGTTCATAATTTATGTAAACAAAATCTACAGATTGACCCGAATAATCCTAGTCCTCCAGAAACGGTAAGTCGGTTGAGATGTGATGGTGGGTGAGGTAATTAAAGATTCTCACAAAAGATCAATTCATCTATTTCATCGGTAAAGCCGGTACAAGCTAGATAGTGAACAGAAAAGGTTAATAGCACATTGGCGATATTCAAGACTAGACAAAAATAGAACTAGTGGCTAGTTATTGAGGACAAGAGAAAGATCTAGAGTAGAATATAGCAGGATATTCCAGAGAGGCTGACAAAACAACTCAGTCATTTTATTTTCTGCTAATATTGATAGCTTTTGGCTTCTATGAAGGAGTAATTCTTTCCCTTACAGTGAAAAATAAATCATTAATTTTGTCATACAGCCTCAGTAATGTGACAACATACTTTATTAATATTGGAGTCTATAAAAGCAGGTGGTTGCTTAATGTAGGATAAACGTAATACAGAAAGTTCCTGTATGAGCTTTCTTCATAACTTTTGTCCTGTATTATATAGGCTATTTTTAGATCCAACCTCTTTGAATAAATCTACCGAAAAGGAGCATTAACTAGAGAAAAGGAAAAATTTAGAACTTTGTAGTTTGAAACCATTGTGATAAATAGAGCATTTGCTCCTATAGGAGCAAATGCTCTATTTATCACAATGGTTTCATAAAGTAACTTTTACAGAGTGGTCAATATGAGGGAATGGGTTATGCTACCACCTGTTTTAAAAATCCAGAATTATAATTTTTTGGAGTGGTCATATTAGTGAGACTCATGCATAAGGAACAGTGATAAAAGCATGCCAGTATGTATCAAATTCCTGAATAAGAATGATTGAATACAAGTGAAGAATAAGGATAATGTCAGTTTCAATAGTTTGACATAATCTTGCCTGTCAGATCGCATTTCGGGAGTTTCTCTAACTACCCTAAGTATTCAGACAGACAAACATTAGTAAAAAGTGCAGACCCAGATCAAACAGCTCCTGAAGAAACAAGAAACTGTTTGATCAGAGGATGCACTGTTTTGCTACTATGTCAATTGAAGTTAGTGTTGCAAATGTTACAAAAATGGTCCAAATTTAACTTATTCAGCTGTACAAACTGGTGGGGGGAGGGGAGATTGGGTGTCTGGATACTTAGGGAAATTAGGGTAATTCAAAAATATTGTATCACCTTTAACCTTTGTTAACAAATTCAAAATTCTACTCATAGTCTAGTTACATTTGCTTTAATATAACCCTTTGAGTGCTGAATTTGAGTGGTTCATTATTGCTTAACCCATTACTTCATAGGCTATTTTAAGTATTTTTAGACCCAACCTCTTTGAATATATTTACCGAAAAGGGGCATTTACTGCTAAAAACGAGAGTTTTTTAGAATTGTATAGTTTTGAAACCACTGTGATAAATAGAGCATTTGCTCCTATGGAGCAAATACTTTATTTATCACATTGGTTTCAAATATTGACTTTTACAGAGGCGTCAAAAGGCATCAATATGAGGGAATGGGTTAATGGTCCATTCAGTCTGAAAGGCCAATGACAAATAGTACAGACCCTGATCACAGGGCTCCTAGAGGAGACCTCTGATCTGAGTCTGCACTGTCTGCAAATGCCAGTACACTAGATTCAAGCATTCAAAGGGTTTAATATCTTTAAATAGTAAACACAAGTGTATGTGAAATACAAAATTAAGCTTGGAACTTATTTTGTCTAGACAGATCGGTTTCCTTCTTTTGAGATTTGGATAATTGTGACATCATTAACGGAGAATCTTTAGTTTGATTAAGTCTTGAGTGTTTGCTGTTTGTATGTACATACAGTAAAAACTCGATGCTACGAAATCTTAGTAATGAATAATTAATGTCTTTGTAGGCAGGTGACTGCTTAATGCAGGGTAAAAGTCATGCAAAAAGCTCCTAGATGAGATTTCTGCATGACTTTCGCTCTACATTAACCTGCCACCTATGTTAAAGATCAATAATGGTACGTATTTGAGTGTTCGTAGTATCGTGTTTTTACTGTACATGTGTTCTAACACAAGGCATTGGAGTCTCTCTCTGAAAAAAGGGTAGTATTGCATTGCACGCAGTGTAGACCCAGATTAGACATCTCATCTGTGATAAAGTATTTTGTTTTTAAGGAAGGTGGATGCTTAAAGCAAGCTGAAAGTAAAACAGAACGCTCCTATAGGAGCGTTCTGTTTTACTTTCACCTTGCTTTAAGCAACCACCTGCTCAAAATACCAACTAATTAACACAATTTAGTGTTCGTTATAGGGAGGTTTTATTGTATTGCATTGCATGCAGTGTAGATGCAGATTAGACATCTCATCTGTGATATATCTCATATACTCTGTATGGAAACATAGAGAACAAATTATTACAGATTCTGATATGTGACAAACAATGAAGACCCCAACCAGACACAGTGACTAGTCTGTATATACACTGTTTGTATGCAGTAAGACCCTTTGTCCCAGAGAGTGGCTGATTTATGGAGGATATGCATCAACCATTTCAGTTATCATAATGTCACTTCCCAATAATTTCCCATGTATTTAATTAACACACAAAACTTGGACATAAAAACAAATCCACTGTTTAACAGGTTTATTTCATTCCTACTGAACTTCACTATTACATGTATACATATCTCAAAGCAATTTTCAGCAATTCATCACTCATGTTTTGTTTCTCCAGGCTTAGTTTAATACGTAAAATCAATATTATTTGTTGAATTTATAACATTATTGAATATAGCTAGATATAGGACCTGGGTCTATGCTTATAAAACTTTTAGTTGAGTCTGAGATCGTTCTCAAGCTTTTGATTGGTCAGATTTGAGCCTTTGGCTCAAATCTGACCAATCAAAAGCTTGAGAACTCAAATCTGACCAATCAAAAGCTTGAGAACGAACTCAGACTCAACTAAAAGCTTTATAAGCATGGACCCTGTTATATATTTTGCAGATATCAATCATCCTATATTCATGTGTCAAGATTGTCCTGAGTCCTTTAGTGAAAAGTTTTGAATATTTCTTCAGTTTAAAGCTTTCAAGTTAAGATTCGTGATTTTTTTTTTTTACACCAGTCAATAACCCTTTCCTCCAAAGGCTATTTTTAGATCCAACCACTTTGAATAAATTTTGTAGTATGAAACCATTGTGATAAATAGAGAATTTGCAAATGCTCTATTTATCACAATGGTTTCAACAGGTGACTTTTACAGAGGCATAGAAAGGCGTATTTATGGAGGAAAGGGTTAAAGGAATTGACACAAAAGCATTAACAAAGGTGAACAAGAAATAAAACCATGTGTTTGGCAACATCTCAACTTTAAACCTTTCCCTCATATTAATACCTTTTCATGCATTTGCAAACAGAGTAGACCCAGATCAGATGGCTCTTATAGGAGTCGTTTGATCTTGATATGCTTTGTTTGCTATTGTAATTTGATAAATCTGTTTCTTTAGTTTCTAAAATGGCTACAATGTTCCACCTTCCATATTTCAGTATAACTATTTTGTCCATGAATATTCAGTAGCTATTGAAGTATAGGTTAGACCATGGTTGAGTGCAATTAAACGATATAGTTGGAGGGGGCGTAGCCCCCGAGAACTTTATGGTTTAGTAGCGCTCTACCATTGGCTAAGCTATTTAGCACTGGCTTGGGCTCGAGGAAAAACAAGAAATAAACGTGATTAATTTGACGTCATCAAACCCGTGCTGATTTTCCCTCCTTTCACTTCGCGCAAGATTGAAAATCATTGTGCCTTAAAATTTTGGAAATAGAAAAGGAGGAAAACAGAATGATCTGGAAATTTAAAGGCAATATATTAAAACTGTGTTCAATTAAATATTCAACAATAATTTTTATTTCAATATGTTGCAAATGAAATAAAAGTTGCTGTTTGAATAGTGAATTAATTTAGCGCTCTAGATCTAGATAGATCCTTTTCGCAGTCTAATGTTGTTTAATTTGTGGATAAAGATTGTTTTCAACTTTTCACTCATTAAAACTTGAAAATTTGTGTAATTTTTTTTATACGCCCACCTAATAAAGGTGGTCGTATATTGTCGTGGTCCTGTCCGTCCGTCCGTTCGTTCGTTCGTTCGTTCGTTCGTTCGTTCGTTCGTTCGTTCGTTCGTTCGTCCGTCAACATTTTGTTTGTCCGCTGTTTTCTGGGAAAACTATTAGACAGATATTAATGAAACTTAACACAAATGTTAAATGCATGAAGATTTGAAGCTGAGTTGATTCTGAGGTTCATTTGATTTTTCATTTCAGAGTTATGGCCCTTGTCCTTAAAAAATATGCAAATAGTTTGTCCGCTGTTTTCTGGGGAAACTATTTGAGAGATATTAATGAAACTTCACACAAATGTTTAATGCATCAAGATCTGAAGCTGAGTCGATTCTGAGGTTCATTTGATTTGTCGTTTTAGAGTTATGGCCCTTTTACTTAAAAAAATAATGCAAATACATGCAAATAGTTTGTCTGCTGTTTTCTGGTAAAACTATTTGAGAGATATTAATGAAACTTCACACAAATGTTTAATGCATCAAGGTCTGAAGCTAAGTCGATTCTGAGGCTCATTTGATTTGTCATTTCGGAGTTATGGCCCTTTTACTTGAAAAATAATGCAAATACATGCAAATAGTTTGTCCGCTGTTTTCTGGGAAAACTATATTACAGATATTAATGAAACTTCACACAAATGTTAAATGCTTCAAGATCTGAAGTTGAGTTGATTCTGAGGTTCATTTGATTTTTCATTTCAGAGTTATGTCCCTTGTGCTTGAAAAATATGCAAAATTTTCTGGGAAAACTATTTGACAGATATTTTTGAAACTTCATACACATGTTTAATGCATCTAGACCTAAAGCTAGGTCGAGTCTGAGGATCATTTGATTAAATGTTTCGGAGTTATGGCCCTTGCAATTAAAAAAATAATGCAAATCTATGCAAATATGAGGATGGCCATAACTTTTTCATTTACAATGATATTTGCTTCAATTTTTTTATATGGTTAAACCTTAATGTGAATTTTCACATATATTGCGGGGGTTTTGATATGTCATTTTATTCTAAAGTTATGGTCCTTGAACTTTGTGTGTTTGTTGCTTTGTTAGTCAGTAAATTTTTAGTTTGTCGGTTGATATAAATGAAACTTAACAACTTAACACAAATGTTTTAAGCAACAAAATTTGAAGCTGAGTTTATTTTGAGGTTCATTCAGTTTGTCTTTACAGAGTTATGGCCGTTGCACTTTACAAAAATCTGCAAAAATGAGGATTAGCTGTAACTTTTTTATTTAATAAGATATTCACTTGATTTTTTAAAAAAATAGTACCAACTTAATATGGAAATCAAGATCTGAAGCACAGATTAGAAAATGTCAACACTTATAAGGCATGTTGAATTGGAGAAAGTTTGCAAGTGGGCGTATTATGTACCGTATGCGGTACTCTTGTTCTCAATGTCCTCAAAAACTTGATTATTCATTGTTTACAGTAAAATTCATGTAGATCTACAACTACCAATAAAGAAATACACTATGTATGGTACCGTTTTATAAAGGCAACTTGTTTGCTTGAATGCGGGATAAAAGTAGTACAGAAAGCTCAAAATAGGAGCTCTCTGCATAACTTTAGTATTGCATTAAACTGTCACCTGTATATAAAACCGCAAATTCATTTCCCTTTAACTTGTCATTTTACCTAAGTTTTACTGTAGTTCAGTGCAACCAGCTGATCAAGGCTACGAGGCATTGGGGGAAATATCATGGGAGAGCGTAGGATGTGATGTCAAAAATGCATTATAGTGATTGGTCGACAGGAACCATTGACTACTGTAAAACAGGTTATATTCGCGCCATGATTATTTCGCGTAAATGTGATTTTGTATTAATTCGCGTCATGATGATTTCGCTACGGCGTCCATCTCGCTAAATTAACTTAACGGAAATAGACTCGTATAAAACTCTGCCGAACGCTGTTAAAAGGGCAAAGAATAAATTTCTGCCGAATGTATGTAACTGCCGTCGGCAATTTAGGGGTTATCAATCGATAACGTATAGCATGCGTTAAGGCCTGTATTTACCAGTATTCAATTTTGTATTTGTTTTGAGAACTTTACCTAAAACTCGGATGTATGGCACAACGTGACACACCGGTCTACTAATGAAATGGTGGAAATGTAAGCAGCAAAGTTACTACTCATTTATTACTTCGGGGTCTTATTTGGATCAAAACTGTCTGCAAAAGAAATGGTTATCACGATTTGTCCATTATGAGGCTAAAGGTTAAATCAGTGCCCCTATTGAGACTTGGACGGTAAACGTGTGAAAACAAATTTACAAGTTTGTATATGTATACGTGTTGATCTGTTAAACGCTGCTTGGCATAAGCCGGTATTCAATAGTCAAAATGAGTGAATTGTTTCTCACAAACACATAGAGTCAAACCTGTTTCAAAATTCCGTAATTGTACAAAAACAACCAGATGTTTCTACGACAATTTACCACTTGCCGTACATGTATACATGTATGTAAATAAGAGTTACTTCCCTTTTCACGGAGATCAATGAAGAAGAGAAACATTCTTCCATTTTTCGGTCTGTATTTTTTATTTAAACACTTTTTTGTTTACTAAACAAAATATATGGAAGCAGTACACTTCATCCAACATTTGTGTTGAACGAAGAATGTTATTAATGCAGAAAACACATGGACGACGACGTGATAAATCTGACCATATTCCGGATATACCGATTTCGGACGTTACTCCTTTTTATACTTGTTACTGATTTATTAGCGAAAATATTGATTTCGCGGGGCAACGCATTCGCGAATTAGCGCGAAATATATATTGTCGCTAATAAAACCTGTTTTACAGTAAATAAACAGTCTATGGTTTTTTCAAAACGCGTCAAACTAAACGATATAGTCGACACTTTTTGAGGCATCTGATTGGCAGAGAGCTACAAGCCATGTGCTAAATTGGGAATAAACATAGAACAGGGAAAGGGTTAAACATCTATGGTGATATTGCGTTTTGAGTTTTGGTCCTGAACTAAAACAACTGCTATATTTATTTTACTACATGTACTCATTTTATGTAATTCTAAAACCCAGTGACAACATTAACTCATTCCCTCATAGGCTAATTTTAGACCCAACCTCTTTAACTAAATCTACCAAAAAAGGAACATTTACTAGAGAACAGGAAATTTTAAGAATTGTGTTGTTATACCCCCCCCCCCCCCCCCCCACACACACACGAAGTTTTTTTTTTTGGGGGGGGGGGGGGGGGTGTTATTAACTGGAGTCACCATGTCCATCCGTTTGTTTGTCTGTTTGTCCATCCATCAATCCGTCCAGCTTGTCAGGATCATAACTTCCAAAGTATAAAATATATTGACTTCAAACTTCCTATACAGATAGATGACATTGACCGCAAGTGCAGTGCACAAGGTTCATGGCTCTGTCTTCAGTATTTTTGGAGTTATTGCCCTTTGTTATTTTTCTCAAAATCTGGCTTGTCCTAATCATAACTTTTAAAGTATAAAAGCTATTGACTTCAAACTTCATATACAGATAGAACACATTGACCACAAATGCAGTGCACAAGGTCTATAACTCTGTCTTCAGTGTTTTTGGAGTTATTGCCCTTTGTTATTTTTGTTAAAATCTGGCTTGTTTTTTTAATAAATGAATTTTTTTTTCAGAGCTTTTCTCCGTCATACCTCAACAGAACTTTTTTAAATTTTGCAATATTCTTGAACATCATCTGAAGTTCTGCACCTGCGATAAAGGTTTTGATTTGTCACTTCGTGCATGAATGAATGATCTCCCTTTTCGTAATTTAACAAATGAAAATTTAGCGATCGGGAGCTTTATTTCTATAACCCTATCTCTGTGTCAAATGTGCTAGTGGGGGTATTAATCACCTTTAATGATAGTTCTAGTTTTTAAGCCATTGTGATAAATACAACATTTGCTCCTATGGAACAGATGTTCTATTAATCACAATTGGCTTCAAAAAATGAATTTTACAGAGGCGTCAGAAGGCGTCGATACAAGTGAATGAGTTAAAAGGTTATTCTCTGGTGTCTTCCGTCACTGCAACAGTACCATACAGGTAGACATATCATAGGTAGAGATATTGACATATACTGGTGTCAGAGAATATTGCAAATACTGCTAAATACAATGACTAAATGCAGAATCAAGCTTTCCAGCTAAAATTAAAGTTCAACCCCCTTTATGAAATAGAATAATGTCCACAGAAATAAAAACAAAAATGTGTTTGGATGAAATTCATATGAATCAAAGATAATTTCTATACTGAACTTTGTGTTTCCCTCAAGGTCTGGGTTGCAGGACAAAATCAGGCAAAGCAATTTAGAAATTCAGCTGAACTTCGATATCTCGAACTTGGATAACTCGAACTTCAGGATAACTCGAACAAAAAGTCCAGTCCTTCCAAAACTAACACTACAGAATTGCTCTAAAATGTATCTCTACAGATATCTAGAAACACATGTGGCAGCTTAATACAGGTCTAAAGTAATGCTGAAAGCTCCTGTAGGAGCTTTCAGCATTACTTTAGACCTGTATTAAGCTGTGGTCTTGACAAAATTGTTCAGATGAGAAATCGGATGACTTGAACATCTGTTATCTCAAACTAATTTGTACTGTCCCTTGAACAGTACATTACCTTACAGAGAATGTTTATATAGTATTCTTTCTCTCTGTCAGTATATTGAATGGGTGCACATAGGTTGCACAATCTTTTATTTTTCTATTTGAAACTTTGTTCATTGCAGTGAAACCTCATTAATCTGGCTCTCACATAAATATAATTACCAGTTGCTAAGTCAGGTTGTAGCTTAATGCAAGGTGAAAGTCATGCCGAAAGCTCCCAGAGGAGACTTCTGTCTTGCATTAAACAGCCACCTGCTTAAACTTTTGTCAATTCTTATACACTGAAAGTTTGAATAAGCGAGGTTTTATTGTAGTTGTGCTGTGAAACGTTTTCCATGATAAAGAATTACTTGTTTGCAAATGATTTCTTATAATATTCATGTCAAATTAAAAAAACAAAAAACTCTAAAATCTTTCTTTAACTGTAACTATCTTTTATTCTTATATTCAGTCAATCTGTCTTTCATTGTGTACATCATTCATCATAATATTTATCTGATTGTTTCAGCCATGTGTCAATTTTTTCATCCATAAATGATTCATCTATCAGTTCATCCATTGATTCATATATATATCCATTCCTGTAACCTTTTACTCCATAGGTACACTGTTTAATGCACTTGCAAACAGAGGAGACCCAGATCAGATTGCACCCAGATCAGATTGCTCCTGTAAGAGCTGTCTGATCAGGGTCTGCTCTGTTTGCTTATGGAATTATATAAATATGATTCTAGTTTTTACCAGAGCCAAAAGATTTCTTGTTCACATGCCATTATAAATATCAAGCTAATTGATAGTCATACATGTACATACATTATTTCTTACATGAATATTCATAGTCATACACGTACATACATTATTTCTTACATGAATATTCATGGAGTAAATGGGATACCCATGCTCCTGTTGTTAAAAATTGTGAATTAGTAAAAGAATGTTTGTTTTATGTATAGCTAGAATCTGGTCTGATTGGACATGGTTTTGTCATGTTGAAATGTATTGCTTGTGAAAATGTGTACAGTGTACATGTACTGTGTCAGTATACTGTAGGACCTCTCTAAAGTGATCTCTTGATGAATATATGTGTTTTATAAAGCAAGTGGTTGCTTAATTGAGGAAGAAAGTAATGCAGAAGGCATCCTGCATTAATCCTTTCCTACATTGTAAACGTGCTTTCACGCATTTGCAAACAGAGAAGAACCAAATCAGGCGGCTCCTAGAGGAGCTGTCTAATCAAGGTTTGCTCTGTTTGCTAAAGGAATTTGATAAATCTGTTTCTTTACTTTCTAACATGATTTCACATACAATGTTCCTCCTTCCATATTTCATTATAACTATTGTGTCCATGAATATTCAGTAGGACAGGGAAATGGGTTAAGCTACCACCTGCTATTATGATCCAGATTTTTATCACTTTCTGGTCATTCCTTTAGAGGGGTTTTACCGTATTTATGCTTAGTTTTTATCAAATCATTTGCTATACATTTATATGTTAACTCTTTGCATGCTGTAGGACAATTCATAATTACCTATCAAAATAGTCTGGTATTAACCCTATCTTGCTGAATTTTGAAAAACATTTCTTCTTCTTTACCCATGCCCTGTTGTATAATTACATATATCTTCACTGTCTGCAATTATTTCTCTGTGCAATCACTGCTGTGGAGTGCACTGGTTGCACAATCAATTTGTAAATAGTGCAGACCCTGATGAGACAGCTCCTGCAGGAGCTGTCTCATCTGGGTCTACACTATTTACAGGTAGGTATATTGACGTGAACAGCAAGTGAAGGGTTAAATCAGGATGAAAACTATTTGACTCTTTGGTCAGGGTTTTCAAAAAACAATGAAAATGATCAACTTAAAGAATTTGTTTCCCTTGACAAATTTGCAGGTGACAACTACTAAGTATGCAAAGATTTAAATCTTATTACCGGTAGACATTTACACGTAATTGTTAGCCCTTAAACTGCTGAATAATTAAAATTGGCTCCTCCCTTTCTGAATATTAATTAAACCCTTTGCTTCATGAATATTCATGAAAGAAATAATGACATCATGATTATGAATTAGATTAATTTGTTATAATGTCACAATGACAGAGGAATGTTTGGCCATTGCAGAAACAGTAGTATCATATTTATAATATATGATAAGCAAACAAAACAGACCCTGATCAGACGGCTCCTATGGGAGCCATCTTATCTGGGCCTACTCTGTTTGCAAAGGCATAGAAAGGTGTATTTATGGAGTAAAGGGTTAAATAAAATAGAAAGATGTATCAAAGTGTATTACTAAGGAAAATGTATGACAAACAGTGCATACCCAGATCAAATGGTTCCCTCATGAGCCCTTCGATCTGAGTCAACACTGTTTGCAATGGTTTTATATACTTACAGTAAAACCCCTCTAATGCGACCACCAAAAATGGGCATAAATCTGGGTGGCAGAGGCAGGTGGTAGCTTAATGCAGGACAAAAGTTATGCAGAAAGCTCCCATAGGAGCTTTCTGCATAACTTTCGTCCTGCATTAAGCAACCACCTGCTTTAAACGATGCCAGTGGCTGTTTATTAAGTGGTCGCATTAGCGGGGTTTTACTGTACTTACCAAACAATAAGGGTTGAATCTTTTAGTTAGTGTATATGAAAATGAAAGTACATTTTGTATATATAAATGTGTAATGCTAAAAGTGTTATAAATTTGGCTGCTTTTTATAACGAAATGGCAGAAATCTTTTAGGGTTTTAAACATGTAGTAATTTGAAGAATTTTTAAATAAAGATATTTAAGAAGATTGATTAATTTTGCTTGAAACTACGAACATGTAAATGATTCTTTCTTCTGGTTAGTCAGATTAACCCTTTAATTCATACATATTTATGTATGCAATAATGACATTATGAATATTAATAAGATTAGTTTATAAAATGCCGTATGAAGAAAGGAAATATTTGTCATGGCAGAAACTGTAGAATAAGATCTATATAATTCCATAAGCAAACAGAGCAAACCCTGATCAGGTGGCTCCTTCAAGAGCAGTCTGATTTGGGTCTTCTCTGTTTGCAAAGATGTTAACTGGTGTATTTATGGAGTAAAGGGTTAATGTGTTTTCCCTTAACCTCAATTCAGGAATGGAAAGAGGAGATTGTGACAGCTTGTATTGTAGAAGGAGTTTAAATCTTTGACCCTTTGAATACTGAACTTTCATAATGGAATGGTCCATCTTTGTTTAACAGAAGAGTCCATTCAGTATAGAAATATGGATTTTATTGGAGGATTTTAAATGACAAACAATGCAGATCCTGATCAAAGGACTCCTCCAGGAGCCCCCTGATTCTGGCTCTACACTGTTTGCAAATGCCAGTTCATTGGTTTCCCCACATTCAAAGGGTTAATTGATCATTAGGATCATGTTTAAGATTTCTCATGGTTTTATGACTGCTGTTTTAGGCTCAGTTAGATCCCAAGGAGAATGATGCAGTGAAGGTAGTGGCTGTTCATTGGATAGCTTAGATTTACTGTTTGTTTGTTTGTTGTTTGTTGCTCATGGAACAGGGGATTTATACTGGTTATATTTGATTTGTGTATTGTGAGTGACCTAATATGGCTTAATAAAAAAAATAACTTTTTGCACGCTGGGTAATTTTTCGTCTGCAACAGTTGTCATCTGCTTCAATTCTTAAATAAAATTTCACTCATTTCTTTGCAGAAATATAGTCAGAGTGTCAAACTGATATGATCCTGATGCGACAAATTATGTGACGTCTCATCTGGGTCCAAACTGTTTGCATAGGTAATCACAGTTTCGCTGTTGGCGTACAAAGAGTTAATACAAATCATTTTGACAAAGAGATTTGTCAGGACCCCAGGACATGATACATAAAATTAAAACATGATGGCCATTTTAATGATCACAAAAAAGACCGTAAAATGTAAAATAAGTTAATTTAAAGAGGTTTTTTTCGCAGACGGACATTGAACTGGATGTTTCTGTATACATATGCCATTTTAAAACTTCAGCTAATAATGCCTGTGACTTTTTATCACAAGTGACAGCTAGCACAAGATTTGTTTATTTCATGCATTAGAGAAGAGATAATTAAAGCATTGCAGTTGTGGTATTCTTTTCGTGAGATTAATGCATTGAAAATCATATTTTTGGTTTGGACTAAGGGCATTTTTCATTTTCAAAAGCTTACTGATGATCGTTTTCCTGCTCATATTGACCTGTCGCAGAGTTGCATCCATTATATCTATGGGCATAATAACCTAAATGCTTGCACAAGACTATTCAACTTGCACTTTTTTATTCATTGAGTAACCGCCACTAGCAGGATACTTTCATTCATGTTATGGTCATGTGTTTTCCTCATGTGACTGATATTTGTATATTTGTGGGCTGCCCTTAAGCAATTTTGTGGACATTTTGCACATACTAAATCGAAGCTAATGTTCAGGACCTTTTCATGTCAGAAGTAGTATACCATGATTGTTTCTGGGTGCCATGTTATTAAATGCCGTTGTATCCATTAAATGCACATCAATACTATTTTGAATTGTGGAATACGGCAGAATGGAGGTTGTCTGTTCTGTTACTTTTGCTAGGAGGGACACGAGAAATAGATAACATTAAATTCTATTGCTACACAATGAATAACAAAAATGCAATCAACATATGAGAAGCTGCAAAAATGGTCTTTGTATATAGATGCAAGACATTATGAACAATACATCCTTTTATGCCCTTTATGTGAAACAAATAAAAATGGCAAACAGTCTAAATGATGGCTTGTCCAGTGTTGAATAGAGTGTTAAAAGTTGTTTGACTTTTTAAAAACTTATCCCTTTGAATGCTGAGAACCAAGTGTACATGCATTTGCAAACAATGAAGATCCAGATTAGAGGGTTTGTAGAGGAGCCCTTTGATCAGGGTCTACACTGTTTGTCATTCAGAATCCTCTGGCAACTTGACACCTTCTGTACTGAATGGATGTTATAATTGAACACTGATTGCACTTTGAATAATCAGCATTCAAAGACTTCAATTTGTATTCGTTAACACTCGGATTTTGATTGTCCTTGTTGAATATGTTCTTGTATGAGTTTATCAGATTAGTACCACTAATCTATAAGTTTGAAGATTATCCGATATGTATAGTCACTTTACCCTTTACTCAATAAATACGCCTTTCTACGCCTTTTCAAACAGAGAAGACCCAGATCAGACGGCTCCTATAGGAGCCGTCTGATCAGGGTCTGCTCTGTTTGCTTATGAAACAATATAGATATGATTCTACGCTTTCTGCCATGGCCAAAACTTCCTATATATGACCATGTACTATACTGTAACAGTTAATCTAATTAATATTCATGACTTCATTATTTCTTACCCAAATGTTCATGGAGTAAAGGGTTTAATTATTATACTATGAGTGAAGGAACTGTATTTTCTGCTTGTTTGCTTATTTTATCTTTTGATTATTTGATAAAATGAAAGCATTGTGCTGTTCTGTTTTAACCCTTTACTGATAGAGGTGCAATTCTATACATGAGCAAACTGAGTAGACTGAGATCAGACAGCTACTATAGGAGATGTCTGATCAGGGTCTACTCTGTCTGCTTTTAGAGAATTGCGATTAATGTAATTAATATTCATGACATCATTACTTCTTGCATAAATGGAGGAAAGGGTTAGAATGTAATTGATTTAGTTGGGAAGGTTTTACAGATATTGCTTGTGATGCATGTTTACAGAAATCATGCTATGTAGATGTATGCATGCATATAATTATGTTTATGAATTGTTTCACTTTCTTTATTTTTTAATTCATTTTTACACATTTTTTTACAAACTTGTGTTAGTTAGGAGCTTTATACACAGTCAAAAGCATTATAACAACATTGTATAGGTGTCTGTCCCATGAGAAAAGAATTGATTCAAATCTACCTTTGTGTTTCTGACATAGAATCTGATGAGAGTCAATTCTGCCTGTCACTTGTCAGCATCAGTAATATCTATTTATCCCCATAAAAGAAGTAAGGAGTGGTGGCGCGAGGTGATATAGCAGTTGCCATTTAGGTTTGTCAGTCTGTCAGTCTGTCAGTGTGTTTCTCATTTCTGCTGGTTCTTGTCAACCCTATTTCTCAGCAACAACTGACCAGATTTCAACAAAACTATGGAATGCTTTATCATCAAGAGATATGTAGAGTAAAACCTCTATAACGACCACTAAATTGTGTTAATTAGTTGGTATTTAGAGCAGGTGGTTGCTTAAAGCAAGGTGAAAGTAAAACAGAACGCTCCTATAGGAGCGTTCTGTTTTACTTTCACCTTGCTTTAAGCAGCCACATGCCTTTAACACAAAATACTTGGTGTGATTTAGTGGTCGTTATAGAGAGGTTTTACTGTATATTGTTACAACATGCCGCTTGGATAATTTTTACAGAGATATATTGCCCAATGATTATTATGGTGGTGTAACTGAGTGATAATTCTAGTATTATTCAACATGATTGTGTAAACCGTGATCATCCTTTTCAATGGAGCTCTTTTTCTGGTTCTAATATATACTCTTGCCTAAAGATATCTTTCCTTGTGATATGGTTCATATGTAGTGTCGCCAGTAGATGAGCAAAGATGTGCAGAGCTCCGGATAAGAGGAACATTTAGTAAATCAGTGATAAATGTTTACAGTATAACATCTCTTAGGGTAAGAGTAAGATCCTATATCAGTCTTTAACCTTTTACTCTATAATTACGCCTTTCTATGACTTTGTAAACAGAGTAGACCAAGATCAGATGGCTCCTATAGGAAACATCTGATCAGGGTCTGCTGTGTTTGCTTTTGGTACAATATACAGTAAAACCTCTCTATAACAGCCACTAAATTACATCAAGTATTTTGTATTAAAGGCAGGTGGTTGCTTAAAGCAAGATGAAAGTAAAACAGAACGCTCCTATAGGAGCGTTCTGTTTTACTTTCACCTTGCTTTAAGCAGCCACCTGTCCTAATATACCCACTAATTAACACAATTTAGTGGCCGTTATAGAGAGGTTTTACTGTACCTCTGATTCTACAGTTTCTGCCTGATTCCAAAATTTCCTGTGTTCATACAACATTATAAAAAATAATTGAATAAATAGTCATGATTTCATTACTTCTTTCATGAGTATTCATGGAGGAAAGGGTTAAGATAATACAGGGTGAAAGTCATACAGAAAGCTCATGACCTTCACCCACCATTAAGCACCCAAATTCAAGTAATTTTTACTTATAGAAGTGGACATTTTCTGCTTGATTGATGGACGAAATAATTGAGTATATGGTTTACACTTTACCTCATGAAGACACAGTTTGAAACTTGTGCAAACAGAGTAGACCTAGATCAGGTTGCTCCAACAAGAACTGTCTGATCAGGGCCTGTTCTGTTTGGTTATGCAATAATATAGATCTGATTCTACAGTTCCTGCCATAGTAAAAATTCCTTTGTTCATAATTCCATTATAAAAATGTGTAAGCTGTAATTAATATTCATAGTCATTCTTGCATGAATATTCATCAGGTACAAGGTTAACAGAAGAATGACAGAGTGAATCCCATACTTTTTTTTACTATTTGATTAGTGCATGTATTTATAATAAAGGGATGTAAGTATGTTAGAGTAATTTAGCTTAGATTCTGAGTTTTAAGAATGATTGCTATGTTTTGTGAGATTATTTCCTTACTATATGATCTATTATTTGCCATATTTCATTTTGTGATATTAATAAGTGCTTGCCAGCATCCAACTTTTCTACTTTTTTGTTACAGTCAGGACCCATTCTCCATTCTGCACCCAGCACTATTAGACTGACTGCCGGACACTGGTCACCCTCCAGACCTGGTGTGTTCTACATCTCCAAGGTTGATGGCAGCGTGGATGTTTGGGACTTGTTGGACAAGACACATGAGCCATCTATTAACCAGAGTGTGTCGCCATCAGCCATCACAACCATATTCCCATTCGCCATATCTCGTAAGTACTACTCTATTTACTTCAATTATTTGGACGCCCATTAGTTCATCTCTATTAGTTGTAAAACTGAATATGTCAATCTGGCACCATTTATATAACTTTAACCCTTTCCCTGTTCTGTATTTAGGCCAAATTGCAATACCTACTGAATATTCATTAACAAACTAGTTATAAAGAAATATGGAAGGGGACCATTGTAGACATTTTAGAAAGCAAAGAAACAGTTCAATCAAATTCTATTAGCAAACAGAGTAGACCCTGATCAGACGGCTCCTCTAGGAGCCGTCCGATCTGGGTCTACTCTGTTTGCAAATGCGTGAAAACACGTTTGTATGAGGGAAAGGGTTAAATTACTTGCAAATAGTATAGACCCTGATGGAAGGCTCCTGAAAGAGCTGTTTGATCTTGGTCTGCACTATTTGCCTATGTTTGTCTGAATATATACTTATGGTAATTTTGGTAACTCTGTACTGGGTAATGCCACCTTGTTAAACCTTTGCAAACATTTGACCCAGATCAGACAGCTGCTGTAGGATCCAAAATTGAATTAATATTCATAATGGGCTGAGTGTTGCATGAATATTCATCAAGTTAAGGACAAAAGCAAATTGTTTACCTATTTGTATTGGATATGATAACTGATAAATAGAAAAGGTTTACTTGTACATGCATGTAAAAGTGAGAATAATGCCTTTATTCACAAACCGGTCTAAATTAGAGACTCTTGATTTTGAACAGAAATTCTCATATTTATTGAAAAGTATTATAAATAAAAAAAAAATAAAACACTACATTTATATAGCACTTTTTAATGTCAATGTACTGTATTTTAATAAAGATTTTGACAAGTAATGTTTAGTCAAATATTTGAAATCTCATTAGCAGAGAATGCCATCTACATCAATTTTTACATAGTTTTTTCCCGTTTACAATACCCCAAACTCTTCATTACTGTCAAGCAGTTTGGATCCAGATAAGATTCAGATCATGAGTGACTTGGCATATTATCTGGATCAAGAGCTGTTTTCCAGTGACATCACAGATTTAGCCATAGTGTGCTAAAGTTTCAACATTTGTTTGCAGACAAGCAGCACCTGCTGGCAGTGGGAGACAATGCTGGAACCTTACACATTCTGGAGATCCCATGGAGTCTCAGGCAATCTACTCCTAATGAGGTATGTATAACATTTCTATAGCAACGACTGAATGAATGAAAATGAGGGTTTATAACAGCAGGTGGCTGCTTAATGCAGACTGCTCCTTGGCTCATTGGAGAGAGCTTTCAGCTTTCTGCATAACTTTCATACTGCATTACTTTACTTCCTGTCTGAAAGCCCCTAAATTAAGTGTGGGCATTATAGAGAGGTCTTACTGTACATGTATATGCATGAACTTATGTTAAGTTTGATAAGGAAAATACTCTGTGAATAGTAGTCCCATTTCTGTGACTTCTACTGTAAACAGAAGAGTTACTGTTAACCTATTATTACTCTCCCAATTAATCTTTTGCATGTTTATTGGGATAGTTCATAATATACTCTGTGACAAAAAATAGCTAAACAAAAGCCAGCAATAATCATATTCCACGAGGATTGTACTTTTATAGCGCATTCTTATACCTTCGTAAATTTATCTGAAGAATACCGACGATAATAAATGGAATATGCATGAGTCTCAGGTCAAATTGGGCGAGTAATACTTCATAATCTATTTTTAGACCCATTAATTACCTCATAAGCTGTTGTTAGACCCAGATTCTTTGAATTAATCTACTGAAAAAGAAGCATGTTCTAGAAAAAAAGAAACTTTTTATGCCCCCCAGATAAGATCTGGGGGGCATATTGTTTTTGCCCTGTCTGTCTGTCTGTCTGTTTGTCTGTTTGTCTGTTTGTCTGTTTGTTTGTCAGCAACTTTAACATTGGTCATAACTTTTGAGCCAGTACAGATAGAGACTTGATATTTGGTATGCATATGTATCTCACGAAGCCGCACATTTTGAGGGGTGACATGTCAAGGTCAAGGTCATCCTTCAAGGTCAGAGGTCAAATATATGGGTCAAATTACCGACTTTAACATTGGCCATAACTTTTGGACCAGTAGAGGTAGAGACTTGATATTTGGCATGTTTGTGTATCTCATGAAGCTGCACATTTTGAGGGGTGACATGTCAAGGTCAAGGTCATCTTTAGGGTCAAAGGTCAAATTGTCTGTTTTTTGTCTGTAACTTTAACGCAACTATAACATTGGTCATAACTTTTGAGTCAGTACAGATAGAGACTAGATATTTGGCATGCATATGTATCTCATGAAGCCGCGCATTTCAAGGGGTGACATGTCAAGGTCAAGGTCATCCTTCAAGGTCAGAGGTCAAATATATGGGTCGAATCACCGACTTTAACATTGGCCATAACTTTTTGACCAGTAGAGATAGAGACTTGATATTTGGCATGCGTGTGTATCTCATGAACCTGCACATTTTGAGGGGTGAAATGTCAAGGTCAAGGTCATAGGTCAGGGTCAAAGGTCAAATTGTCTGTTTCTTTGTCTGTAATTTTAACATTGGTCATAACTTTTGAGCCAGTACAGCTAGTGACTTGATATTTGGCACGCATATGTATCTCATTAAGTCGCAAATTCTGAGGGGTGACATGTCAAGGTCAAGGTCATCTTTTAAGGTCAGAGGTCAAACACATGGGTCAAATCACCGACTTTAACATTGGCCATAACTTTTTGACCAGTAGAGATAGAGACTTGATATTTGGCATGCATGTGTATCTCATGAAGCTGCACATTTTGAGGGGTGAAATGTCAAGGTCAAGGTCATAGGTCAGGGTCAAAGGTCAAATTGTCTGTTTCTTTGTCTGTAATTTTAACATTGGTCATAACTTTTGAGCCAGTACAGCTAGTGACTTGATATTTGGCACGCATATGTATCTCATTAAGCCGCAAATTTTGAGGGGTGACATGTCAAGGTCAATATCATCTTTTAAGGTCAGAGGTCAAACACATGGGTCAAATCACCGACTTTAACATTGGTCATAACTTTTGAACCAGTACAGATAGAGACTTGATATATGGCATGATTGTGTATCTCATGAAGCTGCACAGTGTGAGGGGTGAAATGTCAATGTCATTCCTTAGGGTCAAAGGTCACCAACTTCAAATTGGCCCTAACTTTTGAACCAATAGAGATAAAGTCTTAATATTTGGTATGCATGTGTATTTCATGAAGCTGTACATTTCAGGGGGTGACATTTCAAGGTCAAGGTCATCTTTCAGGGTCAAAGGTCACCGACTTTAACATTGGCCATAACTTTTGAACCAGTAGAGATACAGACTTGATAGTTGGTATACGTGTGTTTCTCATTTTGCTGCACAGTTTGAGGGGTACAATGTCAAGGTCATATCCTTCATGGTCAAAGGTCACAAACTTTAACATTGGCCATAACATTTGAACCAGTAGAGATACAGACTTGATATGTGGTATGCATGTGCGCCCCATGAAGCTGCACAGTTTGAGGGGTGACATGTCAAGATCAAGGTCATCCTTTGGGGTCAAATATCATATCGAGGGGGCATAGTGTTTCACAAACACATCTTGTTAGAATTGTTAAGTTCTGAAACCATTGTCATAAATAGAGCATTTGCTCCTATGGAGCATATTTAATGCTCTATTTTATCAACATGGTTTCAAAAAGTGACATCTACCACGGTTCAGTGTGATGGAATGGGTTAACCCTTTACTTCATATATATTTATGTTTAACCCATTCCCTCATATTGACGACTTTTGACGACTCTGTAAAAATCACTTTGTGAAACCATTGTGATAAATAGAGCATTTGCTCCGATAGGAGCAAATGCTCTATTTATCACAATGGTTTCAAACTACAAAATTCTAAAAAAAATCATTTTCTGTAGTAAATGCTCCTTTTCGGTAGATTTATTTAAAGAGGTCGGATCTAAAAATAGCCTATAAGGGAATGGGTTAAGGCTTTGAAAACAGTAGAAACAGATCAGATAGTTCCTGTAGGAGGTGTCTGATCAGGATCTGCTCTGTTTGCCTAAACCTTTTCCCTCACATAAATGCATTTTCATGCCTTTGCAAACACAGTAGATCCAGATCAGGGTCTGCTCTGTTTGATTATGAAATCATAAGAGATCTGGCTCTACCATTTCTATTTATACCAAAACATCCTGTGTACTAATTTGACATTGGGTCATTATTTTTTAAAGGAATATTCATGTTGATTGTATATTTCAAAATCCTTGTTGTTTATTTCAGTACACTGGTGTGGCCAACTACTTTGAGCGTGAGGTGAAGAGACGAGCCTTTGTGGTGCAAAGATGGGACTTCAGGGAAACTGAGAAGAGAGAGATAGAGGCGGAAGCCAAGAGAAAGGCTGGGGTATGTCACCTGGGTGTTCTAGTGAATATCTTAAAGAAGAACCTCTCTAAAGCAGCTACTAAATGAATGAACATATATATCTTTGAAATGAGGTGGTAGCATCACTCATTACCTCATAGGCTATTTTTAGACCCAACACCTTTTAATAGGTCTACTGAAAAGGAATATTTAATAATAAAAGGAAAAATTCAGAATTGTGTAGTTTTGAAACCATTGTGATAAATAGGGCATTTTCTCCATAGGAGCAAATGCTCTATTTATCACAATGGTTTCAAACAGTGACTTTTACAGAGGCATCAAAAGGCCTCATATTTTAATGAGGGAATGGATTCAAGCAAAATAACAGTCCTGCCGAAAGTTCCTATTGGTGCTCTTTGTATAACTTTTGACCTACTTGATGAAAATTCTTGTTAGAATTAATGACTATACATACTATTTAGCTGATTTTTTATAATGGCATACTAAACGAGAAATGGTAGAAATTATTGTAGAATCAAATCTATATTATTTCATGAGCAAACAGAGCAGACTCTGGTCAGCTTCTACTGATCTGTGTTTACCTGTACGGAATGAGATCAAAAGATACCCTCTGATATAAAGGATAAGGATACCTGCTTTTTCAGACAGACCTACTCCTTGCTTTCAATTGGTTCATATTTTTATTTTCATATCAATATTTTCACAGAAAAATCCGTTCTTTTACCATCAGGTAAATGTGATAATGTTGTAAAATGAATTATGATAAATGACTGATCATAATCAGACAGGTAAAATTGTATTTAATAGTAAAATGTTACTATGCCAGCTCTTTATTGTGTCAAGTTGTCTCCCTTTCCTTCAGTTATCCTTTCTTTTTCAACATGACTATGTTTTCAATTTGCAAAAATGATCTGGTAAATGTAGTTCCAATGAAAGAGGCTTATGTCATATCGAGGGCTTAGTGCAAAACTATTCTAACTCCTTCACTTTGTGAAGGAGTTAGAATAGTTTTGCACCAAGCCCTCGAATTATGTGTATACTATAAAACGGGCAAGGTCTAGGTCCCCAATTTTGAAAGCTGAAAATGTTATTTGCTCTCCTCAGAGATTGTTTCAATATACAGTAGAACTTCTCTATATCAACAAAATGATTATCATGGGAGTGTTTAACCCTTCATTTCATGAATATACACAAAGCAATAATGATTTCATGATTATTTATTAGCTGACTTAACCTATTCTCTCATAGGCTATTTTTAGATCCAACCACTTTGAATAAATCTACCGAAAAGGAGCATTAACTAGAGAAAAGGATTTTTTTTAGAATTTTGTAGTTTGAAACCATTGTGATAAATAGAGCATTTGCTCCTATAGGAGCAAATGCTCTATTTACCACAATGGTTTCAACAGGTGATTTTTACAGAGGCGTAGAAAGGCGTATTTATGGAGGAAATGGTTAATAATATTTTTTATAATAGTATTTTATTTAATTTGACCAAGGCAGAAACTAGAATCAGATCTATATTATTTAATAAGCTAACAGAAGATCCTTATCAGACAAGAGTTATCAGGGTATACGTTTTCTGAAATTGAGTAAATATGCATCTGTATCACGCATGCAAAGGGTAACAAGCAGTGGTTGCTAAAAGCATTAAGCTTCCATCTATTTGAAAAACCCAGAAATACACTTTTTGAGTGGTTCTTGACGAGATGTTTTATTGTGTTGACAGTTTATTGTTGGCCATTCTTTGATACTGTTTTATGGATGGCTATGATTCAACTGTATGTGAAATTAAACTAAAAAAATTAAAACTTGATATCGTTGTACTTCATGTAAGTCTGGCTTTTTAATTTAATTGAATGTCATTATTAACTTTATATTAATAATTAAGTATACATATATACATATTAAGTGTTTAAATATTTTTTCAATCTTGTCATCCATTTGAAGTCTGCCACACATGTAAGTTATGGTCAATGTTAACCCTTTACCTGATGAATATTCATGTAAAAATAATGTCATGAATATTTATTAATATTTACATTCGCCCTGCAACGTCCTTATATAACCTTATTCTAAAAAGAAAGTTGCATAACCTCATGAACACCGGAAGCACGTCATTCATTTCTTAAATATAAGAAATACAATGGAATATAAATATAAGAAATAAATGACGTGCTCCCGGTGTTCATGGGTTATGCAACGCATAGCTTTACGAGCAAAGATTCACGTGAAGCCCTTCGGGCTTCACTAACTTTGCTCGTAAAGCTATGCGTTGCATAACCTCATGAACACCGGAAGCACGTCATTCATTTCTTAAAAAGATTTTCTTATGCCCCCTCCACAAGATGGGAGGCATATAGCCTTGCTTTTGTCCATCCGTACATCTGTCCCACTAATCTTGTGTGTCCAACTCCTTATACACCAATGGGAGGACTTTCTTCAAACTTTCACAGATTAACAACATTGATATGAAGATTTACGTAAAGAAGGAAATGTTTGCTTTGACTATTTTTACTTGAGTTATGGGACTTATATATAATATAGTGAAAAAAATCATTTCCAACTCCTCATATAACAATGGGAGGACATGCTTCAAACTTTCAGATTAACAACCTTGATGTGAAGATATACATAAATAAGGAATCTTTGTTTTGACCATTTTGCCAGAGTTGTGGGACTTTGAAATTTTCTTCAATAAATAACATACATGTATAGTGAAACAATCGTGTGTCCAACTCTTCGTGCATCAATGGGAGGGTTTACTTCAAACTTTAACAGATGAACAGAGTTGATATGAAGATGTACTAAAAGAAAGGAAGTTTTGCTCCAACTATTGTTTACCAGTTATGGGACTTTTAAATTTTCTTCACTGTACAACATAATTATAGTGAAAAGCGCTTGATTTAGGGACAATATCACAAGGGGGGCATCCATGTCCTATGGACACAATTTCTAGGTTATAGCATATAAACATGGTATTTTTTGGCCATGGCAGAAGTTGTAGAATCAGATCTATATAATTCCATAAGCAAACAGAACAGATTGTGATCGGATGGCTCCTACAGGAGTCACATGACCTGGGTCTACTCTGTTTTCAATGGAGTCAAAGGCATCTCTATCAGGGAAAGGGTTAACATGCAGTGGGCATGGTTATTATGCATATATGTGTATTGCGACATCATAATGGTAGTTGTACTGTAAACATATGTACATGTACCTGGTAATCATTCAGTTGTGAAGTTTGTCGGTGCCTGACAGTGTATAAATATGAATGATACAGGAGTGGTTCTTGTGGTTCCCCTTGTCAAGAATACTGTGAAAATTACAGAAAATGACTTCAGGAAAAAAATCTGAGCAATGACTTCATTATATGGAGTAGCAATAATGGTAACTGTCAATAAACTTATATTAATCTTAGTGGAAGAGAATTTCACTGTTCAGGTTTCATAGGCAAACAGTATAGACCCAGATTAGTTGGCATACTGACAGTGGGTTGGCTAATCAGAGTTTATACGGTTGTCCAATGCAAACTCATGGCCAAGGAGTGTTGGGTTATATAAGGATTGTTTTGTTAAACTGGGTCTTTGGTAGTAAAGAACCATGCTGATGTAATGAGTATGAATGTATAAAGTGACAGTTAATCCTTTGAATGCTGAGTGTTTATAGACTAATGAAATGGTCCAATATGGTTTAACCGTAGAGTTCATTCTGTATGAAAGGTTTAACGCTTTATTCCATGAATATTCATGTAAGCGAAAATGACATCATAAATATTAATTAGATTAATTTTAAAAATAGCACATTAACACAGGAATCTTTGACCATGGCAGAAACAAGAATCATATCTATTTTATATAAGGAACAAATAGAGCAGACCCTGATCAGATGGCTCCCACTGGGTCTTCTCTGTTTGAAAAGGCATATTAATGGAGTAAAGGGTTAAATTTGATTGAGAATTCTGAAAGACAAAGAGTGCAGGCCCTAATCAAAGGACACCTCTAGGAGCCCTCTGATGTGGGTCTACACTATTTGCAAATGACAATACACTCGTTTCCTGCATTAAGAGGGTTAAGTTGTAACAGTAAGTTGACATTCTTCCATATATTCAAGCATGTTTGTGCATTTTTCGTTGCAATCCCATTACAGTTTAACACTAAAAATGCTAAAAGTCTGAATATGATTTTTTTTGGTGTCACATTTTTTGTGTCTTTATTTTGATTTGGTACATATGTATACTATAAATGTATTAGTGAATGTAGCCTTATTTTGCAAGTATTAGACCTCGTAAAATTTCAAGCATCTGACTGAAAACATGACGCCATGATATACTCATGGGCCAATGGCCTTATGGATTTGAATAAAGTTATTATTATTATATTAAAATCGTGAATATTAATTAGAGGAATTCATTAACTCAGGAAAGTTTTTGCCATGGCAGAAACAGTAGAATCATATATATATTATACCATCACCAAATAGAGCAGACCCCGATCAGACAATTCCTACAGGAGCCATCTGACCTGGGTCTACTCTGTTTGCCAAAGCGTAAAAAGGCACATATAAAAGTTTTCAAATCAAGTTTACCAATTTAATTGTATCTGTTATTCTGTATAACAACGTATCTGCATATTTATATCAATGCTCACGACACTGATACTTTTATAGCTGTTTTAACTGACATAGTTGAAAACAAATTATTTTTTTACTTGAATTCACAGCAGGAAAAAGTTTGGGCAATTTTATAATTTACAACATTGTTCCCTTTTTTTTGCAATAATATTTTCCTATTTCAGTATACCATAAGTATTTGGACAGACAAGTGTAGGCCATTTATGCAGACCCAAATCAAATGGCTCCATGGGGAGCCATTTGATCAGGTCTGCACTATTTGCTACTATGTCAGTCTAATTCAATGTTATCAAAATGAGGCCAAATTGAATCATTCAGCTTTATAAACTGATGGTGAGGGGAGATTGAGTGTCCAGGTACTTAGGGTAATTAAGGTACCATTCTGTACACAAATAAGTGTCGTATCTTACACAATAGGAAATGAGTTTTGTTAAGTACTTCTTAATGACACAGGACCAGTAATTTAACACAAAGCTACCATTTGAATGTTTCTTCTGCAGATTGCTCCAAATGTAATCCTGACAGATGAGGAGATGGAGTACAGGCAGAAACAGGAATACCACGTCTTCTTGGAGGAAGAAAACAACTTTTTACGTGACCTAGGTCTGCTGAAAGAGGATGATCAACCTCTGCCGGAAACTTAAACTCTGCTGTTTCAGTGTTGTTGAACTAGTTAACTATCTCTGTGATAAGCTGAAAGTGTATAACCCTTTTCTCCATAGATCCATCTTTTAACCCTTTCCATTTTCGCGCATTTGCAAACAGAGTAGACCCAGATCAGACGACACTATAGGAGCAGTCTGATCAGGTCTGCTGTTTGCTTTTGACATGGTATAGATCTGATTTTACAGTTTTTGTCAATGCAAATAATTTCCTTGAAATGTTTCTATTATAGAAATTCAGTTGATAAATATTCATGATGTCATTATTTCTTACATGAATACAAAACAGGGTAGAACCTTTTCAGGGTAGATTCAGATCAGATGGCTTCATGGAGTGCAGGGATAAACATAAGCAATCTGGTTTATATTCAAAATGTGCAAGGTGTGGAAAATCTTAGCAACATAAACTATGAAAATGACACAAAAAAGAGAAAACTATATAACAGGAAAAAAAAAAAAAAGACTTGGAAAAAAAAAATGAATGTTTTACTACAAATGAATTTGTGTTTGTTATAATTTGTTTATTGGTATGTTCATGTGATGTTCATATTTACTTTCATACATTCCGTCCATTGTATTGTGATAGATCTCCCATGAATGATATTTGTGTTAGGTATATTTATATATGAAAATTAAATAAGTTTCCTCTCATTATGTTAGTCTGCATTTACTACTCACTGTAATTGGGTCATGACAAAATACAGACATTTCTTGTTTGTAAATATATTTATTGCAAAATAAACTTTTTGAATAACAACATTGTGGTTATTTATCACAGAATACACAACACACCATGCAAATTTCTCATCCAGTAAACAAATATTGTTCTTTATTGTCCATTTGGATTGATCAGGCACTCACAATTATTATTGTACACCCAACCTTGTAAAGTTGAATTACTCAATTTGGCACAATTTTGACTGACATAGTAGCAATTTGTTTAAACTGCTGTTTGGGAAATTAGCACCGATTACTACTTTAGTCCATAAATACGCTTTTCTACGCCTTTGCAAATTGAGTAGACCCAGATCAGATGGCTCCTGTTTGCTTATAAAATAATGTAGTTATGATTCTGCAGTTTCTATTGTGGCCAAAAATTTCCAATTTGCAATTAATTTAATTAACCCATGCACCCTAGACTATTTTTAGATCCAACCTCAGACCTGTTTACCCCTTGTATGCTGTATCAGTAGTTTTCAAAGCGACTGTCAGTAGTTTTTGGATGTCCATCAGTAGTTTTAACGTTTTACATAGTTTGCCTCATTAAAATATGTGTAGACCTTTTAATTATCTCTTGTTCTGCTAATTTGTTTATACTTATCCTCCTGCATAAGTATATATATATTCCAAAGAAGAATACAAAGAGTTAAGACACTGCAGTTCAGTTCCTGAGGAACCTATCTCATATGGGTCCAGTGGAAATACACTGCTACGTCAACATGTAATCATTATGTGACAAACAAATTCTAAAGTGATATAACTTGAAAATTGAATCCTTTGCTTCATGAATATTAAAAATAAATAAAAATGTATGCCTTCATGAATATTAACTGAATTCTATATAATGACCTAAGAAACTGGGGATTGTTTTGCCACAATGGTCAGTGCAGAATCAATATGTTGCATTTATTATCATACATCAGGCATCTAGCAAACAGTAGTTGTCTGATCTGTATCAACTCTTTTTTCAAGAAAGTGTAAAATGGTGTATTTATCAAGCAAATGTTTATGCATTATATACTTATCAAACAAAAACATGGTTCATGCAGAAATCTTAAGCAAATACTTAATGGCTTTTTAAGGCCATATCCCCCAAATATAAGGTCCAACAAGATCAGTGAACGGTTTACTGGTTTTACAGTCTTATCAGACTCTCATTAAAAAGTACAACAAACTTGAACAAAGTAGCTTATAATTTCCTGTAGATCTAACAACATAGTTTTAATAGTAATATGTTCTGCTATAACACTGTTATCATAGGTATTTGACCAAAGCAACATATGCACGTCTTTCTCTCTCCACAAGAAAAAATCTTAAGCAATCTGACCGTCAGAAAACATCTTGAACAGTTTTGAAATAGATTTCCATTTGATTTATAGAAATAATGAGAAACTATGGTTTGAACTGTCCATAATAGTTCTGCTATCAAGCCTATCAGTAGATCTTTCATTAGGGCAAGACTTGACATTTAGCGACATGGTTCGCATGCATGATGTAGAATTCAAGATCGGGCTGGAGGTGGGTGGGGTATAGTCATTTCAGCAGTCGGCGGAGAAGAGATCTATTTGGGAATTCGGGAAACTTGAAAAAAAATTTGCCATACCAGTTATTGACTTTATCTGTTCCCGGTATTTTTGGAATCTCTGACCTTTCGCATGTGACTTTACTGCGACCGAGTTCGCCCATTTTACACAACTTTCACTTTCAATGGCTTTCTTACATAGCGAGCAGAGTGATTTGTACTTACTATCCTAACACTCTCTGATCCATGAATACTGCTAAATCCAATCTTGATTGCACTTTCTGGCATGATTATGTTCATCGAGTGCATCCTATAATATAATTATTTTATTGAAATATTGATAGTTCAATTTTTTCCGCCGCTATTAGTCGCCATGTGCTTTGCAGCATCTCATAAGGAGAAACGGGAAAGCTGCTCGCTGATTGGATAATATTAACCACATCCTATATTTACGTCACAGGTAACCAATGACGCTTTTAATGCCGAAAAAGATGATTTTGTGACATTTTCACAATAAATTGATTAATGATAGAGTGTTCAAATAACTTATACATGTTTGTATTGAGCGGAAAGGTACTTTAATACCGGAAAAGTGCAAAAAGGGAGGAAAATTCCCAAATTGAACAGATCCGTAGCAATTTCGTTCCTAAATCGTAGTGCGTAGTTTTCCATGCCAAAACGTAGAAACTACGGCCAAAACGTAGCAGTAAACAGGTCTGCAACCTCTTTGAATAAATCTACCGAACAGGAGCATTTAGCAGAGAAAAGGAAAATTTCAGAATTGCATAGTTAAGCAAATAGCTATCAAACAAATGCTCTATTTATCACAATGATTTCAAATAATGACTTGTACAGAGGCATCAGTAGGAGGGAATAGGTCATGGTGTCATTATTTCATACATGAATATTCAGAGTAAAGAGTTAATCTCTCACCTGATAGAAATGTACAAACACAGCAGACTCAGATCAGATGGCTCCTCCTCTGTTTGCTGATGACATATAGATCTGATTCAATCTCTACCTTTGTCAAACACTCAAATACGTAGCATTATCGATCTTTAACCCTTTCCCTGTTCTATATTTAGGCCATTTTTCAGTACCTACTGAATATTCATTAACAAAATAGTTATACAGAAATATGGAAGGTGGAACATTGTAGACATTTTAGAAAGTAAAGAAACATATCTATCAAATTCTATTAGCAAACGGAGTAGACCCTGATCAGACGGCTCCTCTAGGAGCCGTCTGATCTGGGTCTACTCTGTTTGCGGATGCGTGAAAACACGTTTATATGAGGGAAAGGGTTAAGACAGGTGGCAGCTTAAGGCATGGTGAAAGTCACGCAGAAAGCTCTTCTATGAGCTTTCTGTATGACTTTCACCCTGCCTTCAGCAGTCAAGTATATTAACCTAAAAAAGGCATCAATTCTTCATTACTTAAATTTAAAAGTATCAAGTTTCATTATAAAAGTATGGTCATTCTTTCTTACATGAATATTCATCAGGTAGAGTTAACTGGAACGTTCATCATGATTTACCTTGAGGCCAATGTTGGCAAAGTGAATGAGTGCCAGGTCATAACAAATGCACACTACCATAGACGGTTCAAATTTCATTGATGAAGTTCAATAACTGGCAGATACAGGTAAAGCAGTTAATTACTCTTCATTAGTTAGTAGTTAAATTGGTATTTAAAAGCAAACATTTATTTCTATACAGAAACAAGAACATTTATTTCTATACAGAAACAAGAGGGCCATGACGCACGCCCTGAAGCGCTCACCTGAGATAACCCCCGGGATGGGGCCATTTTTGACCCAGAAGTCATCATTTGTACAACCTTGGTAGAGAATCATTTAGGCAAAGATGCATGCCATTAATTAAAGGTCTAAGCCTTATGGTTTCAGAGAAAAACTAGAACTGTAAGCCACAGGCTAACGAATACCCCCCACCTGGCTGCTAAATGTCAGAACTTTTACCAAATATTGTCAAGTCCAAAAAGGGAGATAAGTCTGTTAAAATCAATAGAAGTTTTATGGCTGCTGTCAGACAATGTCATCCAATAAGTTCAAGCAGCTTTGTTTATTTTTGTGAAGTGTCAATTCCAAAGTTATAAACAAATACATTTTGTAGGTACCTTTTCAGAAAAACATTAAGTTCAAGGACCATAACTCTGACAAAAATTATTCAACCAGACCGATATTCGAACTTAAGCTGTAACTCATCTAGATTTAGCTTTATGTCAAATATAAAGTTAATATCTCCAACCACTTCCACAGAAAGACTGGAAAATTGAAAATTTGATAAAAAAATAAAGTTCAAGGGCCATAACTCTGGCATAAATTATTCAACCAGACTGAGATTGGGATTAAGCTGTAAATCCTCTAGATTTAGCTTTATGCCAAGAATAAAGTTAATATCTCCAACCACTTCCAAAAAAAGTCTGGAAAATTCAAAATTTGAAGAAAAAAATTAAAGTTCAAGGGCAATAACTCTGGAAATAATTATTCAACTGGACTGAGATTGGAACATAAGCTGTAACTTATCTAGATTTAGCTTTGTACTAAATATAGAGTTGATATCTGCAGTCACTTCCATAAAAAGTCCAGAAAACCGGAAAACATTGGTAGGGGACTAAAAGGGGGAGATAACTCCTGAAGTAATAGTCTGATCATAATGGAAATATGCGGTGCACAGGTTTATATGGTCATATGGCTATAAATGAAATTTTAACAAAATTGAAGCAAAACTGTAGAAAAAGAAGGCCGGACAAAATTGTGTCCACAGACGGACGGACCCCAGACAGACGGACGACCTGATTCCAGTATACCCCCCAAAAAAAACTTCATTGTGGGGGGTATAATAATGTTTCATATTTTCCCCATGAAAAACTGATGAGCCCCACAGCACAGTCAAGTTTCGCCTGGAGGTCGGGGTTGTACGTTGAACATTCTTGGCAGAGGACCACGAGGCAAAGCTACATACCAAATATGGAAGGTATGAGTCTTATGGTTTCAGGGACTAAAACTTTTAAAGGTTTTTCTTAAGTCTATGAAAAATTAATATGCCCCAGTGCGGGGCCATTTTTTACCAAATGGACATACATGTAATTTGTACAATCTTGGTAGAGGACTAGATAGTTAAGTTGCATGTCACTAAAGGTATTGGCCTTATGGTTTCAGAAAAGAAGATCTTTAAAGGTTTTCCTATATAAGTCTATGTAAAACTGATAAACTCCGGGGTGGGGCCATTTTGCCCAGGGTGTCTTAATTTGAACAATCTTGATAGAGGACTATCAAATAATGATATCTATAAAAGGTCTGGGCATTTTAGTTACAGATAAGAAGATTTTTTTTAAAGATTTTCCTATGAAAAACTAAGCCCCAGGCGGTGCAATTTTTGGTCTGGGGTCATAATTTTGAACAATATTTTTAGAGGACCATTAGATCATGCTACATACCAAATATCAAAGGTCTAGGCCTTACAGTTTCAGAGAAGAAGATTTTTAAAGATTTTCCTATGAAAAACTGATAAGCCTCGGGTGGGGCCATTTTTGATCTGGGGGTCATAACACTATTTCGCGTCCCTTAGCTACTGATGCTTCTGACAAAATTTGGTTAAAATTGGGTCAGCGGTTTCAGAGGAGATGTTGTTTGAAAATGTAGATGGATGCCGGACGGATCGCGGTCACAATAGCTCATCCTGAGCTAATAAACAAAATTCTGTCCATAGGCCATGATTGCCCCCCCCCCCCGGCGATATTGTCTCCAAATCAGGTTCTTTTCACCATCTGTTTTATAGTGAAGAAAACTTTTAAAGTCCCAGAGCTCCTATTGGTGGAGTTGGACACAAAAGATTTGTGATACAGACATACGGACAAGAGCAAGGCTATATGCCTTCACCTGGTGTGGGTACACAAATGGAACCATACACCTAATAAACAAATGAACATATACATATAACTGAAGAACTTTAGCACCAGAGTCTTCTGCATTAACCCTTTACTCCATGAGTATTTATGTAAGAAATAATGACGTCATGAATATTAATTAAACTTTTATATTGACACATGAACATGGGAATCATGGCCATGGCAGAAACTATAGACTCAAATATATATTATTTCATAAGCAAACAGAGCAGACCCCTTGGGCCTATAGGAGCCATCTGATCTGGGTCTGCTGTGTTTGCAGAGGCATAGAAAGGTGTATTTATGGAGTAACGGGTTAAGCACGCTTATCTAAGAATTGTATTTATACTTTCCAGAAAGAACCTTTAATATCACATGACATGGCTCATATATTTTGTCTGCCATGAGAATAATAGAATGTATGTAGACATTAAATCACCTGAGACAGATGAATGTTCAAAGTGTATAAACATTTACACATTTCAAATATATCAAGTATGGTCAAGTACATATTAAATCTGAAAGCACTGAATACATGGATATAAAGACATAGCATATCCCCTCAGTAACTCAACCTTATCAGCTACTATAAAGAGGTGATGCCACATATTTTTCATATGTACTGAAAAAACAATCATCTCATTTTGCAAAAAACAACGTAATAAAACATGGATGTTGACTGGGACTAAATCGAAATTGTTTTGTACCAGAAAATGAAAGCGTTATATAAGAATGAGTGGAACAAAAATAAACAAATACTTCAGTAAACTCTCAAAAGGGATACAACCTATAATATCAATGGTTCATACAACCTTTTCCTCAGATATTCTCCAATTCATCAACATGTCACCCTCTTTAGTATAGCACTAAATGCAATGTCAACCTTATTTGCAAATTTGCCCCTCGAGACATATACAACATCTAGATTTATAGATAAATATGGTTTTGTGGATTCAAAATGTCATCCATTAAACAAAACAAAGTCATACATACACAATTTGCAACGATCATTTCTTTCAAGTGACGGTATGTTTCATAAGACTTCACGAATAAAGTTATGTTTATATACAGTTAAACCCTTTATCTAATGAATATTTATGAATTCATGACTTCATGAAAAATTCAATGACCAATTTTTATAATGATCATAGGAATGGCCATGGAAGAAACTGTAGAATCGGATCTACACTATTTCATAAGCAAACCGAGCAGTCCCTAAAGCCATCTGATCAGGGTCTACTCTGTTTACAAAGGCATAAGAAGGAATTTATATAAGGTAAAGGGTTACCAAATATTTCAAAATGAATTGGTTCATTGAAACATCTGCTTCTTTACAATTTAAACGGTCTGTAATCTTAACTTTTCTTCTGTTTCTATGTTTTTTCAATACCTTTTAACACTATATTCAATAAATATTCATATAACTATCTAAAGACATCAATATTAATTTTAATAATGGCATATGAGCACAGAAATTTTTGGTCATGCCAGAAACGGTAGAATCAGATTTATATTATTCAATTAGCAATCAGAGCAGACTCTGATCAGACAGGTCCTACAGGAGCTAACTGATCTAAATCTACTCTGTTTGCACAGGCTTATCTATGAAATAAAGGGTTAACCCTTTCCTGTATAAATATGCCTTTCTACGCCTCTGTAATAACCACTTCTTGAAACCATTGTGATAAATAGAGCATTTGCTCCTAAGGAGCAAATGCTCTATTTATCACAATGGTTTCAAACTACAAAATTCAAATTTTTTACTTTTCTCTAGTAAATGCTCCTTTTGGGTAGATTAATTCAAAGAGGTTGGGTCTAAAAATAGCCAATGGAGGAAAGAGTTAATAGATACAAATGACAAACATAAACAACTTGGATGCTACTGAGATATTGATTTAGTAAGAATCTCATACGGATTGAATCTGTTTTCAATATTTATAAAAATCAGCCATACAGTTCAGCCGGTAAATTTTGCACATGCCTGTTTTAACCCCATGAATGCTAAATTTTCAGAGTGGAATGGTCCATGATGGTAGAGTCCATTATAACAGTACAAAGGGATTAAATTTGCTACAGGATTTTAAATGACCAACAATGCAGACCCTGGTCAGAAGGCTCCTCAAGGAGCCCTCTGATCTGGGTTTACATTGTATTCAAATACCAGTTAATTTGTTTCCAGCATTTAAAGGGTTAAGCTATGGTCCCTTTATCATTAGTACAAGAATTAGAGAAGGAGGAATTGAGCAACAAAGTTTGCCACGCCCACAATGATGAAGAACACATGTATGATGATGACAGGTTTGGTGAGAGTGCCGTCTTCGGATCGCAGCCGCATGTACACCAGGCAAGGCAACAGTATGGCATAGAAGAAACCTCCCATTGCCCCAACAAACCTAGAATTACAAATCAGTTTTTGTACACATGTACAAGCCAATTTCTGTTAAAAAACTTATGTTGTTATGAAAACAAATTAATAATTTACTCCATAAATATTCATGTAAGAAATAATGACTTCATGAATATTTATTTATTTGACCAATTTTAGTAATGGTACATGAACAAAGGAAATTTTTGCCATGGCCGAAACTGAAGAATCAAGGACTATATCAAAAACTAATTCTCTAAGGAAACATAGCAGACTCTGATCAGACAGCTCGGCTCCTACAAGAGCTGTCTGATCTGGGTCTATTCGGTTTGCAAAGGCCTTAACCCATTCCCTCATATTGACGACTTTTGACGCCTCTGTAAAAGTCACTTTTTGAAACCATTGTGATAAATGGGGCATTAAGCAAATGCTCTATTCATCACAATGGTTTCAGAACTACAAAAATCTTAAATTTTACTTTTCTCTAGTAAATGCTCCATTTTTGTAGATTTATTCAAAGAAGTTGGATCTAAAAATAGGCTATGAGGTAATGGGTTAAAATGTGTATTTATGGAGTAAAAGGGTTAATGATGAAATAAATGCTCAGAATACAATAAATGCACACACATCTTAATTTCCAAAACCTGGTTTAAAATCATAAATCTATTTCCTGATGAGAAGTGCTACTGAAGGTAATCATCTCATATTTAAACCTGAAATTGCTTTGGTATTCATTTTATTTGTGTAATAGTCTTGTACTTACTTTATATTAAAACTCATTCTCTCATACACTATTTTTAAGACACAACCTCTTTCAATAAATCTACTGAAAAAAAAGCATTTACTAAAAATAAAATATTTTTTTTAGAATTGTGTAGTTTTGAAACCACTGTGATAAATAGAGCATTTGCTCCTGTGGAGCAAATGCTCTATTTATCACAATGGTTTCAAAAAGTGTCTTTTTCAAAGATGTCAATATGGAGGTGTCAATATGGAGGAATGGGTCAAGTCCTCCATGTCAACAAGCAATATATTTCCATTAATCCAACATTCAATAGCTAGTACGCTAACCTGCAAAATTAATTTTATTTAAGTCTTCCATCTCAACAAACAATATATTTCCATTAATCAGATATTCAACAACTGGTATGCTACCAAACAGAACTAATTTGCTACTCTTGTATTGAAGTCCTCCATCTCAACAAACAATATATTTCCATCAATCAGACTTTCAATAACTGGTATGTTACCAAGTAGAATTAATTTACTACTCCTGTATTCATTTAAGTCCTTCATCTCAACAAACAATATATTTCCATCAATCAGACATTCAATAACTGGTATGCTACAATGTAGAATTAATTTTGCCTGTTACTTACCCTATGATTTTTCCAATGTGCGGTAGGAACACCGCAAACAGCACACTAATGATGACTAGAATGACATTGAAGACGAGGATGTGGAGAAGACTGAAATAGAATACCAATTAAGCTTTTACCTCATGAATATTCGTGCATAACTCTGTCTATTATCAATAAGTGTATTAACTATTTAACCCTTTACTCCATAAATACGCCTTTCTATGGCTTTGCATACATTCTGGTTAACATTTTCAGGTAAAACCATTTAACCCTTCTCTTGCTGAATTTTAAAATACATGTCTCCTTCTTTACCCATGCCCTGTTGTATAATTACATATATCTTCACTGTGTACAAGTACTTCGCTGTGCAATCACTGCTGTGGAGTGCACTGGTTGCACAATCAATTTGTAAATAGTGCAGACCCTGATGAGACAGCTCCTGCAGGAGCTGTCTCATCTGGATCTTCACTATTTACAGGTAGGTATATTGACGTGAATAGCAAGCGAAGGGTTAATAAAATAATTGACTGGTCTTCATTCTTACATTTAAATAGATCGTCTATTTGAACTTGTATCGAAAAATGCCCCTGTCGTACAAATTAAACCATTTTCATTGATATTTATAATTTTCAGTTGTACAAAGAAATATTATTGGCCTATTTCAAACTTACTCCATGACTATTTATGTCAGAAATATGTATGAATATTGATAAGCTCAATTTTTATAATGGCACTAGGAACAAGGGATTATTATTTTTTTATAATGACTGGACCTATAGAATCAAATCTATATAATGTTCTAAACAAACAGAGCCGACCCTGTTCAGACTGCTCCTACATGAACCATCTTATCTGGGTCTACTCTGTTTGCAAAGATGTTAAAAGGTATATTTATGCAGTAAATGGTGAAAACCCCTTTATCTCTTTACACGATGAATATTCATGTAAGAACTAATGACATCATAATTATTCATCAGCTGAATTTTTATAATGGCATACATGTATGTGCATAGGAATATCTGGTACTGGTAGAAGGTATCGTCAGATCTGTTATAATATCATAACAAACTGAGCAGACCCTGATCATTGTTTACTGGTCACAAACCTACCTTGGCCAGATGGTCCCAAAGATAGAATTCATGAGTTGAACACGGAGGATATAGACAAGAAGAGGAAATACACACAGCATCTGGAAGAAGAGACCTATCCGAGCAACAAAAGCCATCACATTTGTGTCCTTCAGGTTGTTCAGAAAATTCTGAAAACACAAAATAAATCTTGATAGGAAAATATTTCGCTGAAATGTTATTACAGTAAAACTTCGATTATTCGAACACTAAAATACGTATTATTATCGATCTTTAAGACAGGTGGCAGCTTAATGCATGGTGAAAGTCATGCAGAAAGCTCCTCTAGGAGCTTTCTGCATGACTTTCACCATGCATTAAGCAGCCACCTGCTCACAGGGGTCTGGATCGTTTCATGGGGTCTACATGTACTATATAATAACAAGGGTTCCAACTAGCAGAACGGACATCCGTGTACCACAAGTACAAATACGAATGTAACTCTTGCACGTTCAATGATAATTTTGTAATTCTTTCGGCTATTGAAAGGCAATATATTTTACTATCAAATAAATATAATCATCTCACGGTAACTTACGTGCAATTATCAATCAAACAACGATTTTCTCAAAATTTCACGTGTTTTCTGGGTCATTGACAAACGTTCGTTCACCCCGGTTTCACTATATCACAGCCATAACCTGGCGATTTTCAGTTCAAAAGATGGTGTGGTTCAATAAAACAACCCAATTATATCACCAATCTCCATTTGTTTTGTCCTCTAAATAAGTAAGCAACTAGCAACAGCACCCTTTCCGCCTGTCGTTATGTTTCTATTTCGGATGCTGCCATTTTGCAACAAATTTGAATGGAGCCATTTCATTGGATGAGCGAAGGAAAAGTTGGGAAATCCGTGACGTCACGTACAATGGCTCCTTCCTCGACGATTTGAAGCAAACTGACAAAACTCGCTTATTTGACATCATTCTTTTGATGCTGGGGACTAAAGTTTGAAGGTGGGTGATAGAATTGATTCGTTTTATTCAGCCACGCCATTTTTTAAACTGCAAATTGCCAGGTTATTGCTGTGATATAGTGAAACGGGGGTGAACGAACGTTTGTCAATGACTCATAAAACACGTGAAATTTTGAGAAAATCATTGTTGGATTGATATTTGTTCATAAGTTACCGTTATAAGGTTATATTTATTTGATAGAAAAATATATTGGCTTTCAATAGCCGAAAGACTTACGAAATTATCATTTAAATTGTAAGAGTTAGTCATATTTGTACTCGTGGTACATGGGTATTCGTTCTGCTAGTTGGAACCCTTGTTATTATATAGTACATATAGACTCCAGTGAAGCGGCCCAGGCCCCTATGCACCTGCTTAAAAGGATCTAAATTCTTCTATACCGAAAATTCGAATAATCGAGGTTTTACTGTATATTATTGTAATTGCAAATCTCACTTGAGCCATTTCCCAGCCTGATCAGTCTTTGGAATGTAGCATTCTTTCCAATGCTTTTATGTCATTTAACCCTTTAACCCATTACTGCATATCAACGCCTTTTGATGTTTCTGTAAAAGTCACTTTGTGAAACCATGGTGCTCTATTTATCGCAATGGTTCTATTTATCACAACACTTTAGCGAGTGTCATATTCATTGTAGTAAACGAGTTTCATAAAAACAATGTATAATGAACACGAATGTAAGATTCTTTTTATCACATAATCCTTAAAATGTCATAGAAAATAAAACAGACTAGCTGGCGGCTGTTTCTGCCATTGCTTTACAAACAGCGTAGTAATACAACGGACGACCCGCATGGAGTGCTATGATTGGCTAACGCTTTTTAAATGAGCACTACGATTGGCTAACATGCTTATTTGCATAAAAAATGCACTAGTGCAATTCTGCGAAATACAGCACTCTTTTACGGCACTCCCACATGGTAGATTATGTGATAGAAGAAATAATGACACCATGGATATTAACAAGTGAGTTTTTATGTTATATGAACACATACAGATTCTGGCTATGGCAGACACAATAGAATCAGATCTTCATCATTCCTAGCAAACAGAGCAGACACAGATAAGACAACTCCTACAGGAGCTGTCTGGCCTGGGTCTACTCTACAATTGTGTAAATATGCATCAACATAACAGAAAGGGTTAATTGTCTGAATGTTGAATTGTCAGACTAAATTATTCAATAATTGTTTGAAAGAAGACTCCATTTAGTATCAAAGGGTAAATGTAAGTGAAAAGAGTTTTGAAAAGGCAAACAGTACAGACCCTAATCAGAGTGATCCTCAAGTAAAGTTTGTAAAAGTTATTTCACCCATTTCCCACATTCATAAAATACAAGAATCTTGGTTGATAAGCTGGTCTAAACCCCATACTTACATCTTCAATACAGTTTTTATCCAGAGAAAAAGCCATGTACACCATCAGTCCCATGTAGATATAAGTGCTGGCCACAAGAATATAGGATATTAATAAGTCCCGAACCTGAAATAAAATGTAAACCAGATACTGAAGTTACTTAATTCTTTACTCCATAAATACACCTTTCTAAGCCTTTGCAAACAGAGTAGACTAAGATCACAGACCCTGATCAGACGCTGTCTGATCATGCTCTGCTCTGTTTGCTCACGATAAAATGATGACTTTATTCTGCAATATCTCCCATGGCAAAAAGTTTGTGTGCCAATGTGCTATTACAACAATTAATGTAATCAATATTCATGATGTCATTATTTCTTGCATGAATATTCATGGAGTAAAGGGTTAAACAACTTTTCAATAAGGGGTTTCAGGGTACTGGAAATAAACAATGCTGACAGTTTAGATCAAGATGAAAAGAAAAATAGAAAAATAGCTAAAACTCTCATATCCAATCTACCAAACACTCTGGTATTGTCTTTCTTTTTGTTTTGGAAAGAAAACATTAAGATTTGGGTACTGAACAGTTGATGTTACATTTCCACATCACTATTTATTATGAAATAATGAATACATAGATATGTTACTTTTCCACATAACTATTTATTATGAAATAATGAATGCATAGATATGTTACTTTTCCACATAACTATTTAGTATGAAATAATGAATACATAAATTGTAATTAGCTGAATTTCAATAACGTCATCATGAACAAGGGACCTTTTTAACATGGCATAAACTATAGAATTGGATCAATGTGGTTTCATAAGCAAACAGAAAAGACCCTGATCAGATGGCACCTACAGAAGCCATCTGATATGGATCTACTTTGTTTGCAAAAGTATGAAAAGGCTTTCCTACCAGAGAAATGGTTAACATTCAAAGGTTTAATGACTTGCATTACAATTAGAAACAGCCATTTTTGGCAATATTCATTATAACATTGAACTATGCAACAGTTTGATTCCACCTTGTCTACACATCTTAGTGATAATAAAGCATGCAATAGCAGATATCATTTCTGCGTAAAACTTTCATCTTTCAGCAAGTCTACTAGCATCTTCCAAACAAACAAATAATTTCTCTAAGTTTGTATTAGAATATGCATCATTTTAACACTATACTTCATCTACACAGACATCTTCTGATGCTTTAGCAAACAGAACCGACCTAGGTGACATGGTTCCTGTAGAAGCCATCAGGGTCGGTCCTATTTGCAGATTATGTTACTGACTCTCTATGTTTTACCATTGCAATATAGTTTCATACGGAAATTAAGATAATTACTATTCCTAAATGACTGAGTCATGCATGGATATTCATCAGGTAAAGAGTTAAAAAACTAACTCAATCAAACTTTTTATAAACAACTGCTTACATTATTTTCAGGATGTTTTTGAGTTCTTGTAATGGATAGCACACTGTTTTGTAGAAAATAAGCAAGTGCTGCAATACCAGTCAGTGCTGGAAACGTATTCTTGTATTCTGCAAGTATAAATACATAAACTTTGTTGAATGATAAGAAATAATTGCCAATTTGACCTGAACAAAAAGAATGATGTTTACAAAACATGTGTGCTTCCATAATTTTGACCTTGACAATGAAGTGTGGTCTATACCATCTCATCTCAAAACCCAAAGGGTCATCTTCTCATTATGACCAAATTCCTACCAAATACAAAGACTATAGGTAATTGGTCTGACAAAGAGTTATTGATAAAAAACCACTTGGTCTCCTGATGGACTGACAGACAGACCAACATGTACAATGCAACATACCCACATGTTTAAACCCCCCTTTCCTTCATATAAACTTGTTTACACACATTTGCAAACAGAGTAGACAAAGATCAGACAGCTCCTATAGGAGCTGTCTGATCAGGGTTTGCTCTGTTTGCTATAAATGGAATTTGAAATATGTTTCTTTCCTTTCTAAAATGGCTACATTGTTCCACCTTCCATATTTCATTAAAACTGTTTTTCGATGAAATTTGGAATAAATATAGAACAGTAAAAAGGGTTAAAATGTGGGACATACATATGTTAAAATGTGGGACATAAATGTGTTAAAATGTGGGACATAAATATGTTCAAATTTTAATATATACATCTAACTATCTAGAGCACAAAATCTTGCTTAACCCATTACCTCATTGGCTATTGTACGACCCAACCTCTTTTGAATAAATCTACCGAAAAGCAGCTTTTACTAGAGAATTTTTTTCTTCAGAATTGTGTAGTTTTCAAACCATTGCTCCTATGGAACAAATGCTCTATTTATCAGGTTTCAAAAAATGACTTTTACAGAGGCATATGCCATTATAAAAAAACATTATTTCCTACATGAATATTTACAAGGTAAAGGGTTAAACCTTTATCTAATTAATTAATATTCAAGAAAGAAATAATGACATCATGAATATCAATTAATATTTTATAATGACAGATGTACACAGGAATGTTTGGTCATAGTAAAAACTGTAGAATCATAATCTTATTTTATAAGCAAACAGAGCAGACCCTGATCAGACAGCTGTTGTAGGAGTTTCTGATCTGGGTCTACTATGTTTGCAAACCCATAGATGGGCGTATTTATGCAGGAAAGGGCTAAGCAAGTGACATCTGATAAGGATCTATTATTTAATACTCATCCATTTGCAAACCAATAGAAGGGCGTATTTATGCAGGAAAGGGTTAGGCAAGAGACATCTGATAAGGATCATCCATATCTGTATGTATTTCATTGTCAAACCTGTCATACAGTATATACAGTAAAACCTCTCTATAACGGCCACTAAAGTGCGTTAATTAGATGGTATTTAGGGCAGGTGGTTGCTTAAAGCAAGGTGAAAGTAAAACAGAACGCTCCTATAGGAGCGTTCTGTTTTACTTTTACCTTGTTTTAAGCAGCCACCTGTGTTTAACACAAAATACTTTATGTAATTTAGTGGCCATTATAGAGAGGTTTTACTGTAATACGATAAGATGTTGCATCTATGTGAAATTGACAAGACTGGGTCTGCACTATTTGCATATCATATCAGTAAAGACACTCTTTCTTGAGTTTAAGCTATTACATAGAGAAAAGCATTTTTACTTACCGTGAACATACACAGGGCTTGATGTATCGTGAAACTCCATGTTGATGCCCCAAGAAATGGTGTTCTTCAGCGCAAAACATACAAGATAGGTCACTGAGACGGTGCCTGTAAATTGTAATATGTTACTATTAGTCATAACATTACAACAACACATATTTAGTGACATATGAATTAAGCCTTTACCTCATGAATATTCACGTAAAAAATAATGACATCATCGATATTTATTAGCTGAAGTTGTACAGTTGTATATGAACACAGGGTATTTTGGGAATGGCAGAAACTATAGATTCAGATGTGTATTATTAGACTGACCAGACAGCTACAGGAGCTAGTGGTGTAACAATACATGAAACTATCGCACTATCGTGATAGTTCTCTATCCCAGTTACACTATCGATAGTTATTTCCAATTGATGATAGACTATTGCAATAGTTGCTCTGACTATTGGTAGTTTCAATAGTTCTTTCATATAATTGGCACTGTTTTCAAGATGGCATCGACCATCGCAGAGATCGAGTTTGTTAAAAACAAAAGCGGTAAAACACAAGTGGCAAAGCCCAATTCATTTTAAATCATTTCCACAAACATTTTTTAGTAAGTATTTACAGCAAAGTTATATCTAACACTGTGCAAATTTGCATTTACAAGTTTCAAATCTTGGCAATAACTATTGCAATAGTATTGCAATAGTTTCCTGCAATAGCAATAGTATTGCAATAGTACTTTCAGCAATAGCAATAGTATTGCAATAGTCAAAACTGGCCCCAATAGTCAGCCCTAACAGGAGCCATCTGATATGGGTCTACTCTGTTTGCAAAGGCATCTGCATCAGGTAAAGGGTTAATTAATAAGACATTTCTGCAATACTGTTGATTATCTTATGAATTATTCCTTTTTGGAAAAAAATATTTACATGTCAACATTCTACTAGCATATTAAAAATTATTATGATCTTGAATATCACAGCAGGCAAATTCCTTACTATCAGTTTTTAATGGTTTGTAAAATAAAAGTATGAAGCAATGGAATTTGGACCTACAGTAAAGTTCCGCTAATGCGACCACCTAAAAGAGGTATAATTCTGGGAGTTATATGTAGGTGGTAGCTTAATGCAGGACAAAAGTAATGCAGAAAGCTCCTAGATGCTTAATGCAGGGTAAAAGTAATGCAGAAAGCTCCTAGAGGAGCTTTCTGCATTACTTTTGTCCTGCATTAAGCAACCACCTGCTTATAAAGGCACCCATGTTTATTCATTAAGTGGTCGCATTAGAGAGGTTCTACTGTATTACACTGCAGTGAACATTTCTAATACTTAGCAATAGCTATGCATTCAAGTTCCTTTAACTTTCTAAAATGATGCTGCCATGAGATAAACCATAGTAATGTGGGTGACAACACACACAGATATCCACGGAAATCAATGTTTTACAGGGCTATAATTCTTTAAATATGCATGACAGAGTAATGGCCCCTTACCAGGTAGTAACCCTTGTGATGAACCCCTGAGGGAAAGATTGATAGGGATATCTTACTATGCTGACACTGTGACAAAATGTCGAAAGTTTTTACGCAATGCCAACAACAACAACAAAAGACAATGAAATAAATGCTATTGCAATACCTTGACTTCCCCCCCCCCACCTCCCCTCCCCCAGACAAGCTTAAATTTCGAAAGCTGATAACAATGTCAAAATGGAACAATAACTCATCAGAAAAGCTGCAAATATTATTTTTTTTTAAAATACCTAATTAACATAATTATGTATACAGTAGAACCTGTCTTAAGCGGCCATCAAAAAGAGGTCTAATTATGGGTCTGTAAGGAAGGTGGTAGCTTAATGCAGATCAAAAGTAATGCAGAAAGCTCCTATAGGAGCTTTCTGCATTACTTTTGCCCTGCATTAAGCAACCACCTGTTTTTTTAATGCTCCTATGTTCAATTTATGAATGACCTCTTCAGACCTGTTCTACTGTATATACCCATACCTAGCGCATTAAACTTTGTGAAGAAAGTTGGGGATCTGAAGTTGATCAGTGGGAATACTATTGCTATAAGAAAGAGTGGAACTGTCTTCTGTTCGTCCCAATATTTCTGGAATGTTTCATCATGGGAGTGCTGTGATGTGGCAAATGTCATGTTTGGCTTGGAGTGGTTGGAACTGGGTTCATCACGAGATGGACAAATAGGTGCTGCAATAAAAAACTTTTTTTTAATTGACTTAATTGACTTGACTTAATTGATTAAGTTTGTTTCATCTCATTGAAATAATCATTAAACGTGTCAATATAAAACTTATAAAAAACCTAAATATGGCAAAATCATTTAGGCAAATAGTGCACCAAATTAGAGTCTATACCATTTGCTGTTCCATTAGCTTCATTTTAAGTTATCAAACCAGTATAGAACTAGACAATTGTTGAGGAAGGGACTCGCCTGCGTAGAAGGTATCACATACGCCTGCATATTGTAAACCTGATTTTCCTAATGCAGACTGCAGCAGCATAATTAAATATGCATGTAATTTGCTTACTGGGTACTCTTTAATAGGTACTTGAATAATAAGCGTATAGTGAGCAAGTTTGATAGAAATCAGACCAATCTTTCAAAAGATATGTCACAGAAACAATCAGCCAACCAAATTGTATCATCATCAATAAATATTCGCAGAATATGCCAACCACAAAACCCTTATGAGGTTTTTGGACATCAAGTACACTGAGCAAGTTTGGTGAAAATTGGACCATTCCTTGAAGAGATATTGCGCAAAAGCCAATCAGCTATTAATCAGATTGCAGCAACCTAAGTTAAAATGCCCGTAATTTACAAAACAAGAGGGCCATGATGGCCCTAATTTCGCTCACCAGACAATCAGAGGAGAAGATTTACACTATGTTTCTATAGAAATCTTGCCACCCCTGCGGGGCTTCATTTTAACCCAGGGGCATAATGATGATGCTATGTGCCAAATATGAAAGCAGAGAAACTTCCAGTTTCAGAAGAAGATTACTATTTAGGTTTCACAATATGTTTCTATATATAACTAGAGGGCCATTGACAGTGTTAATTTTTCAGCAGACATTTCTTACAGATCACAGGAACTCAACCCTATCAGTGATAAGCATGACTTGACTGAAATTAGCTGGATTCTGATCTGATACATAAAATTATGTAACTTCATAATTATGTGGTTTGTACAAAAGGGTTAATTGAAAGATTGGTATGTATTAAAAACAGTGTGAACAAACGGACAATAACTCTGAAGCAGACATCAACTAGAGTATAGAACAGGTGAACTTCAGCTTGACCTCTCCAGTACACTAGCTGGCTAGCTAACCTTTATACTGCAGAAGTCTATTTTAAAGTATAACCCACAGGGCAGGGCCAATTTTAACCTCAGAACTATGAAATAATGATATTAACAAAATTCATAAAGGTATAGTAAGTAAATCTATACACCAAATATCTAAGCTCTGGGACATGCAGTTTTTGGCATGAAGATTTTTAAAGTTTTCCCTATGCCTAACTAATGAACCAAGCACTCTGTAACAGAAAACTGGAACAACAGTCTGCTTAAAAAAAACTAGCCACCTCTGTAGATTCAGAGGAGAAGATTTTCAAAGTTTTCACTATATGTTTCTATTGAAAACTTGACACCCCTGGGGCGGGGCCAATTTTGACCTCAGGGGCATAATTTATATAACTTTTGTAGAGGACCTGAATATGATGCTATATGCCAAAGATGAAAGCTGAGAACCCTGTAGATTCAGAGAAGAAGATTTTTAAAGGTTCATATTGTTGACCATGGACGACGGACGCCGACGGACATCAGGCGATCACAATAGCTCACCCTGAGCACTTTGTGCTCTGGTGAGCTAAAAATGTGCAGAAATTGCCGAACACACATCCCGTGCGAGGTGTTAGAATATCAAGTAAACTGAGCAAGTTTTGTGAAAATTGGACCATTCCTTGAGGAGATATTGCTCGGAAACCAATGGGCTAATCAGATTGCAGCAGCCTAAGTTAAAATGCGTGTAATTTACCAATAAATGGGTGGAAATTGCCAAACACAGAACCCATGCGAGGTACTTGGATATCAAGTACACTGAGCAAGTATGGTGAAAATTGGACTATTCCTTAAGGAGAAATTGTGCGGAAACCAAAAATGGACAGACGGACGGACAAGCTGATTACTATAGGGTACCCGCATCTTCATGTGGGGCCCTATTTAACGCTTTTAATGACTTTTTCCCCCAACACTGAAATACTACAAGCTGTAAAGAAGTGAGATTGAGTGTCAGGATTCTACATTTATATACAGCATATTGAACAGATAAAGGGTTAACATGGCACAAACATTTACCTCACTTGAAGACCCTGGTCAAAGACCTCCTAGAAGGGCTTTCTGATCAAGGTCTGAACTGTTTGTTATAAAAATTCCTTTAACAAATTTTACCCATTCATACTCAATGAACTGTATAGTTTAACACTGATGGCCTATTCAAATATGAAAATTCAGCATTCAAAGTTGTAGATGAACAGCTTTGTAAGCTCTCTTCCATGCATGAAAGCATAAAATCATTACAGTAGAACCTGTCTTAATCCTTACCCCAATATAAACGTGTTTTCACGCATTTGCAAACAGAGTAGACCCAGATCAGACGGCTCCTAGAGGAGCCGTCTGATCAGGGTCTGCTCTGTTTGCTAATGAAATTTAATAGATCTGTTTCTTTGCTTTCTACAATGTCTATAATGTAACACCTTCCATAATTCTTTATATATTTCTTTATAACTATTTTGTTAATGAATATTCAGTAGGTATTGAAACAGAACAGGGAAAGGGTTAAAGTGATCATTCATTTATTGAACATAGAGGTCTTAAAAAGCAGGTGGTTGCTTAATGCAGGTCAAAAGTATTGCAGAAAGTCCCTATAGCTTTCTGCATTACTTTTGACCTGCTTAAAGCTACCACTTGCTTTAAAGGCCCATAATTAGACCTCTTTTTGACGCTTAAGACAGGTTCTACTGTAGACAAATCTAAACTTATTCACAGACATTTAATGTTAACCCTTTGAATACAGAAAAGGTGTTAACAGGTATTTGCATACAGTGAAGACCCAGATCAGAGGATTTCTAGAGAACTCCCTGATCAAGTTCTGCACTGTTTGTCATTCAAAAATTCTCTCAAAAAGAAAACCCTTTCATAATATATGGACTGTATCATTTTATGAGGATGGACCATTCCACAATGAATATTCAGCATTTAAAAGGTTAACCCTTTCCCTGCTCTATGTTTATTACGAATTCCAATACCTACTGATTATTCATGGACAAAATAGTTAAAATGAAATATGGAAGGTGGAACTTTGTAGCCATTTTAGAAAGTAAAGACACAGATCTTTGAAATTCTATTAGCAAACAGAGTAGACCCTGATCAGATGGCTCCTTTAGGAGCCGTCTGATCTGGGTCTACTCTGTTTGCAAATGCGTGAAAACACGTTTATATGAGGGAAAATGTTAACGAAGATTAATCCCATACCAGTGCTGTTAACAGCCACAGCTTCATCACCACGGGCATGATCTGAAAAAAAGAAGTGTTCCTGGTACACGTAAACTTTTTCAAAGCAATATTAATACATGTATGAAGATAAGTGTTATATATATCTGAATGTGGGTAAAGCCAAAAGCAGATTGTATTGTTTGTTTGTATCGGGGTTTTACATCACTTTAACCCTTTCCCTGTTCTACATTTATTCCAAATTTCATTACCTACTGAATATTCATGGAAAAAATAGTTATAAAGAAATATGCAAGGTGGAACATTGTAGACATTTTAGAAAGCAAAGAAACAGATCTATCAAATTCTATTAGCAAACAGAGCAGACCCTGATCAGACGGCTCCTCTAGGAGTCATCTGATCTGGGTCTACTCTGTTTGCAAGTGCGTGAAAACACGTTTATGTGAGGGAAAGGGTTAACACTATTTCAGAAGTATCACGACTTCCACCCATAACAGGTTGAGAAAGACCCAAGAGCGTTTTCCCTGCATGGAACAAGTTGCATTGTTTTGTGCACAGAAGAACATCCGTGGATTTAACCCATAACCTCACAGCAATGTCTTTGGAAACCGAGTAGACTCAGGCAAGACTGTTCCTGCAGAAGTCATCTGATCAGAATATGTACTGTTTGCTTATGGAGTTATATAGATCTAGTTCTATAGTTTCTCCCATGGCAAAGAAATCTGGTGTTCATATACCATTATAAAATATCACTGAGCTAATGATTAAAGAACTTCAGTGAGCAGGTTTACATAGCCCATGCCACCACATCGTCAGAGAAAATAAGTACTGTAGTTTCCCATGACAGATTACTCTGAAAATCAAACTCATCCAAGCTTTAATTCATGACAATTCTTAAGGCAAATCTGAAAAGAAAAAAAATGTCAAGAAATGACAGTGCTAGATGAGCAACAATGTATTAGTATACACAGAAAGACTGACTGACTGATGGAGGGACTGACAGATGGACAGTTCAAAAACTATATATCCCATGCAACTTCGTTATGTTTGGTATAAATTTTCACAGGTTTTATTTCTTGTATGAATATTCATGAGATTAAGGTTTAAACTATATTGTAACTAATTTCTTTTATTCAAACAGACATACATTAATAACAAGCATACATGTATAAGTCCAGCTCATTGGCTAGTGCCAGGGACCTAAGACAGGACAAAGGCATGGATACCTGAGTGCCAACTGACCATTTCTCTTGGAAAATACTACATGTACAGTTAACCCTTACAGTGCAGGTCTGCAGGACATGAGTCAATAATGTCCTTTGCAAACAGTATAGACCCAAATGAGAGGGCTTGTAGAGGAGCCCTCTCATCAGGGTTGTCACTGTTTGTCATGTTACACCTTTCTGTATAAAAATCCCTTAAATATTCACCGTAAGCTTGACCTGTTTGGAATACAATGTAGTCCATTCGAAAATTCAACATTGTAATGGTTTAGACGAAACAGGTGAAGTATTAATGGTTTTCAAAGCTGTTAAGAATATTAAAAAAAAATTGTATTAATGAAAGTGGATAAAATACATGTATATGTACTCCAGACTACGGACCTCTCTAGAAAACTATTATAGACATATAACGACAAATATAACCTTTCCTGATATGATAAAAACTTGTTTAAACCTTCACTTGATAGAGACACCTTTTCATGCCTTTGCAAATAGAGTAGGAGCCATCTGATCAGGGTCTGCTCTATTTGCTTATGAAATATACAGATTTGGTTCTTCAGTTTCTGTCACGGCCAAACATGTATGTGTTCAATTTTAGCTAATTAATATTCTCAATGTTATTATTTAAGCATTTTCCTATTGAATATTGATGTAAGAAATAATGAAATCATGATATTCATTTTATAATGGTATATGTACACATGAATATTTGGTATTGGTAGAAACTGTAGAGTCAGATCTATTATAGTTTCATAAGGTAAACAGAGCAGACCCTGATCAGACGGCAACTATAGGTGCTGTCTTATCTGGGTCTACTACAGTAAAACCCCGCTAATGCAACCACCTAAAAGAAGTATAATTCTGGGTGGTAGAGGCAGGTGGTAGCTTAATGCAGGGCAAAAGTAATGCAGAAAGCTCCTCTAGGAGCTTTCTGCATTACTTTTGTCCTGCTTTAAGCAACCACATGCTTATAACGACAGCCATGTTTATTCATTAAGTGGTCGCATTAGAGGGGTTCTACTGTATTTGCTATTAAGACGTGAAAAAGCTTTTGTATGAAGGAAAGGGTTAAATGAATACTTATCAGGTAATGGGTTAAGGTTCTATATAACAATGATAATAACATTTATATGGCATATGTCAAGAAAAATGCTTCTCTCAAAATATAAATTTGGTATATTCATTCTTATGAAAATATCAGACTATTTAATACTCACGATAAATAAATGTTACAACGTTGAACAGGAAGTTAGACATCAGAATCCAGTAGACAATCATGCCCCCTATTAGTGTCATCACAGACGAGCCTAACGCCATGATCTCTGACCATCTGCCAAGGTACGCCCGGCAAACATCAGAAAACTCCACCACTTCACCTTCGTGTTCTATTAAAGAAAATGTTTGTATGTTATGAGGGCTAGCTACACCTGGACTGTAGATGGGAAAACATGTGGTAATTTATCTAAATTTTTTTGTCTTAACCATTTACTCCATGAATATTAATATAAGAAATAATGACACCATGAATACTGATTAATGTAATTCTTATAATGGCACATAAACACTGGAAATTTTGACAATGGCAGAAACTGTAGTTTCATGTCTATATTATTTCTGTTTGCAAAGGCACAGAAAAGCATATTCATGGAAGAAGCAGTTAAACCTTTCCCTGGGGAATATTTATGTAAGAAGTAATTACTAATGGTGTATGAATATAGGATTGCTTGGCCATAGAAAAATCTATATAATTCCATAAGCCAACAGGACAGACCCTGATTAGACTGATCCTACAGGAGCCATCTGATCTGGATTAGCTGTCTGCAAAGGTCTGAAAATGGGTTGATAAATATATCAACCAAAGCAGTCTAACAACAGACCTCCTCATAATTTACATTGTTTCAAGTTTCATTCAGTATTTATATAATGGTGTATGTACACACGACCTTTAGGTATTGGAAGAAACGGTAGTCAGATCTATTTAAATTTCATAAGCAAACAGAGCAGATCATGATCAGACAGCTCCGACATAGGCATTAAAAGGTGTTTCTATGAGTGCAAGGGTTAACATATCAAAATAATTACATTATTCAATATCTAACTAGCATGGTTTTTTAAGGGAACGATACAAAAACTCAGGCATAACTGAAGAAACTGACATTTCATGTGTAAGAAAATATGCTATGCAGAAAACAAATGATGAAAGTATTATACTCACTAAAGCCTCTGACTGAGTACAAGATTAAATAGCTTGTGTAAAACATGAAGGCAGCCATCAATAGAAGCAAAATTATCCCAGTAGCAAAGCCAGCCTGAAAATCAAAATAACCATTTACAAAAAAGGGTGCCTATGATGGTCTGCTAACATTTAACCCTTTCCTTCATATAAATGCTTTTCATGCAGATAGCTCCTACAGGATCAGGGTCTGCTCTGTTTGCTAATGGTATTTCATACATCTGTTTCTTTACTTTCTAACATGACTACAATGTTCCACCTGCTATATTTTGTCCATGAATATTCAGTAGGTATTGAAATTTGGAATAAACATAGAACAAGGGAAGAGTTAAGACCTAGACCAGTAGCCATGTTGATAACCTAACATGTGATCAGGGTCTATACAGTGCGACACTCATTGCTGTATTAGCCCTTTCCTTCATATAAAGGCATTTTCATGCATTTGCAAACAGAGAAGACCCAGATCAGACAGCTCATATAGGAGTTGTCTCATCAGTGTATGATAGATCTGTGTCTTTACTTTTTAAAATGCTTACAATTTTCCACTGTCCATATTTCATTATAACGATTTTGTCCATGAATATTTAGTAGGTATTGAAATTTAGACTAAATATTGAACGGGGAAAGGGTTAACTCTTCATGCTAGTGACCAATTCATGTTAACTTGGATCCAGATGAGACACAAGTTACTTTGCATCTCATTAGGATACAAGTCTGCATAGCCAAGAAAATGCATTTTATTGTTATACATCTGTCATACAGAGATTCTGACATTAAAGTATTATATATACAAAACTGCACTGTTTGTGAAGCCAAGAAAATACATTCTATTGTTATACAGTGAAACCTCTCTATAACGGCCACTAAATTACATCAAATATTTTGTGTTAAAGGCAGGTGGCTGCTTAAAGCAAGGTGAAAGTAAAACAAAACACTCCTATAGGAGCATTCTGTTTTACTTTTACCTTGCTTTAAGCAGCCACCTGCCCTAAATACCTGCTAATTAATACAATTTAGTGGTCGTTATAGAGAGGTTTTACTGTACATGTCAAACAGAGCTTCTAACATTAAACTGTTATATAGAACTGCACTGTTTGTAAATCACAGAAAATGTATTCTTTGCTATATATCAGCCATATAGAGCTTCTGCCACTTAATTATAATTATTTGTATATAGAACTGCACTGTTTGCATCCCTCACAGACATAGTGGAAATGTCTGAATATTAAGAGTTATTAAGGTACATGTATGTATTCAAGTTAAATGTACTGTATTTAATTGAAGTACCTGGTTTATTGCCCATGGCATACTTAACAATGATGTGCCCATCATGGTATTCCATAATGAAAATCTGAAAGTAATCATAAACACAATGTACTGTCAGTGGAGAACAGAGACTGTCAATTGAAAGCAGAGACTGTCAATAGAAAACAGAGACTGTCAGTTTCATATCTGACAATATTAAACATGAGCATCACATGTAAAGGCTCCTCTGTTGGACTGTAGCCCTTGGGATGGTGAACAAGTGTGTGGGGGATGGTGAAAATGCATGAATGAAAAGAAGTAATATTAAAATGTTAAAGTTCCGGACGACGACAACGCAAATGCTGGAGACTGGAGTTACAACAATAGTTCATATTATTTTCTTCGAAAAAAACCCAACAACAAGCTATTAAAATGTTCAAGTATAAGTCAAAAATGTAAATCAAATAACAATAACTAAAAACAACAAAAATGTAACAGTTTCTATTATAGGATGTCTCCCAAATGAAACGGACATCAGGTATAGATGAACAAAATCAGACAACATAATTATACATTTCAACCAACCACAGGCCACAATCAGATAACCATGGCAGGCAACAATTTTGAAATACCTGCCAATAACTTTTGGCTACTCAAATACCATTATATACCAATTTTCAGAAAAATCAAATAATATCTAATTGTGACCAATCGGAGGCCACCATTCTTTTACCATGGCAACCAACTCTTTCCAAACACCTACGATTGAGCTATATAAGGGTATTTGGGAACTTGAAACTGAAATTGAGTTTGGCATACCCAAATGCCCCGACAAACCAATTTTCAACAAAATTGAACAATATCTAAATTTCGACCGATCAGAACCCACCATTCAGCTACCATGGCAACCAATACTGTAAAACAGTTACGAATCAGTTAAGAGTACAGAAATATCCCGATATATCAGTAACTGAATAATGGCATATATACAGGTCTTTAGATATTGTTAGAAATTTTAGAGTCAGATCTTTCATAATTTTAAACAGAGCAGAACCTGATCAGACTGCTCTAACAGGCATGAAAAGATGTCACTATCACATAAGGTATTTATATGAGGGTCCTTGAGGGAAAGGTTTAACCCTTTACTCCATAAATACTCCTTTGCAATAGTCACTTCTTGAAACCATTGTGATAAATAGAGCATTAGCTCCAATTATCACAATGGTTTCAGTTCTACACAGTTTCTAACATTTGCCTTTTCTCTAGTAAATGCTTCTGTTTGGTAGATTTATTCAAAGAGGTTGGGTCTAAAAATAGCTTATGAGGGAATGGGTTAACAACAGTTTGAAATCAGAAGAGGCAATAAAAACTCACCAGCTTTTAAACAGATCCAAATTTCACAAGAAATAGAAGAAAATTTTAATGCTTTACTCCATATATACGTCTGTTTAAACCTTTGCAAACAGAGAAGACACAGATAAGACATCTCCAGTAGGAGCTGTCTGATCAGTCCGCTCTGTTTGCTTATGGAATAATTCAGATATGATTCTACATTGTCTACTATGGTTAAACAGTGTCCATTTGCCATTATAGAAATTCAGCTAATTATTTATGATGTCATTTCTTACATAAATATTCATGGTATGAAAGGTTAACCCTTTCCCTCATATATACAATTTTCACGCCTTTTCAAATTGCATGGACCCAGATCAGACGACTCCTGTAGGAGCTATCTACTCAGAGTCTGCTCTGTTTGCTTATGAAATTATAATAGATCTGACTCTTCAGATTCTACATCTACCAAACTCTCCTGTGTATATATATGCCATCATAAATCAAAGCATTGTAGACACTGCAGTTTTCTTTGCATGGCATCAATCTGATATCCAATAAGTTCGCTTTGGCATGGAAGGGAGGGAGTAACACTCTTTCCAGTTGATGATACAGTTGCAGCTCGCACTTCAGCCATTTCCCATAATGCTTATTATCACACTGACCACACACAGTTAATTACCTAATTGTTTGCATAAGGTCATCATGCATCTTTATATTAATTCATTGAGTACTTTCATTCATGTTATGATCATGTGATTTCTTATTTATTTCTTATACATTGCTATATTTTGTGGATACTAAGCCAAAGCTTATGTTATGAAGCATTTTCATGTCAGATATAGTATACCATGATTGGTTCCGGATGCCATGTTATTAAACACCTTTTGTATCCATCGAATGCAGGTCAATAAATTGCACTATATTGTCAGGTCGGCGAGTGTACCATTAGTCGGGCTGTGGAATGCCACCTTTGTACTCTATTGCTACGCAAAGGATACAAAAATCAGTTAACCCTTTACTCCATAAATATGCTTTTCTACGCCTTTGCAAACAGAGTAGACCCAGATCAGTTGGCTCTTAAAGGAGCCGTCTGATCAGGATCTGCTCTGTTTGCTTATAACATAATATGGAAATGATTCTACCGTTTTTGCCATTTCCAAAAATTCCAGTGTCCATGTGCCATTATAAAAAGTAGTTTAATTAATATTCATTATGTACTTAATTCTTACATGACTATTTATAGAGTAAAGGGTTAAGATTGGTTCTACCATACTTGCAACTTACATGGTTATTATACTGGACTGTGATCCTGGAGATGGTAAGAAGTTACTGAGGAGAAAGACGCTGGCCACATGGTCTGGCATTGTCTGAAACGAAGTTGAACAGAATATATTTTTAACTACAGTGCTCCCTCCCTACAACGGCCCTCTCAATAACGATTCCCTCCTTACAACAACGCATGTCACTGTTTCCGAAACAACAAGGCTCCAGAAACAACTTTTTTCCATTGTATATTTTATGCCTCCATCAAACCCTATGTTGTGACCACTCTTTAGAATCGTCACTTTGTGACGATTCTAAGGAGTGGTCACAACATAGGGTTTGATTGAGGCATAATGGTTTTAGTTCTCGAAAAACACCTTATCTGGGGATCTGCAAACAAACTATGTTTGATTTTCCCTCCCTATAACAACTCCCTCTGAACAACACATACAATCTTCGTATCCCAAAGAGTGTCGTTGTAGAGAGGGAACACTGTATAACACTTTTACCTGATGAATATTTATGACAGAAACAATGACAGCAGGAATATTTAGTAGCTTATGAACACAGATTTTTTTCCATTGACAAAAACTGTAGAATTAGATCAAAGTAGTTGCATAAGCAGAGCCTGATCAGATGGCGCCTTCATGAGTCATGTGATCTGGGTATACTCTGTTTGCATAGGCATCTCAATAAGATACAGGATTTTCTCAAAAAGTGTCATCTGATATAATTCTCAATTAATTGAGTTAACCAGTCTGGATCCTGATGAGAAATCCAGTTACTCTGCATCTTAACTGAATCCAAACTATTTGCACCTATCAGCGTCCACCATTTATGATTTTTATGGCAACCAAAATTGTGAAACACATACAAATCAATTTGGAGATCCTGAATTTTGACCAACAAGAGCCAACCATTTGGCTACCATGACAACCAATACTTTCTTATTACCTTCCAATCAATTCGGAGTACCAAAATATCTCGACATACCAATTTTCAGCAAAACTGAACAATATCTAAAGTTCACCATTCAGTTACAAAGGCAATTCAAAAAGAAAAACAAAAGTGGGATGCACATCTGCACATAACCAGCAATGTTTGTGTGAAGTGTCACTAGGATTGGGATATAACTTACAGGGAAATGTGTCACGACAGAAGAAGAAGAAGAAACTGACTAAACAAAATACATGTATGTCCCCCACTTAAATTGGGGACTTAACTAAGTAATAATAGTACTACAGTAAAAACTTGATACTACGACAACTCAATTACATACACTTATTGATCTTTAACACATGTGGCAAATATACAGAAAGTTCCTAGAGGAGTTTTCTGCATAAATTTTATCCTACATTAAGCAGCCACCTGCCTACAAAGACATAAATTCTTCATTACTAAAAATTTGTACATGTAGTATCGAGTTTTCACTGTAGTAATATGTCATAGTAAAGAGAATAATAATAAATATAATGGTATTCATCAGCATCTTCAAAAAATAAAATTGAATGGAATTGGAATAGAATTGAATAAGGAATAGAAAGGAATAGGAACAAGAATATAACAGAAAGGAATAGGAATTAGAATAATACTTTTCAATAGTTGATGATGGGTATAGGATAGAGAATAGTAAAGATTACAATAAGGAGCAGAAACAGAATAGAATACAAACCATATTGCACAAATTTAATGTTACAAAAAGGCAATAGTTCCAATGCCTAATAAGATGATTTGTCACACATTAAAAAGCCTATTTCAACAGAAATTACTATGGCTCAACTGAGACCCCGGGAAACATTATTTGACTGTCTGAATATTCAGAGTAATTATGGTACCAAGATACCATTAGAAAGAGGTCTATATATTTTATATATTAAATTTTAACACATGTGATAACTTAATGCAGGTTGAGGGTAATGCAGAAATTAATTTTAATTTGTTTGAGATTTATTATTGTCAACTGATTCTGCTTAAATTTAAATCATGACAGACTTACAAAACCACTTTCATGATGTGGCGCCAGTTTGGAATAGTACTTGTATCTGCTGAGTATAGCATGGTTGCCGCTTCCATAACTGCTGCCACTGCTACTGTTTATGGAATGATAGTTGACTGGCTGTCTGACCAGGCTCTCCTGCCTGTCTGTCCCTGGCTGTGGAGAACGATCCCGTCTGAGAAACCCCTCTGACTCCCTCCTAGGACTTAGAGTTGACCTAGGAGAACTGTAGCAAACCACAGAATACATCTCACTTAAAATGCTAACTAGAAAGAAGTAGACCTCACAAAGGAGGTCTGCTTTAAATGAGAAGCATACTGTACACAAGGTCCCGGGTCAACTCGGCCTCGGGTCAACTCGGCCTCGGGTCAAGTCGGCCGGGTCAAGTCGGCCTGGGTCAAGTCGGCCCGCAAATATTATTTCAGAATTACATTTTTATGGTATATTCTTTATTTTGAATTACTTTAATATTTTGTTTCCTAGAGATACCCGATACTACAGATACCAATGAACATATAAGGAAACTTCTGAGTAACAGATAAGGATGCATGCGTACCCTGATCAGTTTCATCCACTTCATTCTCAGGACTAAGCAACATTAATAAACAACAATAATCAGAAAAAAGAAGCACTATATAGATGCACGATACAAATTAATACAATGCCAAAAACGATACCCAAATGTGGTGATATCTTTGCAAACAGTTTGGATCCCGATGAAATTCCTAGTTCACTCACAAGTGGATCCAAAATAACATTTTATTACATTCATCCACTCCCATAAATTGTTCTTAATTACAGACAATCAATGAAACAGATAAACCATTAATTACACTTAATTTCACTTCAAAAATATTGATGCCGCTCATTTTCACACCTATTTGTTTTGACTTTTCAGTTTGATCTAATTAACCTGATTACTAAATGTCAACTGTTTTATTCGTTAATCTCATGCAATATACTTATCACCTTTGTTCTCGTCCGCTAAATTTAATGGGTTATTACTGTCAAAAAGATGTGCAAACTTTGTCTAAATTCAAGGAGCCCGCCAATCAGGATCTTCAAATTTTGCTGCAGTTTATAAACTTTAATTGACGGTCGGGAAAGGGCCGAGTTGACCAGACTGAGACGGGCCGAGCTGACCCATCCCAAAACAGGCCTAGTTGACCCGGCCGAGTTGACCCAGGCCGAGTTGAGCCGAGGCCGACTTGAGGCAGACCTAAACTCAATTTACTAAGTACATAGATGCTTAAAGAAAATACCAATGACAATGTTAAGTCATACTGCAATACCCACTAAATAAATATCAGTTTGACAAAACCACTTTTTGCCTACTATATAAAATCAGTTTGACAAACCGGTAGTTTGACGAAACCACCAACAACGGATGAAGTGGTCCCAAACTGGCCAAAGGTTCACGAAACTGAAGGAGGTAACAGAACCATCTCCCTTATTTTACTCCCTAATTCGATCAGTTGACAATTCACAATTTTCACCATAAAGCGTGAAATCACAGTTCAACAAGTGTATGACTACTTAAACCACAGCTTACATTATAGTTTATACACGATATGTTACATTGTACTTAGGTCTGAGGAACTTTGCTCTTTGAGTCTTTCTGAAGAAAAAACTTTTCACTAGAAAAAGAAGAAAACTTACATTCTGCTGTCATCGGGTGGAAAAGACGAAAGAAGTGGATTTCTATCGTCTTCAATAATATTAATTGATCCGTTCATTCTACAAAATACCTAGATTTCTAATCAAAACAACAAACTTTTTGTTCAGCCCATCAATTTTTTCGGTTCGGTCTAAATCATACACCGATGGTATGGTCAATTTTCAGAGCCCCGCGGGAGGGTATGACTAATATACGAAATGGAATCAAAGTACGAAATGGAATCTAAACATACGAAATGGAAACACAGATTTTTAACTAGATGTTTTTTGGGGAAAGTGAATTGATGTACGTATACCTAATATAAATACAGACTCTTGTACAAAATTTAAGCAAGAAAATTTGAAAAATAGAGATTTTACAGCGACTTATATATTCCACGCATTAACAACCTGAACTGAAATGGAATCTGAACATACGAAATGGAACCATATCTTAAAAGAGAGGCATTTAATCAACAATATTTATTTATATATGCATGCTTAACATTATTTTGGTCACCTGTATAACTTTTGGGATATATAAATTAAAAAATAATGATTTTATAGCGATTTACATATCCCTATTATGGCTATATGGGCATCAGGCTAAAGGATCCTCCTGAAATATAATCTAAACACACGAAATGGAAACACAGATCTTTAACTAGATGTTTTTGGGTAAAAGTGAATTGATGTACGTATACCTAATATAAATACAGACTCTTGTACAAAATTTCAGCAAGAAAATGTGAAAAATAGAGATTTAACAGCGATTTATATATTCCACGCATTATACTGCCTGAACTGAAATGGAATCTGAACACACGAAATGGAACCATATCTTCAAAGAGAGGTATTTTAATCAACAATATTAATTTATATATGCATGCTTAACATTATTTTGGTCACCTGCATAAATTTTGGGATATATAAATTAAAAAAATAATGATCGATGTTATAGCGATTTACATATCCCTATATGGGCATCAGGCTAAAGGATCCTCCTGAAATATAATCTAAACATACGAAATGGAAACACAGATTTTTAACTAGATGTTTTGGGGGACAAGTGAATTGATGTACGTATACCTAATATAAATACAGACTCTTGTACAAAATTTCAGCAAGAAAATGTGAAAAATAGAGATTTTACAGCGACTTTATATATTCCACGCATTATAACAGCCTGAACTGAAATGGAATCTGAACACACGAAATGGAACCATATCTTCAAAGAGAGGCATTTAATCAAAACTATTAATTTATATATGCATGCTTAACATTATATTGGCCACCTGCATAACTTTTGGGATATATAAATTAAAAAATAATGATCGATGTTATAGCGATTTACATATCCCTATATGGGCATCAGGCTAAAGGATCCTCCTGAAATATAATCTAAACATACGAAATGGAAACACAGATTTTTAAGTAAACGTAAATTGGCAAAACTGGATTCATTTACGTATACATAATATAAATACATAATTGTGTACAAAATATGAACCATAAAAGGTGAAAAATAAAGAGTTTACAACGATTTATATATTCCATGAATTAAAAGCCAGTCCTGAAATGGAATCTCAACATACGAAATGGAAACATATCTTCGAAGAGAGTTATTATATCTACAATGTGCATTTATGTATGCATGTTCAACATTTTTTTGGACATCTACATATCTTTTGAGATTATAGATCGAAGAAATAATGATTTAATAGCGATTTAAATATCCCTGTATGGACAGCATGCTAAAGGCCTCTGCTGTTCAAATAGTAACATTCGAAGTAGCTGTGTATCTGTTAAATCCTTTGAACTAGAACTAATTGTTTATAAGGTTATAATCATCAACAACACAGTTTGAAAAGAATATATAAATATCATATAAAGGTACATTCGTATAACTTGTGAAGCACAGTAAACCAATGTAGATCCAGATCATTGGATGTTGAAGGGATATGTAATGAAAATATGTAATTGTAATATAATTATTTTTTTCTAAGATCAACTTTTAACCGAATATCACATCGGCTAAACTAAATAAACTTGAATGACTTGAATGGTTTGAGAGAAGACCCAGTTCAAAACGTCTGATCAGGGTCTGTTCTGTTAGCTAATGAGTTCGTCACTTTCTAAAATGGCTACATTGTTTCATTTTCAACATTTCATTATAACTATTTTGACCATTAATATTAAGTATTGATATTTGAAATAAATACATATAATAACCCACAGTTTGCAAACAGAATGTCGCATTTGTCTATTGTTTGGTTAATAAGGGATATTCATTTTTTAAGATAATTCCTTAAGTGGATTTGACAACTGCACAATAAACATACACCGCCATGCTAATAATCCTTTAACTGCCCCCCACCGTCAAACACCTGCTGTTATATACGGGAGCTGATTAGAGTCATTCGGAATTTCATTTCACGATTGACCCTTAGCCTAGGGGATAAACCATTTGTTGCAAAACCTTTATTATTCACCCTTTCCGAATATAGATTTGTACACAAGTTTATATACAAGTGTTAGATGTAGGTATAGTAAATTATTATTTTCCAAAAATACATTTGCTTTTAAAACTATAGTTCCATTTTCTTTCGTATGTTCATATTCCATTTCAGGAGGATCCTTTGGCCTGATGCACTATGGAGATATGTAAATCGCTACAAAATCATTATTTATTAATTAATATATGCCACATTTGATAAATATGTCTAAAACACGTTTAGCATCCATACATAAATGAAGATTGTCGACATAATGCCTATTTGTCGACATGATACACGTTTACTTAATTGTACGACTGTGTTTCCATTCCGTATGCTTGGATTCCATTTCATGAGATTCCTTTAGCCTGATCCCAATATGGGAGTATGTAAATCGCTATAAAAACAATTTATTTTTCATTCAAACTATCCCAAACGTAATGCAAATGTCTAAAATAAAGTTAAGCATGCATTTGTGAATGAATAGTGTTGATATATCGCCACTCTTTGAAAATATGGTTCCATTTCGTATGTTCAGGTTCATTTTCAATTCTGGCTGTTCATGCATGAACTATATTAATCGTTGTAAAATCTTTATTTTTGACAATTTCTGGCTGAAATTTTGTACACAAATCTGTATTTATATTAGGTACACATACATGATTTCATTTTTGCAAAAAAATGTCTAGTAAAAAACTGTGTTTCCATTTCGTATGTTCGGATTCCATTTCATGAGGTTCCCTTAGCCTGATCCACACATGGGGATATGTAAATCGCTATAAAATGTTTATTTTATGATCAATTTATCCCAAATTTAATGCATATGTTAATAATAATGTTTAGCATGCATATATATATATATGGGCATTGTTGATTAAATGCATCTCTTTAAAGATGTGGTTCCATTTCGTATGTTCATATTCATTTCAGGACAGGCTGTTAATGCGTGGAATATATAAATCGTTGTAAAATCCTTATTTTTCATATTTTCTTTTTGAAATTTTGTACAAGAATCTGTATTTATATTAGGTATACGTACATTAATTCATTTTCTCCATAAAACATCTAATTAAAAATCTGTGTTTCCATTTCGTATGTTCAGATTCCATTTCAGTTCAGGCTGTTAATGCGTGAATATATAAATCGTTGTAAAATCTTTATTTTTCACATTTTCTTGCTAAAATTTTGTACAAGAGTCTGTATTTATATTAGGTATATGTACATCAATTCACTTTCCCCAAAAAACATCTAGTTAAAAATCTGTGTTTCCATTTCGTATGTTTAGATTCCATTTCGTTCCATTTCGTACTTTGTTTCCATTTCGTATATTAGTCATACCGCCGCGGGACGCTTTGCGGCGAAAGTATACTATATATATTGACTTTTAATATAGCCACAAAGATGATATTTATTCATTCTGACCAAAGATCTATTAAAAGACGTTGTCTTTTAATAGATCTTTGTTCTGACAGAGACGTGAACTTTCATAAATGCTCTAGCAAAATTTATTCAAAGTATGGAAATACTTAGGTAATACTTAGGTGGAAAAGGGTAACATATCCTTCATTGTAGTGGTGTTGTCCCGTCTTTTTCATTTACAATTTGTTGTAATCATTATAAAAAAAAGTTAAATTAATGGAAAAAATTGATTTACTCACAAATTTGGCATGTCCCGTGTCCCTAAGATCAGTGGCACTAGATCGAAAAAGACTTAGGAAAACTTGTTCTAAATTTTATTTAGAATTTAGAAATTTAGACATCGAAATTTACCTCTCATTAGTAAATATAATTGCAATATACGGACGTTACTGCAACATGGTATTTCTCACCCAGAATTTTATGGTGATGTTATCTGGGTCTGTCTAAAACGCTGAAGTGATTTGCCGAATACATAGATAAAGAAGGAAAACGCTGAAGACAAAGAAATAGAAGGATTTCAGAAAACGCTGAAGACAAAGAAATAGAAGGGTCACTGATCCATGAAATTGCGTGGGGGATTATAATATCAACACCTGTACGGTAGAGCAGAAGCTTATTGCAGGATACTTATCAGATATACGGTATGTAGTTAGTATTACTTGTAAAAGAAGTTTGAGTATACCATAAAAATGTTATATTTTGATAAAATAAATATAGATATATTATATTTTGAATTAATGGCATAACATTTATTATAAACAAGTAAAATGGGTGGGGGTATAAATTCTTTCTTTTTAAAAAAAATAATAAAATACATGTTACTTTCGATGCGGTAAAATTATTTTTTGTTTGTACTGTCCATCTGATCAGGGTCTGCTCTTTGACAATTTCTGCCATGCTAAAAGCATTCCAAGGCCATGTGCTATATTAACAATATGACTAATATTGACGATGTCTTTATTTTTCACATTAATGTTAATTCACGATGTCATTATTTTTTCACATGAATATTTATTTGAGTGAATTAGCAAACTTTTGTTTTAATAATTAATTAACAGCTTCCATGTGAAATGAGTTTAATTTTCTGTTGTGTACTAATTCTTCTTTGTCCTAAAGTTTAAGTTCTAATTCTTTTATCCAACTGTTGTCATTCTTATTTTCATGATTACATTCATTAATATACTCACGGCTGATTTCAAACTGAATTAGAACAGAACAGAACAGAACAGAACAGAATTTTATTTCTTTGGATTTAAACATTTCGTTTCTCATCCATATACATGTTATACAATAAAATTCAGTAGTCAAAGTCAATAAAGTAAACAATATTTCAATGCATGTAAACTATGATTATACTAACTACATATTAAGAGAGTAAATGTACTAATTACTTGTATCATTTATGACATTTGATCTCATCTTACTTGCACAGTTGATGTAACAAGCTAACAAGTGTCTTTATCGTTGCATTTCACCAGATCACAAAATTTGTACATACTAGGCCTTTTCCAGTAATAGTCTCGTATATATCTTCTCCTTAGTACCATATATTTTTCACACTCTATAATGAAGTGGAATTCGTCCTCTACATAACCCTTTTCACACACTTTACACAGTCTTTCATGCCGTTCAATTCTATTCTGGTCGTAGCGATCTGTCTGTATTCTTAACCTATGTTAGATCATCCTCTTCTGTGATGGCTGATAAGTAATTTTCCATGTCTGGTCAGATTTAGACCTGGATAGATTTCTGCGATTACTGAAGATGATGATGACGATGATGATGATTACTTCTTGATTATTATTAACCCTTTCCCTCATATTTATAAACGCATTTTCGCTCTTTTGCACGCACAGAGTACTGTAGGAGCTATTTGAAAAGGGTCTGTCATGATTGCTTATGAATGATATAAATCTGATTATACACTTTCTGTCAAAGCAAAAAATAATCCAGTGAAAAATTCAGCTTATAAATATTCATGATGTCATGATTACTTATATGAATATTGGAAATGGTTTAGAATAGCTTTAACTCGGTTAAGAACATCACAGGTGTAATATATTAACTCTTTCCCTCATATAAACGTGTTTTAACGCATTTGCAAACAGAGTAGACCCAGATCAGACGGCTCCTAGAGGAGCCGTCTGACCAGGGTCTGCTCTGTTTGCTAATAGAGTTTGATAGATATGTGACAGTGTCTTTACTTTCCAAAATATCTACAATGTTCCACCTCCATATTTCATCATAACCAATTAACACAGTAGGTATTGAAATTTGGCCTAAATACAGAACGGGGAAAGGGTTAAACATGCAAAATGTCTATGCATTGGTCCAATAACTGCCTGAGATATATAATTATGATGGGTTTAGTAAAATCTAATTTTCGGATTAGGGTAGTTGTCATAATCTAATCAGTGATATTGCTCGTGCCCGTGTAGTGCACGTTCCGCAATCGATTAACGACCCCTAATCGATTTATCTACATTCCAGATTGAAAAAATTAAGGTAGTTGTCATAATTCAATCAATGATCAAAATATCATATTTATATCCTATAAGTGTATCTTTGTATAACTTATGCAGCGTAGCAAACCACTGTATATCAATATAAATAATACATATATATTTCAAAACATAATCCGAATCAACACAGTATGCTATAATTTCAGAAAACAAATACAGAATAGCTATAACTCGGTTTAGAACTTCACAGATGTACAATATCAAACAAACATGGAAAATTTCTGTGCATTAGTCCAATAACTGCCTGTGAGATTTTAAAATAAAATCGAATTATCGAGTACTCATAATCCAATCAATGATATTGCTTGTGCCCGCGTAGTGCACGTTCCGAAATCCTTTAACGACCCCTGATGGGCTTATCTACATTCCATATTAAAGAAATTAAGGTGGTTGTCATAATCCAATCAGTGAAATTGCTAGTGCCCAACTTCACTGATAGCCTTTTATGCTACTGGCTAGTAGGCAATTAACCCTTTACTCTATGTTTGCAAGGCGTATTTATGGAGCAAGGGTTTAGAAAAATTGATTTTATTTGTAAAAATATGTTATCATACATACTATCAAAACTATTTCTCAAAGTCTGTAAGATAAAGCGAAGTGATGATGATATTGTATTTCAGCGAATATACATGTAAATGAAACTACAGTATAAAGAGATCGCCATGGATGTCCGCTGTAATACCCGTATATAACAAACTCCATCGAAATAAAATATGGAGCAGGTTTACAGGTAGGTATAAAAAAGAAATAACACCATCACATAGGGGTAAACTAAATGTTATGTTCGGATAAGACCACGAACACGTGCCGCATTCCAAAGAGCACAAACATATATCCAAGGAACGCAATTACAAGGCAACAATACCGGACTATTATTTCAACTGAAAATGACCAATTAATATATATAACATCAAAAGACAGGTTTGAAAAATCTTTTGTTAAACCAAATTCAATATAGATACAAACATGTTTGCCGATCTAATTACTTTTTCACGATTTTTTTTCTTTATTTTTTATGTATATATATTAATTAAATTTTAATTAAATATATATATTTTTTTTCATTATTTACATTATAATCCCCCACGCAATTTCATGGATCAGTGACCCTTCTATTTCTTTGTCTTCAGCGTTTTCTGAAATCCTATTTCTTTGTCTTCAGCGTTTTCCTTCTTTATCTATGTATCCGGCAAATCACTTCAGCTGCTTCAGTTACTTTTTCAGGAAATATTTCTTGGTTTTTGTAAAGCAACAATATTATTTTTTTTATAATATATACACACACACCCCACACACATATGCAAACACACAAAAAAATAACGACAGAATTAATCAGTAGCAAACAGAGCAGACCCTGGTCAGGCAGACACACAAAAAAAATCGAAGTAAAATTGGAACAAAAGCAATTAAATTAAATGTAGTTATTTAGAAATCTAATGTGTATTAATCAAATATATTTGTTTTTCATTATAATTTCTTTTTAATGTATACTCAAACTGGTTTCAAAGACAAGAAGATCCATTAGCAAATTAACTCTTCTGTGATGGCTGATAAGTAATTTTCCATGTCTGGTCAGATTTAGACCTGGATAGATTTCTGCGATTACTGAAGATGATGATGATGATGATGGTGATTACTTCTTGATTATTATTAACCAAGAAAACAAGGGATTAACAAGATTAGTAACAATAAAATCCATTAGCAAACAGAGTAGATCCTGATCAGATGACTCCTGTAGTAGCCATATCTGATCTGGGTCTTCTCTGCAAATGCGTGAAAAGGCGTTTATATAAATATGAAGTAAAAGGTTAAATAATTTAACACAGGTACACGTGGCCTATCACACGGCGGCGATCTGGGTACTACACTGTTGACCATTTACTCAATTTTTTAAATATTCATGTGAAAAAATAATGACATCGTGAATTATTCATTCTTTTTTAGATTTCCCCTCTGTTTTTGCCATAGTTACTGTTTTGAAATCACGCAATTTCATGGATCAGTGACCCTTCTATTTCTTTGTCTTCAGCGTTTTCCTTCTTTATCTATGTATCCGGCAAATCACTTCAGCTGCTTCAGTTACTTTTTCAGGAAATATTTCGTAAAGCAACAATATTATTATTTTTTTAAAATATACACACCCCATACACATGTGCAAACACAAAAAATAACGACAGAATAGATCAGTAGCAAACAGAGCAGACCCTGGTCAGGCGGACACAAAAAACCCGAAGTAAAATTGGATTTAATATGATTAAATATATTTGTTTTTCATTATAATTTCTTTTTAATGTATACACAAACTGATTTCAAAGACAAGAAAATCCATTAGCAAACAGAGTAGATCCTGATCAGATGACTCCTGTAGTAGCCATATCTGATCTGGGTCTTCTCTGCAAATGCGTGAAAAGGCGTTTATGTAAATATGAAGTAAAAGGTTAAATAATTTAACACAGGTACACGTAGCCTATCACACGGCGGCGATCTGGGTACTACACTGTTGACCATTTACTCAATTAATATTCATGTGAAAAAATAATGACATCGTGAATTATTTATTATGTTTTTATTTTCCCTCTGTTTTTGCCATAGTTACTGTTTTGAAATAAATGTGATGCCATTAATAAAAAAAAATATGTTTATTTTATCAAAATATAACATTTTATTGTATACTCAAACTTCTTTTACAAGTAATTACTAACTACATATATCTGATAAGTATCCTGCAATAAGCTTCTGTTATACCGTACAGGTGTTGACATTATAATCCTCCCCAATTTAATGGATCAGTGACCCTTCTATTTCTTTGTCTTCAGCGTTTTCCGAAACCCTTCTATTTCTATGTCTTCAGCGTTTTCCTTCTTTATCTATGTATTCGGCAAACCACTTTGAATTCAGCGTTTTAGTCCGCGCCATGTTATCTACAAACTTAAGAAAATTCGGGGTCATGATTTGTTTATAAAATGCATTAAAACCTTTAGGAAGAAAGATTATGACCCCGCAAGCACAGGCGCTATGCTCATGAAATATGTCTAAAATAAGTTAAAATCTCTAAATTGACATCTGGAGCCGAAAAAAATAAAGTTTGGAGCGTTTTGAGACAAAGCTGAAATTTCGTATATTCTATATCTATATACGAAATTTCAGCTTTGTCTCAAAACGCTCCAAACTTTATTTTTATAGATATAGAATATACGAAATTTCAGCTTTGTCTCAAAACGCTCCAAACTTTATTTTTTCGGCTCCAAATGTTACAAAACGTCAATTTAGAGAGATTTTAACTTATTTTAGACATATTTCATGAGCCTAGCGCCTGTGCTCGCAAGTGCATGTTTGGTTATTGATCCCTTTACAGTCGCCTCGGTAGCTACGCTTCCCTGTTTGCATGCGCGATGACAGCCCGAGGGTAACTTACGTACTCTGTGATGGTATACTCTTAAACTCAGGAACGGAATGAGCTGTCTTGACCCATGTATTACCTTTTATCCGGTCACCAGGCTTCTCTAGTGACATAATAAAGGGGGTGCAAATAAACTTAGGTTTATTAGGTTACTTCCGGTAGTAGAAGGTTTATTAGGTTAGTAGATAGGCGTAATGATTCTATAACCATGGAACTATTTTAATTTTATCCAGTCACCAGGCTTCTCTAGTGACATAATAAAGGGGGTGCAAATAAACTTAGGTTTATTAGGTTACTTCCGGTAGTAGAAGGTTTATTAGGTTAGTAGATAGGCGGAATGATTCTATAACCATGGAACTATTTTAATTTTCGGTAAATATGCATGAACATGTTGACCGAATAGATCTAACAGAAAGTTCACCAATATAATTATTCAAAGAAGAAAAAATAAAAAAAAATTAAATGGCTATAGCTGGATTCGAACCCGCGCCTGATTCTACAAAAGCCAAATCCAATCTCTCTAGAGACGTCGTGTTTACCGATTACGCCACTGAGGCCACATACAAAGTGACGTTGATTTATCAGTTTTATTAATTTAATTCACCGCTGGCGAAACGCGTTTTTAATAAAAATCACGTCAGGGAGCAAAGATTTACAGATAAATAGTAAATATTTCTTTTCACTCTCGTAATAATTTGATTGATAAGCTCTTACATGGGCGGTGATTGTCATAGACCTAAATATAGGCTGTTCAGTTCCATCGATTTATGAGTGACGTTACTAAAAATAGAAACCGAGACGACGGAACTCGAATTTGTCCAGAGAGCCTCCGGGAGAATATTATCATGTCTGTTTGAATTAACATATCGACTCTCGATTCAAATGATCTTATTTTTCAAATTCAACCACGTTTTCCCCTCTTGTAATGCAAGTATCGAAACTATTTTCCTCTGCGGTAGCTCATTATTTACGTCTCTAGAATGGAAATGAAAAGGGAGGTCCGTTGATCGAAAAACCCCATTTTCAATGCAAATTATTTCAATATTCGTATGTTTTATGAGTCTATGAAAAAAGATATAACTAAATTGACTGGATAAATAGAATAATAGGTTAGTGCCGTAGATGGGACGCCTTTATCCGACTCGGAGAGAAAACAGTTAAGGCTCGGCAAGCCTCGCCTCAACGTTTTCTCCCCTCGTCGGATAAAGCGTCCCATCTACGGCACTAACCTATTATTCTCTATTTCTGTAAATATGCTTGAACATGTTGTCGCGATAGATCTAACAGAAAATTCACCAATATAATTATAAAGAAGAAGAAGGAAAAATAAAAAAAAATAAATGGCTACAGCTGGATTCGAACCCGCGCCTGATTCTACAAAAGCCAAATTTAATCTCTCTAGAGACGTCGTGCTTACCGATTACGCCACTGAGGCCACATACAAAGTGACGTTGATTTATCAGTTTTATTAATTTAATTCACCGCTGGCGAAACGCGTTTTTGATAAAAATCAAGTCAGGGAGCAATGATTTACAGATAAATAGTAAACATTTTCTTTTCACTCTCATAATAATTGATTGATAAGCTCTTACAGGGGCGGTGATTGTCATAGACCTAAATATAGCCTGTTCAGTTCCATCGATTTATGAGTGACGTTAGCCCTATCTAAAAATAGAAACCGAGACGACGGAACTCGAATTTGACCAGACAGCCTCCGGGAGAATATTATCATGTCTGTTTGAATAAACATATCGACTCTCGTTTCAAATGATCTTATTTTTCAAATTCAACCACGTTTTCCCCTCTTGTTATGTAAGTGTCGAAACTATTTTCCTCTGCGGTTGCTCTTTATTTACGTCTCTAGAATGGAAATGAAAAGGGAGGTCCGTTGATCGAAAAACCGCATTTTCAGTGCAAATTATTTCAATATTCGTATGTTTTATGAGTCTATGAACTAAATTGACTGTGTTCTATACTGACATTTACATTGCTGATACAGACTGTAGCTAGCCTGCAGTCACGTGACTCGGAGAGCCCGCGGAAATCCGCACTGTCACCAGGCCCCAGTTTGTTATGTAACTCTATAGGATCTAGACGCTTATATATGTTACCTGCTGTAAATATGTATATTAAACTGTAGACTAGAATATAGTGTCATTCTCATTCTGATTCGCCTCCACATTAGTGTTGACGTTATACAGAAGCCCACACAACACAACATGGTGTCAGAACTGAACCCAGATCAGTGAAATTAGTGACATAATTAGTGCAAACATGAATTTGGCAGGAATTACACCCCCAAGAATGGACTGGGAAAGCAGCAATCTCCCGGAATCTTGGGATAAATTCAAGAGACACACGGATCTTATTTTTAAGGGACCACTGAATGACAAAAGTGAAGAAGAAAAGATCGCGTACGTGTTACTTTGGATCGGCGATAAAGGGCGTGACGTTTATCAAACATGGACGTTCACAGAGGAAGAAACGAAAAGCCTGCAAACACATTATGATAAATTCCAAGCATATGTGCAGCCAAAGCTCAATCCTGTTTTCGCCAGATTCCGCTTCTACAATGAAGTACAAGGATCAGACTCTGTAGACAAATTCGTTACACGACTTAGACTTCGGGCACATGACTGCCAATTCAGAGCGAATCATGACGAAATGATTCGAGACAGAATTGTTATCGGCACAAATAACTCCAAAATTAGGGAGAAACTGATCAACGTTGGAGAAAAGCTCACTTTGGACAAAGCGATACAAATAGCTCAAAGTTTCGAGTACTGTCAAAAGCAAATGGCTTCCATGAGCTTACAGTCATCTTATAACACAACGTCACCTCCACAAGCCACAGCGCCAGTAGACGCCATTTCCAGACGGAATGGGGCCAGACAGCGACAACAACCACATCGACAGCACCAACAACAGAAGAACCGGACCAAACAACAATGTGGCAACTGTGGGAAGTTTCACGGACAAAATAAAACGGACTGTCCAGCTTTCGGCAAACAATGCCGTAAATGCAGCAAACTGAATCACTTTGCGCACATGTGCAGATCACAACCAGGTCACCACAAATCTGTGCATGACATTGACATGGAAGGTGCCAGTGGATATAGTGAAGATGGATATTGTGACACTCCAGAATATTACATTGATATGGTAAGTGCACATTCTCCTCGTACACCAGACCGTGCATTTGTACAAATTTATATTGGTCCAAATAACACCCAAATAAACTTTAAAATTGATACTGGCAGTGAATGCAACATCATTTCGCAAGAAATGTTCAGAAATCTTAAGCTGAGCTACCCACTGGAGCCACCAGATAGCAAGCTGACCTCTTACTCAGGCGACCTCATAAAGGTTCTTGGAAAAGTACGTCTTCCTTGCTATCACAAATCAAGCAAGATTGTGGCAACATTTTATGTTGTGGAAAATTGTGCTCCTCCCCTGATTGGCCTCAGATCATCACTAGAGCTAAATCTCATTAAGTTGACATATTCGGTAGAGAGTTCCCCTAATGTGCCCCAAGCACTAACCAAGAGCACCGTGATGTCCGAATACAAAACGCTTTTCGAAGGCATAGGGGAAATCCCAGGTTTTGCAAAGCTGCATTTGAAGGAAAATGCTATACCCGTTGTGAACCCCCCGCGCAAAGTCCCGGGTGCCCTTAAACCGCGACTCAAGGACGAATTGGACCGCATGGTCAATGATGGCATAATAACAAAGGTCACTGAGCCTACAGACTGGGTAAACTCGATTGTGCTTGTAGAAAAACCAAAGACTGGTAAACTTAGGGTATGCATAGACCCCAAAGCATTGAACGACTCTATCCGTAGACCGCATTACCCAATGCCAACTCTTGACGACGTGACTTCAGACCTATCAGGAGCTACACACTTTAGTATCCTTGACATCACACATGCCTATTGGAGTGTGAAATTAGACCCCGCGTCTTCCCTTCTGACAACATTCAGTACACCTTTCGGAAGGTATAGATATATGCGACTACCATTTGGCATTACGTCATCTGGAGACATATTTCAGCAAAAGTGCAATGAAATATTTGAAGGCTTGTCTGGCATTCACACAATAGTCGACGACATACTTATTCATGGTCGGTCAAGGTCAGAACACGATGCAAATTTGCGTAAAGCGCTCAAGAGAGCCCAAGATAAAGGTGTCAAGTTCAATCCCGATAAGTGTATCATCGGTGCGACAGAAGTGCCATTCTTTGGGCATATTATTTCTAGTCAAGGCCTGAAACCCGACAGTGGCAAGATAGACGCCATAATGAGACTGAAAACCCCAGACACGCGTGCAGAGTTGGAAACCTTTCTCGGCATGGTTAACTACCTGTCAAAATTCGCGCCAAACCTTGCAGAGGCTACAGCTCCCCTTAGATGCCTCGTGCAAAAGGACATTGAGTTCCTCTGGGACGAGCCGCAAACGCGTGCATTTAAAAAGGTCAAGGACACAATTACAAATGCACCAGTTCTCGGTTACTTTGACCCCAAAGAGCCGCTAGTCTTAGAATGCGACGCATCGCAAAATGGTCTCGGATGTTCGCTATGGCAAAGGGACAGACCAATAGCATATGCGTCGAAAAGCTTGACCACGAGCGAAAAGCTATATGCAAACATTGAAAGAGAGTTCCTTGCAATTGTCTTCGGTTGCAAAAGATTCCACCAACTAACATACGGCAGACACGTGACAGTTCACAGCGACCACCGACCGATATCGGCTATCATGAAAAAGTCCCTATCGGCGGCCCCTCCAAGGCTGCAGAGGTTGCTTTTGTCTCTGCAAATGTACGACATTACAGTGGAACATGTACGTGGGAAGGACATTCCTGTCTCTGACAATTTGTCAAGGCATTCTGTAAATGACACGTACCCGACATTGATTGACGGTTTAGACACACATGTGCATTCTGTCAAAAAGCAACTGTGTGTAACAGATCGCCGTTTAGAAACAATCCGCCAGGCAATACGAGATGATCGTGACATGGAAATTTTGAAACGGACTATACTTGACGGTTGGCCGAATATTAGATCTGACTGTGACCCTGCTGTTACAGATTTTTGGAATCACAGGGATGAACTATCTGTTGAAGATGACCTCATTTTCAGAGGTCAGACACTCCTCGTTCCAAAATCTCTGCAACCTGAATTGATCAAACAGGTGCACACAGGCCATCTACTGTGCAGCGTGCTAAAGATAGCTTGTTTTGGCCTGGTATGCAAAAACAAATAACAGAGCACGTCCTGCATTGCCCAATTTGCCTGACTCATAGGGACTCAAATGCCAAAGAGCCCATGATCACATCTGAATTCCCGGACAAACCATACCAAGTCTTATCGACAGACTTGTTCCATTTTGACAACAGAGACTACCTACTGACAGTAGATCAATATTCAAGATTCTTTGAAATAGACTATCTCCCAGACACACGGGCCGGTACTGTGATACGGAAAATACAGACTCATTTAGCCCGGTATGGTATTTGTGACATTTTACAAAGCGACAACGGACCCCAATACTCCAGCTCGGAGTTTGCTGATTTTGCGAAATCCTGGGGGTTTCAACACAAAACATCGTCTCCATATCACCCGCAAGGAAATTGCTTAGCTGAGCGCAGCGTAGGGATCGCCAAAAAACTCATGAAAAAGGCGAGAGATAGTAGACAAAACATCTACATAGCTTTATTAGAGTATAGAAACTCACCGCTTGACTGCGGTTATACTCCAGCGCAATTAATGCACAGTCGCAGAACAAAGTCGATTTTGCCCATTACGAATAAAGCGCTTCTTCCCCAGACAGTCAATGCTAGCAAGGTAAAGATATGCTCAGAGAAAACGCAAAATAAGCAGAAACAAAACTATGATAAAACCGCTAGACACTTAACCCCTCTTAACCTTGATGACTCAGTACGAGTACAGATGGGTAAGATTTGGATCCCTGGCAAAATTGTGCAGAAAAACGGAACAAGATCATTTACAGTTCAGACCAGCGATGGTAGACTTTTCCGTAGAAATAGAAACGCATTGCATAAAACGAACGAAAATATCTCAGACATTTCGCCCTTTGACTGCAATATACTAGCCAATACCCCCAATGAACCCCAGCTGGTTAGCTCAGAGCCAAACATCCCAAATTCGGATTCAAAACATTACGTAACACGGTCTGGGAGAGTGGTACGAAAGAATGTGCGCTTCTACAGCAATGAATGGGACACGCGGTGAACTGCTGACAGATACGTTGACATTTTGTAAATAATTTAACACACAAGTCTTTAGATACTGTTTATCTAAATTGTTCATGATAATATTTATGTTTTGATAAACAATAGTTATTTTCCATATTTGATAGTTTTCAGCACTTTGACAGTTTTCAGTAATTTCTCATTTTCATTCAGAACGAGGGAGATGTTCTATACTGACATTTACATTGCTGATACAGAATGTAGCTAGAGCCTGCAGTCACGTGACTCGGAGAGCCCGCGGAAATCCGCACTGTCACCAGGCCCCAGTTTGTTATGTTACTCTATAGGATCTAGACGCTTATATATGTTACCTGCTGTAAATATGTATATTAAACTGTAGACTAGAATATAGTGTCATTCTCATTCTGATTCGCCTCCACATTAGTGTTGACGTTATACAGAAGCCCACACAACACAACAGATTGTCGGTTCAAAAGCCCAAATAGGGCTTATGTTGCTTGTTATATATCTTGCCGACGTTAAATAAAACTTATCTTATCTTATCTTACTGGATAAATAGAATAATAGGTTAGTGTCGTAGATGGGACGTCTTTATCCGACTCGGAGAGAAAACATTTGAGGCTCGGCAAGCCTCGCCTCAACGTTTTCTCCCCTCGTCGGATAAAGCGTCCCATCTAAGTTCTCTATTTCCCTGTCGTCCCTTGACTCAGGGGCGGAGTTGACACATAGCCGTGATGAAAGTTCCCTCTAGAGTCTAATGTATAGTCGTGATGAAAGTTCCCATCACAGTTTAATACAAAGTCGTGGTGAAAGTTCCCTCTATAGTTTCATATATAGCCGTGATTAACGTTCCCATAATATTCTAATGCATAGCCGTGATGAAAGTTCCCGCAATAGTCTCATACATAGCCGTGATGAAAGTTCCCTCTAGAGTCTAATGAATAATCGTGATGAAAGTTCCCACTATAGTCTAATACAAAGCCGTGATAAAAGTTCCCTCTATAGTCTAACACATAGCCGTGATGAAAGTTCCCTCTAGAGTCTAATGTATAGTCGTGATGAAAGTTCCCATTATAGTCTAATACAAAGCCGTGATGAAAGTTCCCCTACAGTTTAATACAAAGTCGTGGTGAAAGTTCCCTCTATAGTTTCATATATAGCCGTGATTAACGTTCCCATAATATTCTAATGCATAGCCGTGATGAAAGTTCCCGCAATAGTCTAATACATAGCCGTGATGAAACTCCCCTCTATAGTCTCATACATAGCCGTGAAGAAACTTCCCCCTACAGTCTAATGTATAGCCGTGATGAAAGTTCCCACTATAGTATAGTACATAGCCATGATGAAAGTTCCCCCTGTTGTCTAATAGAGCTACATAGCCGTGATGAAGATTGCGCCTGTAGTCTAATACATATCCGTGATGAAAAATTCTGAAGGATGGTGATCCCCCGAAAGCAAAAATTGCAACACAAAAAGAGAAAATTGCAGACTAGGTTTTATTGAGTCTGTTCATGAGCAGTAATTGAAAGTGCAACACTGCTCACGCCCCCTAGCACCGGCTTAAGCGGTATTCAATTTTCAGAACAAGAAGTACTGAAATTCACGATCTCGAAGGATCAGAAGGTATAACAACACTGAGAATGAAGTACGGGGCGACGTTTTACGGCCGCCACACAAGCACTTAACACCTGCTGTTGTGAAGATTATAAATTCTGAAGGATGGTGATCCCCGAAAGCAAAACTTGCAACACAAAAAGAGAAAATTGCAGACTCGGTTTTATTGAGTCTGTTCATGAGCAGTAATTGAAAGTGCAACACTGCTCACGCCCCCTAGCACCGGCTTAAGCGGTATTCAATTTTCAGAACAAGAAGTACTGAAATTCATGATCTCGAAGGATCAGAAGGTATAACAACACTGAGAAAGTCACAAACAGAGAGACGGGCAATAACTGAGACAGACACAGATAGTGAATTAATGAGAGAAACAGCCAGGCAGACAGACTGACACAAATAGATAGAGACAGACAGACATACACACACAGATACTGACAGACAAAAAGGGAGACTGACAAACAGAAAGACAGACGTATACATGGACAGACAAACAGACAGATAGACATACAGACAAACAGACTGACAGACATACTGACAGAGAGACATACCTACATACTGACAGAGAGAAATAGACATTTACAGACAGATACAGTCACAGACAGGCAGATAGAAAGAGTGGGATAGTGAGAAAGTGAGAGAGAGAGACACACAGAGACAGGGTGACGCAAAGAGAGAAAGATAGTCAGACTATCATATAGACAGACAGAGAGACACACATAAAGACAGAAACTGACATACAGTGAGACAGAGACAGAAATATATGAGAGATAGAGACTGAAAGACAGATGCACAGACAAAGATAGAAGACAGAAAGAGGGTGACATGAGATAAACAAATAGTGAAAGACAGCCAGGGGAAGATGCAGATACTAACAGACATGCAAAGAAATGCAGGGAGAGAATGAATGAGACCGACACGGCTTTGTATTAGACTGTAGTGGGAACTTTCAACACGGCTATGTACGAGACTATAGAGCGTACTTTCATCACGGCTGTGTATAAGCGACTAAAGGGGGTGGGGGGACTTTCATCACGGCTATGTATTAGACTAAGGAGAAACTTTCATCACGGCTATGTATTATACTATAGGGGGAACTTTCATCACGGCTATGTATAAGACTATAGAGGGTACTTTCAACACGGATATGTATTAGAGTATAGAGCGTACTTTCATCACAGCTGTTATAAGAATATAGAGTGTAATTTCATCACGGTTATGTATTATGCTATAGGGGGAACTTACATCACGGCTATGTATTAGACTATAGTGGGAACTTTCATCACGGCTATGTATTAAACAATAGAGGGTACTTTCATCACGGCTATGTATTAGACTATAGGGGGACGTTTCATCACGGCTATGTATTAGACTATAGAGGGAAGTTTCATCACGGCTATGTATTAGATTATAGGGGGAACTTTCATCACGGCTATGTACTACACTATAGAGGGAACTTTCATCACGGCTATGTATTAGACTATAGTGGGAACTTTCATCACGGCTATGTATTAGACTATAGGGGGAACTTTCATCACGGCTATGTATAAGACTATAGAGGGAACTTTCATCACGGCTATGTATTAGACTATAGTGGGAACTCTCATCACGGCTATGTATAAGACTATAGAGGGAACTTTCATCACGGCTATGTATTAAACTATAGAGGGTACTTTAATCACGGCTATGTATTATACTATAGTGGGAACTGTCATCACGGCTATGTATTATACTATAGGGGGAACTTTCATCACGGCTATGTATAAGACTATAGAGGGTACTTTCAACACGGATATGTATTATACTATAGAGCGTACTTTCATCACAGCTGTTATAAGAATATAGAGTGTAATTTCATCACGGTTATGTATTATGCTATAGGGGGAACTTTCATCACAGCTATGTATTAGACTATAGTGGGAACTTACATCACGGCTATGTATTAGACTATAGTGGGAACTTTCATCACGGCTATGTATTAAACAATAGAGGGTACTTTCATCACGGCTATGTATTAGACTATAGGGGGAAGTTTCATCACGGCTATGTATTAGACTATAGAGGGAAGTTTCATCACGGCTATGTATTATACTATAGGGGGAACTGTCATTACGGCTATGTATTATACTATAGGGGGAACTTTCATCACGGCTATGTATAAGACTATAGAGGGTACTTTCAACACGGATATGTATTAGAGTATAGAGCGTACTTTCATCACAGCTGTTATACGAATATAGAGTGTAATTTCATCACGGTTATGTATTATGCTATAGGGGGAACTTTCATCACGGCTATGTATAAGACTATAGGGGGAACTTACATCACGGCTATGTATTAGACTATAGTGGGAACTTTCATCACGGCTATGTATTAGACTATAGTGGGAACTTTCATCACGGCTATGTATTAGACTATAGTGGGAACTTTCATCACAGCTATATATTAGACTATAGTGGGAACTTTCATCACGGCTATGTATAAGACTATAGAGGGAACTTTCATTACAGGTATGTATTAGACTATAGTGGGAACTTACATCACGGCTATGTATTAGACTATAGTGGGAACTTTCATCACGGCTATGTATTAAACAATAGAGGGTACTTTTATCACGGCTATGTACTACACTATAGAGGGAACTTTCATCACGGCTATGTATTAGACTATAGGGGGAACTTTCATCACGGCTATGTATAAGACTATAGAGGGAACTTTCATCACGGCTATGTATTAGACTATAGTGGGAACTTTCATCACGGCTATGTATTAGACTATAGAGGGAACTTGCATCATCACGGCTATGTATTAGACTATAGAGGGAACTTTCATCACGGCTATGTATTAAACTATAGAGGGTACTTTTATCACGGCTATGTATTATAATATAGGGGGAACTTTCATCACGGCTATGTATTAGACTATAATGGGAACTTTCATCACGGGTATGTATTAGACTATAGGGGGAACTTTCATCACGGCTATGTATCAAATAATAGAGGGTACTTTCATCACGGCTATGTATTAGACTATAGGGGGAAGTTTCATCACGGCTATGTATTAGACTATAGAGGGAACTTTCATCACGGCTATGTGTTAGACTGTAGTGGGAACTTTCATCACGGCTATGTATTATACTATAGGGGAGCTTTCATCACGGCTATGTATTAGACTAAAGGGGGAACTTTCATCACGTCTATGTATTATACTATAGGGGGAACTTTCATCACGGCTATGTATAAGACTATAGAGGGTACTTTCAACACGGCTAGGTATTAGAGTATAGAGCGTACTTTCGTCACGGCTGTTATAAGAATATAGAGGGTACTTTCATCATGGCTATGTATTATACTATAGGGGGAACTTTCATCACGGCTATGTATTAAACTATAGTGGAAACTTTCATCACGGCTATGTATTAGACAATGTAGGAACTTTCATCACAACTGTGTATTAGCCTATAGTGGGAACTTTCATCACGGCTTTGTATTAAACAATAGAGGGTACTTTCATCACGGCTATGTATTATACTATAGGGGTAGGGTCATCACGGCCATGTATTAGACTATAGTGGGAACTTTCATCACAGCTATGTATCAGACTATAGTGGGAACTTACATCACGGCTATGTATTAGACTATAGTGGGAACTTTCATCACGGCTATGTATAAGACTATAGAGGGAACTTTCATTACAGTCCATGTATTAGACTATAGTGGGAACTTACATCACGGCTATGTATTAGACTATAGTGGGAACTTTCATCACGGCTATGTATTAAACAATAGAGGGTACTTTCATCACGGCTATGTATTAGACTATAGGGGGAAGTTTCATCACGGCTATGTATTAGACTATAGAGGGAAGTTTCATCACGGCTATGTATTAGATTATAGGGGGAACTTTCATCACGGCTATGTACTACACTATAGAGGGAACTTTCATCACGGCTATGTATTAGACTATAGGGGGAACTTTCATCACGGCTATGTATAAGACTATAGAGGGAACTTTCATCACGGCTATGTATTAGACTATAGTGGGAACTTTCATCATGGCTATGTATAAGACTATAGAGGGAACTTTCATCACGGCTATGTATTAGACTATAGAGGGAACTTTCATCACGGCTATGTATTAAACTATAGAGGGTACTTTTATCACGGCTATGTATTATACTATAGGGGGAACTTTCATCACGGCTATGTATTAGACTATAATGGGAACTTTCATCACGGGTATGTATTAGACTATAGGGGGAACTTTCATCACGGCTATGTATTAAACAATAGAGGGTACTTTCATCACGGCTATGTATTAGACTATAGGGGGAAGTTTCATCACGGCTATGTATTAGACTATAGAGGGAACTATTATCACGGCTATGTGTTAGACTGTAGTGGGAACTTTCATCACGGCTATGTATTATACTATAGGGGAGCTTTCATCACGGCTATGTATTAGACTAAAGGGGGAACTTTCATCACGGCTATGTATTATACTATAGGGGGAACTTTCATCACGGCTATGTATAAGACTATAGAGGGTACTTTCAACACGGCTAGGTATTAGAGTATAGAGCGTACTTTCGTCACGGCTGTTATAAGAATATAGAGGGTACTTTCATCATGGCTATGTATTATACTATAGGGGGAACTTTCATCACGGCTATGTATTAGACTATAGTGGAAACTTTCATCACGGCTATGTATTAGACAATGTAGGAACTTTCATCACAGCTGTGTATTAGCCTATAGTGGGAACTTTCATCACGGCTTTGTATTAAACAATAGAGGGTACTTTCATCACGGCTATGTATTATACTATAGGGGTAGGGTCATCACGGCCATGTATTAGACTATAGTGGGAACTTTCATCACGGCTATGTATTAGACTATAGTGGGAACTTGCATCACGGCTATGTATTAGACTAAAGCGAGAACTTTCATCACGGCTATGTGTTAGACTGTAGTGGGAACTTTCATCACGGCTATGTATTATACTGTGGGGGGGGGGGGGGGGGCTTTCATCACGGCTATGTATTAGACTATAGTGGGAACTTGCATCACGGCTATGTATTAGACTAAAGCGAGAACTTTTATCACGGCTATGTATTAGACTATAGGGGGAACTTTCATCACGGCTATGTATTATACTGTAGGGGGGACTTTCATACGGCTATGTATTAGACTATGGTGGGAAGTTTTATCACGGCTATGTATTAGTCTATAGAGGGAACTTTCATCACGGCTATGTATTAGACTATAGAGGATACTTTCATCACGGCTATGTATTAGACTTTAGTGGAAATTTGCATCACGGCTATGTATTAAACAATGTGGGAACTTTCATCACAGCTGTGTATTAGCCTGTAGTGGGAACTTTCATCTTGGCTTTGTATTAGACTATAGTGGGAACTTTCATAACGGCTATGTATGAAACAATAGAGGGTACTATAGTCTATGTATTAGACTATAGGGGATACTTTCATCACGGCTCTGTATTAGACTATAGTGGGAACTTTCATCACGGCCATGTATAAGACTATAGTGGGAACTTTTATCACGGCTATGTATTAGACTATAGGGGGAACTTTCATCACGGCTATGTATTATACTGTAGGGGGGACTTTCATACCGCTATGTATTAGACTATGGTGGGAAGTTTTATCACGGCTATGTATTAGTCTATAGAGGGAACTTTCATCACGGCTATGTATTAGACTATAGAGGATACTTTCATCACGGCTATGTATTAGACTTTAGTGGAAACTTTCATCACGGCTATGTATTAGACAATGTGGGAACTTTCATCACAGCTGTGTATTAGCCTGTAGTGGGAACATTCATCACGGCTTTGTATTAGACTATAGTGGGAACTTCATCACGGCTATGTATTAAACAATAGAGGGTACTATAGTCTATGTATTAGACTATAGGGGGTACTTTCATCACGGCTCTGCATTAGACTATAGTGGGAACTTTCATCACGGCTATGTATAAGACTATAGTGGGAACTTTTATCACGGCTATGTATTAGACTATAGGGGGAACTTTTATCAAGGCTATGTATAAGACTATAGAGGGAACTTTCATCACGGCTATGTATTAAACTATAGTGGGAACTTTCATCACGGCTATGTATAAGACTATAGAGGGAACTTTCATCACGGCTATGTATTAAACTATTGAGGGTACTTTAATCACGGCTATGTATTATACTATAGGGGGAACTTTCATCACGGCTATGTATTAGACTATAGTGGGAACTTTCATCAGGCTATGTATTAGACTATAGAGGGAACTTTCATCACGGCTATGTATTAAACTATAGAGGGTACTTTAATCACGGCTATGTATTATACTATAGGGGGAACTTTCATCACGGCTATGTATTAGACTATAGTGGAACTTTCATCACGGCTATGTATTAGACTATAGGGGAACTTTCATCACGGCTATGTATTAGCCTATAGTGGGAACTTTCATCACGGCTATGTATTAGACTATAGTGGAAACTTTCATCACGGCTATGTATTAGACAATGTAGGAACTTTCATCACAGCTGTGTATTAGCCTATAGTGGGAACTTTCATCACGGCTTTGTATTAAACAATAGAGGGTACTTTCATCACGGCTATGTATTATACTATAGGGGTAGGGTCATCACGGCCATGTATTAGACTATAGTGGGAACTTTCATCACGGCTATGTATTAGACTATAGTGGGAACTTGCATCACGGCTATGTATTAGACTAAAGCGAGAACTTTCATCAGGCTATGTATTAGACTATAGAGGGAACTTTCATCACGGCTATGTGTTAGACTGTAGTAGGAACTTTCATCACGGCTATGTATTAAACTATAGAGGGTACTTTAATCACGGCTATGTATTATAATATAGGGGGAACTTTCATCACGGCTATGTATTAGACTATAGTGGAACTTTCATCACGGCTATGTATTAGACTATAGGGGAACTTTCATCACGGCTATGTATTAGCCTATAGTGGGAACTTTCATCACGGCTTTGTATTAAACAATAGAGGGTACTTTCATCACGGCTATGTATTAGACTATAGGGGGAAGTTTCATCACTGCTATGTATTAGACTATAGAGGGAACTATTATCACGGCTATGTGTTAGACTGTAGTGGGAACTTTCATCACGGCTATGTATTATACTATAGGGGAGCTTTCATCACGGCTTTGTATTAGACTAAAGGGGGAACTTTCATCACGGCTATGTATTATACTATAGGGGGAACTTTCATCACGGCTATGTATAAGACTATAGAGGGTACTTTCAACACGGCTAGGTATTAGAGTATAGAGCGTACTTTCGTCACGGCTGTTATAAGAATATAGAGGGTACTTTCATCACGGCTATGTATTAGACTATAGTGGAAACTTTCATCACGGCTATGTATTAGACAATGTAGGAACTTTCATCACAGCTGTGTATTAGCCTATAGTGGGAACTTTCATCACGGCTTTGTATTAAACAATAGAGGGTACTTTCATCACGGCTATGTATTATACTATAGGGGTAGGGTCATCACGGCCATGTATTAGACTATAGTGGGAACTTTCATCACGGCTATGTATTAGACTATAGTGGGAACTTGCATCACGGCTATGTATTAGACTAAAGCGAGAACTTTCATCACGGCTATGTGTTAGACTGTAGTGGGAAATTTCATCAAGGCTATGTATTATACTGTGTGTGTGTGTGTGTGTGTGTGTGTGGGGGGGGCTTTCATCACGGCTATGTATAAGACTATAGTGGGAACTTTTATCACGGCTATGTATTAGACTATAGGGGGAACTTTCATCAAGGCTATGTATAAGACTATAGAGGGAACTTTCATCACGGCTATGTATTAAACTATAGTGGGAACTTTCATCACGGCTATGTATAAGACTATAGAGGGAACTTTCATCACGGCTATGTATTAAACTATAGAGGGTACTTTAATCACGGCTATGTATTATACTATAGGGGGAACTTTCATCACGGCTATGTATTAGACTATAGTGGGAACTTTCATCAGGCTATGTATTAGACTATAGAGGGAACTTTCATCACGGCTATGTGTTAGACTGTAGTAGGAACTTTCATCACGGCTATGTATTAAACTATAGAGGGTACATTAATCACGGCTATGTATTATACTATAGGGGAACTTTCATCACGGCTATGTATTAGACTATAGTGGGAACTTTCATCACGGCTTTGTATTAGACTATAGGGGAACTTTCATCACGGCTATGTATTAGCCTATAGTGGGAACTTTCATCACGGCTTTGTATTAAACAATAGAGGGTACTTTCATCACGGCTATGTATTATACTATAGGGGGGTTTTCATCACGGACATGTATTAGACTGTAGTGGTAACTTTCATCACGGCTATGTATTATACTATAGGAGAGCTTTCATCATGGCTATGTATTAGACTAAAGGGGGAACTTTCACCACGGTTATGTATTAGACAATAGAGGATACTTTCATCACGGCTATGTATTATACTCTAGGGGGAACTTTCATCACGGCTTTGTATTAGACAATAGTGGGAACTTTCTCATCACGGCTATGTATTAAACTATAGTGGGAAATTTCATTACGGCCGTGTATTAAACTATAGAGTGTACTTTCATTATACTATAGGGGGTTATTTTTATCACGGCTACGTATTATACTATAGGGGGAACTTTCATCACTGCTATGTATAAGATTATAGAGGGAACTTTCATCACGGCTATGTATTAGACTATAGTGGGAACTTTCATCACGGCTATGTTTTAAACTATAGATGGTACTTTAATCACGGCTATGTATTATACTATAGGGGGACTTCCATCACGGCTATGTATTAGACTATAGTGGGAACTTTCATCACGGCTATGTATTAGACTATAGGGGGGGGGGGCTTTCATCACGACTATGTGTTAGACTGTAGTGGGAACTTTCATCACGGCTATGTATTATACTATAGGGGGAGCTTTCATCACGGCTATGTATTAGACTAAAGGGGGAACTTTCATCACGGCTATGTATTATACCATAGGGGGAACTTTCATCACGGCTATGTATAAGACCATGGAGGGTACTTTCAATACGGCTATGTATTAGAATATAGAGCGTACTTTCGTCACGGCTGTTATAAGAATATAGAGGGTACTTTCATCATGGCTATGTATTAGACTTTAGTGGGAACTTTCATCACGGCTATGTATTAGACAATGTGGGAACTTTCATCACAGCTATGTATTAGCCTATAGTGGGAACTTTCATCACGGCTATGTATTAGCCTATAGTGGGAACTTTCATCACGGCTATGTATTAGACAATGTGGGAACTTTCATCACAGCTATGTATTAGCCTATAGTGGGAACTTTCATCACGGCTTTGTATTAAACAATAGAGGATACTTTCATCACGGCTGTGAATTATACTAATGGGGTGGTGGTTATCACGGCCATGTATTAGACTATAGTGGGAACTTTCATCACGGCTATGTATTAGACTATAGTGGGAACTTGCATCACGGCTATTTATTAGACTAAAGCGAGAAATTTCAACACGGCTATATGTTAGACTGTAGTGGGAACTTTCATCACGGCTATGTATTAGACTGTAGGGGGAACTTTCATCACGGCTATTTATTAGAATATAGAGGGTATTTTCATCACGGCTCTGTATTATACTATAGGGGCGACTTTCATACGGCTATGTATTAGACTATGGTGTGAAGTTTTATCACGGCTATGTATTAGTCTATAGAGGGAACTTTCATCACGGCTATGTATTAGACTGTAGTGGGAACTTTCATCACGGCTATGCATGATACTACTGGGAGAACTTTCATCACGGCTATGTACGAGACTATATAGGGTGCTTTTATCACGGCTATGTATTAGACTATAGAGGATACTTTCATCACGGCTATGTATAATAGTATAGAGGGTACTTTCATCACGGCTGTTATAAGAATATAGAGGACACTTTCATCACGGCTCTGTATTATACTATAGGGGAAATGTTTTCACAGCTATGTATTAGACTATAGTTGGAACTTTCATCACGGCTATGTATTAGACTCTAGTGGGAACTTTCATCACGGCTTTGTATTAAACTATAGAGGGTACTTTCATCACGGCAATGTATTATACTATAGGGGGAACTTTCATCACGGCTATGTATAAGACCATGGAGGGTACTTTCAATACGGCTATGTATTAGAATATAGAGCGTACTTTCGTCACGGCTGTTATAAGAATATAGAGGGTACTTTCATCATGGCTATGTATTAGACTTTAGTGGGAACTTTCATCACGGCTATGTATTAGACAATGTGGGAACTTTCATCACAGCTATGTATTAGCCTATAGTGGGAACTTTCATCACGGCTATGTATTAGCCTATAGTGGGAACTTTCATCACGGCTATGTATTAGACAATGTGGGAACTTTCATCACAGCTATGTATTAGCCTATAGTGGGAACTTTCATCACGGCTTTGTATTAAACAATAGAGGATACTTTCATCACGGCTGTGAATTATACTAATGGGGTGGTGGTTATCACGGCCATGTATTAGACTATAGTGGGAACTTTCATCACGGCTATGTATTAGACTATAGTGGGAACTTGCATCACGGCTATTTATTAGACTAAAGCGAGAAATTTCAACACGGCTATATGTTAGACTGTAGTGGGAACTTTCATCACGGCTATGTATTAGACTGTAGGGGGAACTTTCATCACGGCTATTTATTAGAATATAGAGGGTATTTTCATCACGGCTCTGTATTATACTATAGGGGCGACTTTCATACGGCTATGTATTAGACTATGGTGTGAAGTTTTATCACGGCTATGTATTAGTCTATAGAGGGAACTTTCATCACGGCTATGTATTAGACTGTAGTGGGAACTTTCATCACGGCTATGCATGATACTACTGGGAGAACTTTCATCACGGCTATGTACGAGACTATATAGGGTGCTTTTATCACGGCTATGTATTAGACTATAGAGGATACTTTCATCACGGCTATGTATAATAGTATAGAGGGTACTTTCATCACGGCTGTTATAAGAATATAGAGGACACTTTCATCACGGCTCTGTATTATACTATAGGGGAAATGTTTTCACAGCTATGTATTAGACTATAGTTGGAACTTTCATCACGGCTATGTATTAGACTCTAGTGGGAACTTTCATCACGGCTTTGTATTAAACTATAGAGGGTACTTTCATCACGGCAATGTATTATACTATAGGGGGAACTTTCATCACGGCTATGCATTAGACTGTAGAGGGTACTTTCATCACGGCTCTGTATTATACTATAGGGGGAACTTTCATCACGGCTATGTATTATAATATAGGGGGAACTTTCATCACGGCTATGTATTAGACTAAAGGGGGAACTTTCATCACGGCTATGTATTAGACTATAGAGGATACTTTCACCACGGCTATGTATTAGACTTTAGAGCCTCTGAGGGTACTTTCATCACGGCTATGTAGACTCTATTATAATAGATCTAGATCTATATAGATTAGAGGGTAGGCTACTTTAATCACAGCTGTGTATTTGCAGATACATATACACTCTGGAATTAGACTATATAGAAGGAACTTTCATCACGGCTATTTATAAGAATGTACATAGAGGGAACTTTCACCGCAGCTGTTGATAAGTCTATAGATTTAGAGGGAACTTTTATCACCAGTGACCGTTTATAGGGAACTTTAATCAGAATTGCTTATTCGGTCTATTTAATTAGATCTAGTGCCTAAAATAAAATCTAGTCTCTAATTGAATAAGTGAACTTTAAATACATTTATTTTGTATAAACAGAAGATTTCGATTTATTTCAGGGTTGTTTAAAATATATTATAACAGTTTAAAAGTGGCCAGGAATATATATAGCACGCTCAATAAGTCGCCGACAAACATGCGATTACACAGATCACGAAGTAAATACAGAATTTTTCTTCGTGCACAGATCTAGAGCTAGATATATTAATGAAATACTTTCTTAAAGCACCAGACGTGTTGAAGTCAAATGCTTTAAATGTAAGAATTATCAAATTAACACGCAAGTAGATGTTCTAGCATAAAGAAACATCGTCAATTCGATTTAACAGACCGAACAAAATACGTTGCTGACGCGTGGGAACTTTCATAACGGACACTGAATGAACCATCAACGCATGCGCACTGTTTACATGTGGATCCATCACGTTACACCTGACCAATAGGATTATCTCCCTTTAACGAATCGAAATCGAAAGTAGGATGTTCACGTTACTTCCTGCAGCTTTTGTATGTTCCCAGATAGGCTGAAACAAGTTCGTTACTCGTTTATAAAAGAAAAGTGATCACATGGTTATGTGCAATTATAAACGAGTGGGTATATATTTTGTGTGCATTTAGTAGGGGCAAAGGGTTCACAGAGAAATCGCTTAGTGACGAAATCGCCTACAATTAGATACTTACTAAAAAAAATTGGAGATTTCGCCTAGAAAGCAATTATATTGTGATTGTATTTCGCATCTATGGTACAGGTACGGATAAGTTCATCATAACTTGACAGAAATATAAAGAATGTAACAATATTGAATTGTTCTGTGGTATTGTTTTCCAGATCAAAATGACCAAGATTGATCGTTCACCCTGATCACTACATTGAATTTGACAGAAGATATTTATATTATAATAAGGAGCGATACTTATATACTAGTTGTGCAGAAAGTAAGAATGTCATACGCACAGTTGTAAGTTCTAATATGAGTCTTATGTCTTGTCAGTTGATCTTGATCTGACCAGTGTAGCCCCTGAAAACTACATAGAATTTAACAGAAAATTAGAAAAAAGAGTGATAATGACATAGTTATGCAGAATTTGCAGGGAGTGAAAATGTCATATGTAACTATATAACATATATAACTGTTATAATATGAGTCTAACTTACTGTAAGATGATCTGGATCCAGTAAATATTCGATTAGCAATATTATTTAATAAAAACTGTCGGTTATCGCAGTAGAAAATAAAATTACTATAATTGACAAATAACAGCTAGGTACGCCACTTTGTAGGAAATGAATCATACCACAGACTACGGACAAGATTAAATTGTTGTGTGGTATTGTTTTCCAGATCGTAATGAACAGTAATGAATGATCAGTGTAGCCCTTAATCAACATAGAATTCTACAGAGCATTAGACAGGGAGTGACAATTATATACCAAAAATGCTGTATGTTTGAGGCAGTTATAGTATGAGTCTTACTTCATGTCAGAGGATCTGGGTCCAGTAAATATTCAAATAGCAATAATATATGGCCTTGTAATCAGGGTCTATACTGTTTGACTATTCTGTTTGTATATATATGACCATATTTCCTACCAATACCAAAAACTTCATGAGTAAATGTATATATGACCATATTTCCTACCAATACCAAAAACTTCATGAGTACTATGCCGTGAAAGAAAGTGAGTTCATTTCAGAAAGTGAGTTCATTTCAGAAACAGACCAAATTCCATAAGCAAACAGAGCAGACTGTGGTCAGACGTCTCCTACAAAAGATGTCTGAGCTGGGTCTATTCTGTATTCATACATGTGAAGAGATGTTTATATGAAATAAAGGGTTAATAATTAACTTACATAAATATTTATTATTGATAAAACATAGGATCTCTTTGCATATCTGTCCAATAATAATGATAATAATATATTGCATATTCTTAATATTTTTATCGATATGCAGTATGTCATACTCATCTCGCCCTTTAATAATATTCACCTGTGCACTAGGATTTTAAAATAAATTTTGTCTGTGGAATTAGCCAATTCCAACAAAGTGCTGTTTGTACCGGGGATTGGTTATTTGCCGAAAATATTAATTTTAATTTTACTGTGGCAATCTACACATCGTATTAACTAATATTGCTTTTCGAATATTTATTGGATCCGGTTCATCTAACAAGAAGTAAAACCCATATTATAACTGTTTCGTACATATAACATTTTCACTTTCTGCAAAATATTCGGTATGTAATTATCAACCCCTGTAATAATGGGCTAGCAAATCCCAGGTGGTGATCAGGGGCTGCACTAATCGTCCAATCTTGGTCATCTTGATCTGGAAAACAACACAATAGGACAATTTATTCTTGTTACAAACATTCTTTATAGTTCTGTCATATTATCAGTACCTGTACCATAGGTGCGAAACAATCACTATATAATTGCTTTCTAGGTGAAATCTCCAATTTGTTTATTATACATACATGTATATCTAATTGTAAGCGATTTTGTCACTAGGCGATTTCTCCAGCACCCGGGGCAAAGGCTGTCAAACTATTGACTGATTGAGGACTGCTATACTGTAATATTATATATAGCAGCATTGCTGATGATTTATCTAGAGCTTTCTATCCCATATATTTGCAAACTCTCAGCACAGGGCTTTTTAAGGCCCACTGCAACACTTATAAATGCAGTCCTATATCTTACAGATAGAATGCAACAGATTAAAATAGGAAATGTCGATCAGGACAGCTCATGGACAAATATTGGAAAAGGAGTACGACTTGCTATTTATAATGTCCTCAGCAATGATATTTTAAAATCACGAAAATATCTTCATTATATAACTACTTCAGGCACCACTAAGACATAATTTTTATGATGATCAAAGATTCTGATTAGTACTTAATTGCTGTATTGCATAGGAAAGGTACAGGTACTAAACATTTTGGACATTATGGGTCTTAGTCTTAAAGTAAAATTAATTCAATTATTGTATGATTCTAGACTGAGACAATCACATTATTTTCCAGTGATGGTCTTCATAATGTCATGTATGATTTTGACTGACTTTTATTCGAGAATGCTCTGCCAAAGTGTAACAGTACTGTTGAAAAGATTGTGGCCCCACCAGAAGCAGAACTGGAATGCAGGATCTCTGGCTAATACATATACAGTTCAACTTTGATATCTCGAACTTTAAGGGACCACACAATTTAGTTTGAGATAACAGAAGTTTGAGTCATCCTATTTCAGATCTGGATAATTTGTTAAGTTCCCTTCAAGCACCCCACTGCTTTAATAACAGAAACTCTGAACACCAAGAATACAATTAATGATAGTACATTGTATTTGTAACGAGCACCTGGGCAAACCAAGCTGAAAGGACTGAGCGACCGGAAACGGATGCGACACGAAGTGTCTAAGAACCAAACCTGGGATAGAAGTTGCTGGGACTTGAACTTGAGCTCCGGCTGAAGATATAGTAGCAGCACCAGTGCTACTGTAACGACTAGCAGATGTCCTAGTCTGCTTACCCTGAGTAGACGAGCGCTTACGTTTAAGGGCGCGATCTTCTGCCTTGTATATCTTTGCCTCATCCTCGCTGTCACTGGCTATAGGATTTGCTCATAATGCTTGACAGTATCCCACCCACCAGCTGAAGTGTTGGCTATGCGAATGAGCTTGTTTCTCTTTCTCAACTCCTCACATTACTCTCCTTCAACAACTCCACACAATAGTCTGAATTGCGATACTCCAAAGCCCATGTAGCCTGCTTTAACCCTTCTTCCAAACTGGTATTGAACTCATGTTGTAACTTGTTACCTTGATAACGCCAAGACAAGTCCGTGTTGGTACGCAACTTCCTCACCTCCGTATTCACCGTAAAGCTGTTAGACTGCACCTTCTCTCGCAAAGCCAATACCTCCTGCCTCTGTTGACGAACCTCAGATAAAACTAAACTCAACTGATAGTCAGTGTCTACTACACATGTTTCTGACCTTGGTTCTTCTTCCATTACATGTGGAAAGGATTAACAAATTTTAAATAAAAACGTCTGTTCTGTTGGGTTACCCAAAGCTGAATGACTGCACTAGCTTACACGCACGAAAACCTTAAGTTCACTGCTTAATGCAGGTCTAAAGTAATCAGGTGATTACTTTAAACCTGCATTAAGCTGTCACACGTGTTTCTAGATATTCGCAGTAATACATTTTAGAGAATTTCTGTATTGTAAGTTTTGGACGGTCTGAACTTTTAGTTCGAGTTATCCCGAAGTTAGAGTTAACCGAGTTCGAGATATCGAAGTTCAACAGTATACTCAAAGTGCTGATATCTGACTACTTTTGGATCTGGGATATCCTAGCAAACCAGTTAAGACACATGCATTGCACATATGTCACACATATTTACTTCTAAATCACACGCTTAGCTCAGTATCACACACGCATTTTCTAAATTCTTGAAAAAAGATTTCAAATTTGACCATTGAACCCTCAAATTGCTTTAAAAAAACCCTTAAATTGGCTCATAATTACTGCAATATGCCGATTACGACCCTTTATTTAGGCCAAATCCCCATTATGTCACATGCAACAAACGGTGATCCAATAAAATGTCAGAAAAATGCTTTGTCACGTCTTTAAAATGGCAATTTTTCAGGAGGTTCCGGGGGCCTTTGCCCCTGAACCCCCACCAGGGCTTTGCCCTAGACCCGCCAGAAGCCCTAATGGCCCACGGGACCCCATCTATTAATGTCACACTCTTAACACGTTCAACTTCTGAACTTTGACAGGTATGTCCTAGATGATGGCAGCCAATACATAACGTATATATGGCCTCATAACAGTTAACCATTTGAATGCGAAAACACAGTCATACTGACATTAGCAAACAGTGTAGGCCCAGATCCAATGGCTCCTAGAGAAGCACTCTGATCAGGGTCTGCACTGTTTGTCATTCAAAATTACCCTTTTAAGCTGAGTGGACTCTTATCATTAACCCTCTACTCCATTAATTAATATTCATGTAAGAAATAATGATGCTATAAATGTTAATTAGATAATAACACATGGACATAGGACTGTTTGGCCATGGCAGAAACTGTAGATTCATATCTATATAATATCTTAAGCAAACAAAGCAGACCCTGATCCTATAAGAGTCCTCTGATCTGGATCTACTCAGTTTCCAAAGGTGTAGAAAGGCATATTTATGGAGGATAGAGTTAAAAATGATAAATTGTCAGTAATGGCACAGCCTGGTCAGACGGCTCTTACAGGAACAGCCGTCTTATCTGGATTCACTCTGTTTACAAATGCATTTATATCAGGTAAAAGGTTAGTTATTGTGTATATGCAAGAGAGATGTGCAAGACATAAATTTTCATCTGTTTAGCACAAGGCATTCAGAATTATCTCCCTTTGAACATTGAGTTTTTAGTTCACCAGAGCACAAAGTGCTCAAGGTGAGCTATTGTGATACCCCTGTGTCCGGCGTCCGGCCGTCCGTCTGTCCATCAACAATTTCAAACGACTTCTCTGAAACCGACTGCCCAATTGTAACCAAACTTGGTCAGATACATACTGTGGGTGGGTGCTTCAAAAGTTGTTAAAAGATAGTGGGTGTGGCCATCGGTCTTGTTGCCATGGCAACTGTACACAATATCTAGAAAAATCTTCTTCTCCAGAATGCCTTGTCCGATTTGAATATAGTTTTCACCAAAATGTTTCACAGATGATAGACTTTAAAAGTTGTTAAAAGAATTTTGATCTGGCAAAAAACATGGCCGCCAGAGGGCGTGGTCATATTTTCCATATATGGTAATATGGAATTTGAAGTTAAAAATCTTCTTCTCTGAAACTGTATGGCCTAGTCCTTTGATATTTGGTATGTAGCATGATCTAATGGTCCTCTACAAAAGTTGTTCAAATTATGACCCCCGGGCCAAAAATGGCCCCGCCCAAGGGCTTATCAGTTTTTCATAGGAAAATCTTTATAATTCTTCTGCTCTGAAACTGTAAGGCCTAGACCTTTGATATTTGGTATGTAGCATGATCTAATAGTCCTCTACAGAAGTTGTTCAAATTATGACCCCTGGGCCAAAAATGGCCCCGCCCAAGGGCTTATCAGTTTTTCATAGGAAAATCTTTAAAAATCTTCTTCTCTGAAACTGTATGGCCTAGACCTTTGATATTTGGTATGTAGCATGATCTAATGGTCCTCTACAAAAGTTGTTCAAATTATGACCCCCGGGCCAAAAATGGCCCCGCCCAAGGGCTTATCAGTTTTTCATAGGAAAATCTTTAAAAATCTTATTCTCTGAAACTGTAAGTCCTAGACCTTTGATATTTGGCATGTAGCATGGTCTAATGGTCCTGTAGAAAGATTGTTCAAATTATGATCCTGGACCGAAAATGGCCCCGCCCTAGGGTTTATCAGTTTTTCATAGGAAAATCTTTAAAAATCTTCTTGTCTGAAACTGTAAGGCCTAGACCTTTGATATTTGGCATGTAGCATGATGTAATGGTTCTCTACAAAGATTGTTCAAATTATGACCCCTGGGCCAAAATTTGCCCCGCCCAAGGGCTTATCAGTTTTTCATAGGAAAATCTTTAAAAATCTTCTGAAACTGTAAGGCCTAGACCTTTGATGTTTGGTATGTAACATGATCTAATGGTCCTCTACAAATATGTAGCTTGGCTTGTGGTCCTCTGCCAAGAATGTTATGACCCTGACCTCTTGGCAAAACTTGGCCCTGCCTTGGGTCTTATCAGTTTTTCATGGAAAAATATGAAATATTATTTTTCTCTGAAACCATTAGGCTTAGACCTTTAATTAATGGCAAACTGCTTTGCCTTGTGGTTCTCTACCAAGGTTGTACAAATGATGACTTCTTGGTCAAAAATGGCACCGCCCCTGGGGTTATCTCAGGTGAGCGCTTCAGGGCCTCATGGCCCTCTAGTTTTGTTTTTCATTTTAGCATGTAACATGAATAGATGTTCAATTTGATAGTGATTGAATTTGTACTTTGCATACTTATAACCACAGTCAGTACATATGAAAACACAATTTTCATGTGTTTATTGCCTGGTGTTGCAGAATTATCTCCCCTTGAACTTTGATTACATTTGTCATATAGGAATTTACCAGAGGTTGTGAACACACATTTTCATATCCATTTTTAGCTCACCTGGCACAAAGTGCCAAGGTGAGCTATTGTGATCGCCCTGTGTCCGTTGTTGTCGTAGTGCGGTGTGCATTGTCTGTCATGCGTCATCCATCGTCAACTTTTTTCTTAAAATGATATTTCCTCCTAAACTACCTGCTGGATTTTTACCAAACTTGGCAGGAATGTTCCTCTTTCAAAATTATTCAAAGAATTTGATTCCATTCAGAACTCTGGTTGCTATGGCAACCAATGTCCAAAAAGAAATAAAACCTTTTAAAAATCTTCTTGTCAAAAGCTGTAAGGTCTAGGGCTATCAAATTTGATGTGTAAAATTATCCAGTGGACCTCTGCTTAGATTGTTCAAATTTTCTCCCTGGGGTCAAAATTGGCCCAACCACGGGGGCCACACGTTTTTCATTGGATTACATGTATATAGTAAAAATCTTCTTGTCTGAAACAGAAAAGCTTAGAGTTGTGATATTTGCTACATTGTGTATGTAGCATCATCTGGTGAACCTTTACTAAGATTATTCAAATTATGCCCCTTGGGTCAAAGACGGACAAGCCCTTGGGGTCACATGTTTAACATACATGTAGGAATATATAGTAAAATCTTTAAAAATCTTAAGACATACACCTTTAATATTTGGTATGTAGCATTATCTAATGGTCCTCTACAAAGATTGTTCAAATTTTGTCCGCCGGGCCAAAAATGGCCCCACCCTGGGGCTTAACAGTGTTTCAAAGGAAATTCTTGGAGAAAAAAATCTTGTCAAAAACCACATGTTCCAGAACTTAGATATTTGGTGTATAGATTTACTAGTATACTTTTATAAAGTTTGTTAGTATCATAATTCTGAGGTTAAAGTTGACTCTGCCCTGTGGGTTATACTTTAAAATAGACTTCAAATAGCAGAACTGTTATGTCATTATTGTAGATGTCATCACCCCTAGTCTGAGTACAGTAGACAATTGTGTTTGGAGTAATAAATAACAAACTTTCATTTTAGACTGAGAAAACTAGGCGGTAAATTATTTTGAAAGTTGTTTTAGTTTTCTGTAAAAGTTACATATGCTTTAGGTCAGAATCTAAACTGTGCCCTAATTTCAGTCAAGTGATGCTCAGCATTGATAGGGTTAACTCTTATTTCTGTCATCTGTCAGAAATGTTGTCTACTGAAAAACTAACATTGTCAATATATAACAATAACTCTATAATATGAGCAATATAGTTGGCCAATAGCCCTCGTTTTCATAGGAAAATCTTTAAAAATCTTCTCTGAAACTGTATTAGGCCTACTAGACCTTTGATATTTGAAATGTAGCATCCTTTGACATATTTCCTCATAGTGACACATTTTTCCGCCTCTGTTAAAGTCAGATTTTGAAATCATTGTGATAAATAGAGCATTTGCTCCTATGGAGCAAATGCTCTATTTATCACAATGGTTTCTAAACTTCACAATTCTAAAAGTTTCCTTTTCTCTATTAAATTCTCCTTTTTTGGTAGATTTATTCTAGGAGGTTAGGTCTAAATATTTTTAGTTTAGGAGGGAATGAGTTAATGATTCTTTTCCAAGATTGTTCAAATTATGACACCTTGGCAAAAAATGGCCCCATCCCCAGATTACATGGGTTCATTGTAATAATAAATCTGTTATAACCAGGTGAGCAATTAAGGGCCATCATGGCTCTCTTGTTACTATCAAAGAGCTGTTCCAGGAGTATTTGTCACATTGAGTGACTGTTCTAGTTTTATATGCCATTTTACAATTTTATGTAATTAATATAAGTGCAATGCAGTCATAATGTTATTTCGTATTCATAGAGTAAAGTGTTATACATGTACAGTAGAACCTGTCTTAAGTGGCCATTCAGTAATTGAACATAGGAGACTTTAAAAGCAGATGATTGCTTAATGCAGGTAATTCAGAAAGCTCCTATAGGAGCCTTTTGCATCACTTTTGACCTGCATTAATCTACCACCTGCCATACAAACCCTAGCTTATAAATTAGACCTGATTTTGATGACCGCTTAAGACTTTTACTGTATTTTGATATGTTTCCTATGCTTTCAGGTTTCAGTCAGTTACCAGTCAAAATATTTGAAAAAATTGATTTTTAAACCACTGACTGTCTGTCAAAAGGAGAAAGATGTCAAACAACAATGCAGAAGACACAGGCATAAATAAAGCATTGCAAGATACTGAAACACAATACAGCAATGGGCAAGATAGTTCTGCATGGCAATTTAATACTGACAAAAGTGACAAATGTGAACAAATAGACAAACCAGAACTCTCACACATACACAGCAATGATGAAGCCAAAGTACTATACAGTAAACAGTTATCAGAGACTCATGAATCTGATCCCAGCCCTTCACCTTCAGATGAAAACACCAAGTATGTGAAAGAAGGAGGTCCAGCAAAACATTTGCCTGGAGTTGATAACACAGCAGTGAATGTACGTTTGGCAGATAAAGAGAATGAAAAAGCGTTTAATGTCAGTAATACCAAAGTCTCTTTGAGAACAAATGAGAACTTTGATGGTGAATCTGCTGACATGATGACCACCCAAGAAGTAAGGGACCATGAAAGAAAAACTGGTGATTCCAACACAGATTATGAAGCTCAAATAACAACAGACAATTCAAGTGTAGATATCACTATAACAAAAGACAAGAAGAAGGCAGCTTTGGAAAAAGCAAGAAAAGCTCAAACTAATGCAGATAAAAATGATGATAGAAAAACTTTAAAGCAGAGTCTGGAATCGGGATATAAAAAGGCCAAGAAGAAATACACGTATTTCTGGAAAAGTCACCATGTTTTCAGTCAGTGGCACTGGTCTAAATTTACAATAGAAAAGGAGAAGTTCACCTGTGCAGAACAGTATATGATGTTCCAAAAAGCAAGTAAGAAGTTTTTGGGGGTATACTGGAGTCACCATGTCTGTCCGTCCGTCCGTCAGCCTTGTGCGGATCATAACTTCCAAAGTATAAAAGCTATTGACTTCAAACTTCATATATAGATAGATCACATTGACCGCAAGTGCAGTGCACAAGGTTTGTAACTCTGTCTTCAGTATTCTTTTTGAGTTATTGTCCTTTGTTATTTTTCAGTTTTCTGGAGTTTTTTTCTAAACTTTTACAGATATTGAAATGATATGTGGTATGTGGCTTTATTATAATGAGTTTGAATTTCTTTACACTTCATTAATTTTTCACGGAAATACAGTGATTTTACTAATAGAAATTTTCCAGAAATTCAGGTTTTCCGGAGTTTTTTCTAAACCTTTACAGATATTGAAATGATATTTGGTATGTGGCTTTATTATAATGAGTTACAGATCAAGTTTGAATTTCGTTACGCTTCATTGATTTTTCACGGAAATACAGTGATTTTACTTAGAAATTTTCCAGAAATTCAGGTTTTCTGGAGTTTTTTTTCTAAACCTTTACAGAATGATATTGAAGTAATATTTGGTATGTGGCTTTATTATAATGAGTTACAGATCAAGTTTGAATTTCGTTACGCTTCATTGATTTTTCACGGAAATACAGTGATTTTACTTAGAAATTTTCCAAAAATTCAGGTTTTCCAGAGTTTTTTCTAAACCTTTACAGATATTGAAGTGATATTTGGTATGTGGCTTTATTATAATGAGTTACAGATCAAGTTCGAATTTCGTTACGCTTCATTGATTTTTCATGGAAATACAGTGATTTTACTTAGAAATTTTCCAGAAATTCAGGTTTTCTGGATTTTTTTTTCTAAACCTTTACAAATATTGAAGTGATATTTGGTATGTGGCTTTATTATAATGAGTTACAGATCAACGTTGAATTACTCTTCATTGAATTTTCACGGATATACAGTGATTTTACTTAGAAATTTTTCGGTAATTTGGGTTTTCTAAATAGCAGAATAATGATATTATAGTGATTTATTTCTATAACCCCCATCTCTGTCAAATGTGCTAGTGAGGGTATTCATCACCTTTAGTGGTAGTTCTAGTTTTAAACCTTTCCCACATATAAATGCCTTTTCATACATTTGCAAACAGAGTAGACCCAGATCAGACTATAGAACTGTCTGATCTGGGTCTGCTGTTTGCTAATTGAATTTGATTGATGTGCTTCTTTCCATTCTTAATGACTACAAGGTTCCACCTTCCATATTTCATTATAACGATTTTGTCCAAGAATATTCAGTAAAGTTGGAATAAAACGTAGAACAGGGAGTGGATTAAACACTGCCAGAGTATCTGACAGTTGGATGCTGATGAGTTACTTGTCATTCTACTTGTCTGCATGGGTTATCAACAATTCATTTACCAAAGAGTTAATCTTCATCCATCAGTTCATTAACCCTTTAGACCATAAATATTTATTGAGAAATAATTTAAATACAATTTATAAAATTATAATCTTTATTAGAGTCTCTTCATGGTTAAAATCATACAGAGACCAACATATACATATAAAGAAACCATGCCATTCATATTTGAATTATAAGAGACTATAACTACAAGTATATCACAATACTGTTCCATACATATTGCACTATATCTACGTATAAGTTAAAGTTAAAGAGTATAAAGACTCTGTTAATCTAACAAACACACACATGCACGCACATTTACGAACACATACGTCTGTTTGATTAAAAACTACTTAAACTAGAAAGAAGATAAAAACTGAATTGAGGAAAAAAGGCCAAACAAGCCATATTACAAAATGTCCTTCAGAAAACGATTATCACCTCAAATCAGATTTGAGATAAACTGATTAACAGAGGCTTTATACTCGAAATAAAAGACAAGTACTTAAACATGTGTTAGGCATTGTTTATAATAAAATATATAAACATTAATTAAAATCTGACACTTGGAAACCGGAAAAAGGCACTGCCTTATGAAATGTTCGTAAATAACATGTACCGCTCCAAATGAAATTTGGGATAAACTGACTACTAGAGACTATATTAAGAATAAACCCCTGACTAGATAACAAAAGAACATCAACACTATTTACACTAAAATTGGACATATTCACCATAATAGATAAAGATTGAAAACAATCATCTATCGCAGTTACACTTTGTTATATAGCAGATCCTTGCGTCTGTTTAAAATAAGATGGCAGGATTTGACAATAATGCGCACTAGAGGAGCCCTCTCATCAGGGTCTTTGCTTTTTGTCATGTTACATTTTCTTTATGAAAAATCCATAAATATTCACCATAAGCTTGACCTGTTTGAATTTTGGAATAGTTTATTTGAAAATTCAGTGTTGCAAGGGTTAACTCATTACCTCCATTACCAGACCTAGAGTGTTCTTTATTAACGGTGTCACTCTATTGGCATTTAAAAACGTTCAAGGACCGCACTTTTAATACAAATGACTAATGTCCGTTTACAAATATTACTTCCAATACCTGTATAATCGTTCAAATCATAACTGTTTAGAATTGCAGATACTCTATAACACCAGTTTTTACATGTGAGGGCAGACTTTTCAGCACAATATTTGAAAACTCGCTTATTCGTTCTATTGTTTCCCATATTAGCACACGTTGCCCAGAAGGCACAAACTGATTTAAGTTGCCTAACTACAACAGGATTCCCATCCTATATCTCCAATGACTGCTGTATTTGGTGTATACCTGCCAGTACCAAGATAAAACCTCATTGCATGAATGAGAACCGTGTCAATACATGAAAACGTTTTGGTACCCCAAATAGCAACCCCATAATCAATAACAGGTCATACCATCGGATCAAATAGCTTGGTAAAAACATATATGGCAGCCCTCCGGCATTCTTGTATTTGACTATTAATAGGCCCAATGCTCTGCCCACAGCTTGTGCTACATATTTAGCCATTATATTATAGTCTAGGTGTTCACTCAGGTATAGACCAAGATATACCTATTTATCACATAGATTGACATAATCACTCCTGCACCTGAATATAGATGACGTCGGACTAACTGATGGTGGTCTAAAGTGTACTACATTACTTTTTGTACAGTTTATACCCATGTTATTGGCCTGACTCCACTGAGACAATGTACCCAATGGCCGCTGTAAATCATGTTCACTATCAGTTAGTAAGATGATATCATCAGCGTACATTTAAATACAAAGCTTCTCCAGGTTGCCAATATCAACACTATACATAACCTTTAATGGAGACCATACAGTAATTATACCCCCACAAATGAAGTTGGGGGGGGGGGTATACTGGAGTCACCATGTCTGTCTGTCTGTTTGTCCTTCCGTCCATCCATCCGTCTGGCTTGTCAGGATCATAACTTCAAAAGTATATTCATATACAGATAGATCACATTGACCACAAGTGCAGTGCACAAGGTTCCTGACTGTCTTCAGTATTTTTGGAGTTATTGCCCTTTGTTATTTTTCTCAAAATCTGGCCTGTCTGGATCATAACTTTCATTTTAGTATAAAAGCTATTGACTTCAAACTTCATATACAGATAGACCACATTGACCACAAGTGCAGTGCACAAGCTCTATAACTCTGTCTTCAGTGTTTTTGGAGTTATTGCCCATTGTTATTTTTGTCAAAATCTGGCTTGTTTTAATAAAAAAAAAAAAAATTCCGGACCTTTTCTCTGTCATACCTCAACAATTTTTTTTAAATTTTGCAGTATTGTTGAACACCATCTGAAGTTCTGCACCTGTGATAAAGGTTTTGATTGGTCTCTTTGTGCATGAATGAATGATGTCCCTTTTCGTAATTTAACAAGTAAAAAGTTAGTGGTCGGGAGCTTTATTTCTGTAACCCCATCTCTGTGTCAAATGTGCTAGTGGGGGTATTAATCACCTTTAGTGATAGTTTTGGTTGAAAGCCAGACAAGGCCTTTACTCTATAAATATGCCTTTCTATGTTTTTGCAGACCCAGATCAGATGGCTCCCATAGGAGCCGTTTGATCATGGTCCGCTCTGTTTGCTTATGACATAATATAGATATGATTCTACAGTTTCTGCCATGGCCAAAACATCATGTGTTAATGTGCTATTGTAACATTTAATTTGATTAATATTTATGATATCATCACATGTATTTCTTACATTAATATTCATGGAGTAAAGGGTCAACCTTTAGTATACTGAGCAAACTTTTGTTTGCATTATTTTTTTACACTTATCTTGCAAAGCGCAACCTGACTTGCATTTGCAATAACAAGAAAATGATTCAGAAATAACTTAACTTGATAGTAAAACAGATCATAGTTAGAGTATAACTTTTCATATAGGGATTAGGGTTAACCCTTTCTCGGATATAAATGCAGTTTCATGCCTTTGCAAAGAGAGTAGACCTAGATCCATCTGGTAAGGGTCTGTTCTGTTTGCTCTTGAAATTATAATACTTGACTCTACAGTTTCTTAAACCTAATGTACACATGTATGCCATTATAAAAGTTAGCTACATGTAATTAATATTCATGACCATTGATGTATTTATATTTACATGAATATTGAACAGGGAAAGGGTTAGAAATGCAGTTAGAGTGCTGGTCATTGTTATTGTACTTTCAGCATTGTTTGGGAATGATGAGATTGCTAAGAAGGTGCTCAAAACAGAAAATCCACGTAAAATGAAAGCTCTGGGAAGACAGGTTTCACAGTTTAAATTCAATGTATGGGTGGATCACTGCCTCGAAGTGGTAAAAACTGGCAGTATAGCCAAGGTATGATTGCACATGATATTGCTTTTTCTGTAAGAAATATTTTATTATGTCTCCCCCCATATTTATATGGGGGAGACATATTGTTTTCGTGAGAGTTGTCTGTCTGTCCGTCTGTCCGTCCGTCTGTCCGTCTGTCTGTCACACTTTTTGTCCGGACGATAACTTCAATATGCCTGATGCCAGTTGATTGAAACTTCATATATGGAAAGAGCATTATGAGAGGAAGTGTCATGCACAAGGTCCATAACTCTGGCTTCACTAATATTGGAGTTATTGCCCTTTGTAAAAAAAAATCACACTTTTTTGTCCGGACGATAACTCCTATATGGCTCATGCCATTGGATTGAAACTTCATATATGGAAAGATCATGACGAGAGGAAGTGTCATGCACAAGGTCCATAACTCTGGCTTCACTAATATTGGAGTTATTGCCCTTTGTAAAAAATATCATAATTTTTTGTCCAGACAATAACTTCAATATGCCTGATGCCAGTTGATTGAAACTTCATATATGGAAAGAGCATAATGAGAGGAAGTGTCATGCAGAAGGTACATAACTCTGGCTTCACGAATATGGGAGTTATTGCCCTTGTAAAAAAATTCACACTTTTTTGTCCGGACGGTAACTTCTATATGGCTCATGCCATTGGATTGAAACTTCATATATGGAAAGATCATAATGAGAGGAAGTGTCATGCAGAAGGTCCATAACTCTGGCTTCACTAATATTGGAGTTATTGCCCTTTGTAAAAAAACACACTTTTTTGTCCTGATGATTACTCCTATGTGACACATGCGATTGGAGTGAAACTTCAAACATGGAACGATCATGATAAGAGAAAGTGTCATGCATAAGATCCTGCAATAAATTTAGAGTTATTGCCCCTTGTACATTTGTTTAATTCTTTCTTGTCCGGACGATAACTCCTACATGGCTCTTGCCATCGTATTGAAACTTCATACATGGAAAGAGCATGATGAGAGAAAGTGTCATGAACAAGGGCCATAATTCTGGCTTCAATGCTTTTGGAGTTATTGCCCTTTGTTACATTTTTTGGCCGATCAATAACTCCTGTTTGACTGATGCTATTGGAATGACATTTTATTTTTGGAAAGAGCATGATGAAAGTAAGTGTCATGCACAAGGGCCATAAATCTGGTATCAGTAATTTTGGAGTTATTAGCTGTTATCATTTTCTTCTTGAAAAATGTAGTGTGGAAAACACATAATGAGGGGAAGTATCATTCATCAAGACCATAACATTTTTAGTGATTTCCCTTTACATATTGTTTTTATTAGAGGGGAGACATCCGTTTTTGTGACAAAAACCTCTAGTTTGATCTATATTCAGTTCAACATGTAAAATACATCTCTCCTTCTTTACCCATGCCCTGTTGTATAATTACATATATCTTCACTGTGTACAATTAGTCCCCCACCGGTTACCGGTTGGGGGACTATAGGTTTGCTCAATTCTGTCTGTCCGTCTGTGTGTCTGTCCATCTGTCTGTCTGTCTGTTAGGCCAAATTCATTATAACTTCACACATTGAAGAAGCATGATGAGAGCTAGTGTCATGTACAAGGGTCATAACTCTAGCATCAATATTTTTTGAGTTATTCCCCTTTTACATATTTTTTTGTCCGGACAATAACTCTTTATCTTCTGGTTCATTTGATTTGAAACTTCACATATGGAACAATCATGATGAGGGGTAGTGCCATACACAAGGGCCATAACTCTAGCATCAAATTTTTTTGAGTTCTTCCCCTTTTTCATATTTTCTTGTCAGTCCGTCTGTCACGTTTCGTGTCCGGGCCATATCTTCTACAAAGTTAGGCCAAATTCATTATAACTTCACACATTGAAGAATCATGATGAGGAGTAGTGTCATGCACAAGGGCCATAACTCTAGCATCAATATTTTTGGAGTTATTTCCCTTTTTCATATTTTTTTTGTCCGGACAATAACTCTTTATCTACTGGTTTAATTGATTTGAAACTTCACATATGGAACAAGCATGATGAGGGGTAGTGTCATGCACAAGGGCCATAACTCTAGCATCTATATTTTTGGAGTTCTTCCCCTTTTTCATAGTTTCTTGTCCAGTTAATAACTCTTTATGTACGGGTTCAATTGATTTGAAACTTCTCATATGGAACAAGCATGATGAGGTGTAGTGTCATGCGCAAAGGCAATAACTCAAGCATCAATATTTTTGGAGTTACTCCCCTTTTTCATATTTTCTTGTCGGGACAATAACTTTTTATTTACTGATTCAATGTATGAAAGTAGGTACTAATACCATTCAGGTGGTCATGTATATACCATGGTCAACCACACCATGGGTGTGTGAGGTGGGGAGAGTGGAGGTTATTTTTCAGTCGGGTGGGGGACTCATGTCTTGCATAGCAATACAACATGCCCTTGTTTCTCTGTGCAATCACTGCTGTGGAGTGCACTGGATGCACAATCAACTTGTAAATAGTGCAGACCCTGATGAGACAGCTCCTGCAGGAGCTGTCTCATCTGGGTCTTCACTATTTACAGGTAGGTATATTGACGTGAACAGCAAGCGAAGGGTTGAAGTACATGATATGACTATTACAATATACAGTAGAATCTGTCTGAAGAGGCCATTCATGTATTGAACATAGGAGTCTTAAAAGCAAGTGATTTCAGATCTGCATTACTGTTCACCTGCATCAAGTTACCACCTGTCTTACAGACCACGATACAACCTCCTTTTGATGGCCACTTAAAACTAGGTTGCCACTGCCAATCAGATAAACTCAATCAAGCCTGATCAAATGATCGGAGACTGGTCTGGCTCGCTCAGCAGGAGTGATCTGGGAGAGATACCTCGGTTGGAATCTCTCGAAAGCCCTACCGGAAATTCTTTGACATGTCCAAAAAGTTTGTGTAGAGATCGAGTAGCCACCCGCTTGAGAAGCAGTTGGGAAGCGGTCGGGTATTGATCGAGTAGGGGGTCGCGTTGATCAGGAAACAATTGTATAGAGATCTAGTGCTGTCGAGATGAAGTCACTTACCCTATCTGTACCTAATCATCTTCACCTCTACTCAAGTAATACCCGATCATGACGACCATTAAGATCTGGTCGGGTACAGAACAAGCAGTGGTCAAGTTGTTCGGGTATAGTGACCGTGTAGGGATTGTATCTGGGTCGAGATTATTGTTATTTTCAATATTGTTTCTCTTTGTTTTCTTGCCATTAATTAAATTTGATATTCATGAGGATGCAAATGAGGTAATTTGCATAAAGCAAACCAAACATGAAGATTCATACATCAACTATATATTTATATCATTTATGATTATTGCCAAAGTAGGCCGCGATATTTTTGTATGTTGCAGGTATTTAAAACACTCTGTAATATGAATAATTAGGTTAGAATGGTTGCCTAGGAAACAAATATATTGGCATCAGTGCTATATAATTTGTCCCAAAATTATTTATCTAACAATCTTGGTGATATTCAGTGATCATTTTAAACTTTAGCTAAAGATTTTGCATTTTTGTTTGCTTTATAAGAGAAGGACTGATGTCTTTCTAAAATTTCAACATCTTTTACTGTTCTCATAAATATTCATACATATGTAAATTAGTTTATATCAGAAAAGTAATATTTATTATTAAAGCAATGCCTCATCTCTATGTTTGTAACAATTGATTTCATGATTCATAAAAGATCTAGCGGAGTATTACAGATAGATGTCAATTTTCCAAAATGTGTGAAAGGATCGGTTACCATGGAAACAGTTACAATGTTAATTACAGTTCATTGTTTGGTTATCAGTTTAGATACTTAATGCTTTCTGAGTATTTTGTCATCAATTTAAACATCATTTGAAGTTGATTCCTGATATTGGTAGGATAAAAGTTGAGAGGTTTACGTTAATTCTGTATTATTTTACTATTGTTTTATTGTTGTCATTAATATTCATGTGTATGCAAACAAGATAATTCCTAAGTATAGCCTTTAAACAAAAGCACAAGGTCTAAGCTTTAATTCGGTACCAGTTTTATACAGTTAGCACAAAAACGTTCTGTGATATGGAAGACGTTTTGCAGGTAGGTGTTGAGTAATAAAATATGTGTGAACAGTGAAATGAATGGTTACTATGGAAACAGTTAAAACGTTACTTAGAGTTAATGTTTTGGTCATGCAGTCAGAGTGTCAAGAGTGTCTCCATGTGTGACACCAAAGTTTTCAGTATCTTATCTTCACTCAATGTTTGCATAAGTAATCACAAAATTGTGGCAAACATATAAAGAATCAGATTGGCCCATATTTATCCCATTTCCTCATAGGCTATTTTAGATCCAACCACTTTGAATAAATCTACTGAAAAGGAGCATTAACAAGAGAAAAGGATCTTTTTTTAGAATTTTGTAGTTTGAAACCATTGTGATAAATGAAGCATTTGCTCCTATTTATCACAATGGTTTAAACAGGTGGTTTTACAGAGGCATAGAAAGGCGTATTAATGGGGGAAAGGGTTAAGTCAAAACATCTGACAAGGTGGCTTTGAAAAAAAATGCATTTTGCTGTTTTTGGAAAAGTTATGTTCTGTCTAGTAGTAGATCGTATTATAGCACTGCTTTTGGAATCAAAGAGGATTAGAACTGCTACATACACTACATGACTGGCATTTGCAGACAGTGTAGATCCAAATCAGGGGGCTTTTAGAGGGACCTGCTCATATGAAATGAGATGAGAAGTACTGTGAACTGTTTGTATATTTAGGGATGGTTGTCTTCTGTAACTTAAAACAGAGCTCCAGATAAGATGCACAAATTAAATCATTTACAAGAATAACATCTTTATTTCTCCATCAAACCCTATGTAGTGACCACTCTATGAAAGAAACGATTCTAAAGAGTGGTCACAACATACGGTTTGGTGGAGAAATGCCCATTTTAGTACTTGAGTATGCATGTGTATCTGCTGCTCTGTTAAAGTGCATTTCTTCTTGCATTTCTCTTATTCTTCAGAAATGTTTAGTGTCAAACAGATTGTATTCTGATGTGACACTGTCACTGTTTCTGGAAATCCAGTTTGGATCTAAACTGTTGCATAGGTTGACACAAATGTTCTGCTAGCGTGCTGGAATTCTGAACTTTGAAAATTCAGCTGTTATATACTCCATAAAGATAAGATGCATTTCTATTCCTTTGCAAACAGAGTAGATCCAGATCAGATGGTTCCTGTAGGAGCTGTCTGATCAGGGTCTGCTGTGTTTTCTTATAATATAAATATGATTCTACAGTTTCTGTCGTGGCCACTTTAACTGGCATCTTTTCCAGTGGCATTTTACCAGTGGTATTCTTTCCGCACACCGGCTAAACATTCCTGTGTCCATGTGCTATTATAACAAATAAATAATCTAATTAATATTCATGATGTCAGTGAATGAATATTCATGGAATAAGGTGTTAACAACTATGGAACAATGCATTATTGAAGTAAAGAAATCACTATACAAGACGCTCCTGGAGAAAAGGTAGCTGTAAGACTTTCACAATCAGTGTACTTCAAGATCAGTCGCTCATCTGGTCAGGATTTAGTCATGTTAGCATCTTAGAATTCTAGCTCTTTACCGGATGAATATTGATGTAAAAAGCAATGAAAGTATGAATATTAATTAACCCATTCCCACTTAGGCTATTTTAGACCTAACCTCTTTGATTAAATCTACCAAAAAGGAGCATTAACTAGAGAAAAGGAAATTTTCAGAATTGTGCAGTTTTGAAACCATTGTGATAAATAGAGCATTTGCTCCTGTGGAGCAAATGCTCTATTTATCACAATGTTTTCATAAAGTGACTTTTACAGAAGCGTCAAAAGGCGTCAATATGCGGGAATGGGTTAACTGAACTTTTCACTGGCAACATGAACTGGGGAATTATAGATCATGGCACACAAACAGAGCATTGGCAAACCCTAAGCAACTCTTTTAGATAAAAGATTGTTATAAAAACAACAGTGTAGACCCTGATCAGTTTCTGTATCCCTGATGCTGCTGTTGGTCCTGCACTCTGCACTGTTGTAAACAGTCTTTTTTTAAAATTTGGATTGTATAATACATGGTAGACATGTTATTGTGTTTCAGTATTCTCAGAACGATGCCATGAAAATGGATCTGTATAGCACTTATCCTACAATTCTTGTTGAGGCAAGCCCACTTGACAATGTTTGGGGCATTGGCCTAGATGAAAATGACCAGAGAGCCTGGGACGAAGCTATGTGGAAGGGAATGAACCTACTGGGCTACATGCTGACAGAGGTCAGAGATGAGCTGATGTTCAAAGATGGAATTATACCAGATGATTATAGAAAGGTTAGAAATAAGATATTTATGTTTGAGGCATCCAACAAATAAAGGTACCATTGAGCAAATATTATAAGCCCAGACACAGTAGGGTTGTAATGATTTATCCACTTTCCTCATAGAAACATCATTGCTAACAGAATAGACCCTGAAGGAGCTGTCTCAACTGGGTTTGCTTATGAAATAAATCAAATTAATCTGATTCTACTGTTTGTGCCATGGCAAAAAATGCGTTCTTATGCCAGATTAAGATTATTCATAGTAACCCTTTCCTTCATATAAATACATTTTCAGGCATTGTAAACAGAGTAGCCCCAGATCAGATGACTCCTATAGGAGCAGTCTGATCAGGGTCTGCTCTGGTTGACATGCTATAGATCTGATTCCACAGTTTTTGTCAAATATCATGTTTCTTTTGTTACACATGATGCTTCATAATAGATTGGATGTATGGATTGGTGTGTTCTTATTCCACAAAGCAAAATATTTAAATTTTGTACATATCCACCCAGCAAGAATTAGATTTTTTATTGAAATATGTGTTCCATTCTAGAACCCAACTATGTAGGTCAAATATCAAGGTCAGTTCTGTATTTTGAAAATTCAGTTGTAATACAGGCCACAACATGCAAAGCTGCAAAATGGACTACAGCTGTTTTGTATTATCAAAGCTGCCAATCAGATGCCACATCTCGGAACTGCAGTACACATGGGTCTGTTAGACTTGTGTTTTGCATAACTCCAAAGATAATTGGAGTCAATGAGATCTTATAGTATAGTTTATCGTTATGTGAGCTTGCACATCTGGGATATGATATGCATAATGCCCTTGAAGCCTTAGTAAAACTAGAGTCATAGCCCATATCATAAGCCATATCAAAACTGTGCAGTCATATGTAAAGCAGAACATCCAACACATATAGACACATTATTTTGAGTCTTTCAGTCAGATTATGATAAAACTATTTTTCCCGTTGTGTCATATTTGACATGTAATGCACTGTTATCCATGACTGAATTTCAGTATAATTTGTAGGAATGTTTCTGAGGTCGCACTCTTCAGAGATTTCCCGAGCTATTGTAATCATTGATTCAATTAACTTGTTAACTGGAGCTGATCTACCTGGTATATTTGTAAGTAATTGGACAGACATACTGTTTATGACCCATTCTCAAAAATAATCGACAATCGATGTTGCCGATATAAGTCAACTGATATTTCGCCAATTAAAAGCAATTAACGTCATGTCATTGTTTTTCTCAATTTTTCATTATATTAGGATTATTTCATAGACATTTTTACGGTATAAAATGTTGTTCTAAATGGCTTTTCAGGCCTTTAAATCTGCAAGGGGTGGCGGAATTTGCATGTCGCCATGGACATTTTTAGTTTTTATTGTACTCATAAAATAGTGTTGAATGTAATCATGCCCGATTTAAACCCCTGCATTTATTCATTATTAATGCATGTTTTGCACGTAGACAAAACGGTGCTAAAGCAACCAAACATTAAAATACACTGACATGCTAATATAATGTCGCCAAACCTGACCTAATCTACGAGGCTAAACTCGAAAGGTAAATAGAATATCACATACTGCATGATAATTCTACAATGTCATATTCATTCACCCTTTAATAATGTATAACATGTGTATGAATTATTTTTTTTACCAAATTCATCTACGGTATGTAAAAAAAAATTCAGAGGCCAAGTTTCTAAATTACACTTAGGAAATTTAGCTTACTAATCTACGAGTCATCACAAATATGCATATTCGTTTTCCCATGAAACACTATTTTGTGTTTGTTTTGCCAATTTTGTGTACCAAATAACCTACTGTTTATCAAACTTTTATGAAAAGTACTTTGAGAAAGCATATAAGATTTTGCTGGCCAATCAAATACAGCGGAAAAGAAAAAATCCTAATCTATGAGGCCTAATCTACGAGACAAAAATCTTTCTCCAGTCGCCCCTTCCATCATTCCCGTGTGTCATGCCACTCAATTACGTCTAATTCAATACTTAAACCACAGTCACATGTAAATAATTCATGGAGGACGTCATTTTGCTATAAAATTCGTCTGCATAATTTCCTAAAAAAGCAGTGAGTTATTTGACATTTTGCAGAAATAGCTGACAGGATTGCCACATTTAGTCAAGCGGTTAAGTGCCAAAAAGTGAAACAATTGTGCATTTTATGATAAAAGCATGAAACTTTGCACACTGGTTCTAGACACCATGAGAAACATTTTAAAGATTGGAGGCATTCTCTATCTGTCACATATCACCATTGGCGGCCATTTTCCAAGATGGCCGCCATAAAAGCATTTTCGTTGGATAATTGAATGATGAAAATCAGTTATATTAAGATTTTGTTAATAGTGTCATGCTTTATCATGTTTATATAATTTAATTTTATCTTTGTAAGTATAAAATTGTCATAAAGAGTTATATTTGGTGGACTATGTGACAAATAAAGGTTATCTGAGGGTCAAAATAGATAACATTAGAAGATAAAGTCTATTTATCACCGTGACTGTTGTTATAAGGTGCAACATCAATACCATCAGTATTTCATAACAAGAGCTGTAACAATGTCGCAAGACATATCACTAATTGACATACAGTATTACCTCTCCACAATGGCCCTCTCCAGAGCGAAAACCTCCTTTCAACGGCACTTGAAATGAATCCCAATAACGTACGATGAAATCTCTCTACACCGAACACTCCAAATCAATTGGTATAATTTTAAGGCAGTTGTCAGCTTAATGCAGGATCAAGATTTGGGAGCTTTCTGCATTACTTTTTTCCTGCATTAAGCAACAATCTATATTTAAAGGTCCCAATTATTCCTTTATGAGTATTTGCTTTAGAGAAATCTGCCATAAAGTTAACCTCTGAGGAGCAGCAGGGGGGGGGGGGGGGTGGGGGGGGGGGGAGTGACCCACAATTTTGGGAGCCGACAAAGACTCCACTTACATAAATAATTGGGGTGAATGTTAATGTAGGCCGAGAGCGCCTCCACGTACACAACTTTTCGGGGCGAATGTTGATGTAGGCCAGAGCGCCTCCACGTACACGGGCAACGCAGCAGGGGGGTGGGGGTGGGGGGCGAGTGACCCCAAATTTTGGGAGCCGACCTAGGCCTCACCGCAGCCACCAGCCCCCCCCCCCCCCCCCCCCCCCTCCGCAAACACATCAGACTTCACCTATACACACATATTGTAGGCCACCACTCAAGGCGAGCCCCTAACCAATAGACCTATATATCACATCAGAACACCCATTTAGAGAAAGGCTCGCCTTAGGTATACTAACGGGACATGGTTGAGTACAACAAATGTGAATGGCTGCTGGTGGCGAGCCTCGATCGGTGTGGGAAGCGATGCGTGAACAGGCTATGCAGCATCCACCGTGCCCAGATGAGGCGAAAGCCGGTAACAAAGCCCCACCCATGCAGACGATGCGGGAGGGGGGCTAAGGCAGAGACTTGGCTTTGCAGCAAGGTCTGCGGGAGCGACCGCGGGTAGAAGGCGCTTTATCGGGCTGAGGCTCGTGCCAAACGTATATACCCTGCCGTTATGCATGAGCTCCTGCGGATGGCAGAGCGACAGCGTCGACTACCGTTTGTGGGCCTACGCGCGTAGAATCATGATCGCGCACCCCTTTTTTACCGCCTCTACACAGGTCGAACTTTCCATTTAGACAGACACGACTATGGTATACATAGCAATCAGGATCGAACCTCCATTTAGACAGACGTTCGCCAATGGTATACACGATGGTGACTATTGATGACTACATAGATCAGCTGTTGCAAGATCACCGGCCAAATCAGTTTATCGACCTGGATGACCAGGTCCCTCCCACAGTAAGGCTCTTAAAGTTCTTGCGTGAGCGGAACGAAGACGATTGGTTCGTCGAAGACAAGTTTGACCCCGTCCGTGCAGAGAGGAAGAAGGGGCTGGGAGTCGTTGAGATCACACAGGACACCAAATCAGGTGCCCTAACAGGTATTGACAGCGCATATAACCAAATTGCCTACCCTGTCACCGCTGTCGTGTATGGCCTCTACCCCATCAGAGAACCAAACCCCGCCAACCTAGCCCCGCTAAAAGATGGCGATATTAACTGTGTAGCCCAGAGAGTGGTGGAGCATTTCCAGGGCGCCTTGAGGGGCCAGGGGCTGACACCCACGAGGCGTCAGAAAATATTGGACTGGGGGGGGGGGGAGCGAGTCATGAGACACGGAGCTACGTTTAGCGACGTTGCTAAGCTGGAAAAAATCCTCAAGAGGGTGATCATTCTATGGGATATAGCGGGTGCAGACATCTACAACAGCGACAAACACCAGAGACGAGGCGCCTTCAAATGTGGCAAGGTTGAGCTAATCTGCCACAATGGCCATGCCTGGTCCAGAGAGCTCAATTTCCCCCAAAACAGAGAAGTCCGCTTCTATCAGGGAAGCCATTCGAGAAGCAACCCAGGGCGAGCCGCTAGCAGTCTGGCTTCTAGGTGGACAAGACAGGCAGCTCAGTGTTGACCAGTTCGTGCTTCAGGACGGCCGCACCTACATGCTTCAGGAGGCACACAATCGGCTCCAGCGGATCTGCGCGGTGCTGGGCGACAAGTCCCTGGCCGAGCGAGCCTTCGGGGAGAACCACGTAGCTGCGATCATGGCAAGAGAAAAGAACACATGGCGGCCCACCCAAGCCACCCTCCTGGAAGACGTCGAGAAGGCCTGCGTGGAGCACAGTCATGGTGATCTCTGGAACATGATGAAGTACGACACTAGGGACGTCATCAACATCGACATGAAGGCCTGCTACCCGGCGTCCTTCCATGGCATGGGTGAGGCCAGGCCTTACTTCGAGCGGTTCGGCCACCCGACCCACCGCATGACCTGTGTGGCCGTCTACGGACACCTCCCCAAAAGCATAGGCGCCGGGTTCGCGCAGGACCAGGAGTGGGGGTTCCGGCCTGGCGCCCATCCTATCATTCCCGTCTGGTTTGGAAAGCATTTCTCAGAGAACGGCTGGGCCCCAACACCGCTCCTGGCGTACCTAATAGAGTCCGACCAGCTGATGTCACTCCGAGATGGGGAGGCGATCATCACATATAGCGAACAGACTGATGTCTGGCTGACGGAGAGCCGTGACCAGGCGTGTTCGGTGATTGGCAAATTCACCCAAGGCGCCAAGGTTGGCGGGAAAACGCCTCACCCGCCGCCTCGTGACAGACCAGGGTGAACTTGACTTCCTCGTCCGGGACACCCGCCAAAGCGGCAGCCTTGTCGGGGCTCCTGAAAGGTGTCCCCTAGGCCACGTCCTTACATACCATGACGGCACACAGCCGCAGTATGCCCACCTCAGAGCGTCCATGCTCGCATATGCCCACATCAATCTCCTCTCCATGCTTTCGCCCTGAGGAGGCTGTCCGGGTAGCAACCGACTCTATATACGTCCAGAAAATGGCCCTGCACAGGTGGGGAATTGTGCATTCCTTGCCCGTTCCAACCATCCGTAGGCCCTGCCCAGTGGCGCGACAAGGGAAAACGGCTGTACATGCCACAGGAGCACGCATCCTACCTCCCAAAGCCCGAGTTTATTGGCCATACCACTATTGTGCCGATGTCCTTTGCACCACGCTACGCTTACCCGCTTACCCGTATCAGTTGGGCTACCCGAACGGCGGCGGCTCGGGCAAAACCACGCGAGCTGTCGAGCTCTTCCGCGCCAGAGACCCACTCGTCTTCACACCGACACATCGATTGGCCAAAGAGATGGGGGCCAGAGGGGTTAAGACCCTGACCTATCACTCGTTCTTCCGGTTCAGCGGCTCCCAGCCTGCTCTTGCTGTGCCAGATGACATTGCCACCCTCCAGTCCAGACGGGCCACTGTCGTCGAAAAATTGTTAGAAGTCGGGATCCCGAAAGAGAGTCATGCAGACTTTCTCGAGGAAGACCTTAAGGTCCCGATCAAGGTAGTAGACGAAGATGAGGAGATCTTGTTCGAAGAAGACGGGGATGACCTGTGGTACAGACTCAACCCACTGACAGACAAAAATTAATTGTGCGTCACTCCATTGGTGTTTGTTGCTAAAAAGGAAGGCCACACTCTCAACGTGTCTGGGGGACACACAGACTCGGGTCCTCGAATTGCGGAAGGGTAGACTCCAGAAAGGATGGGGGAGAAGTACATTCCCCGCGTGATCATCTGGGATGAAGTCTGCACCGTGCCCTGGACCAATCTGGAGTTCTTTCTATATTGGCTACTGGGCCGGTGCGTCCATGTCATCTGCTGCGGCGACCAGGGCCAACCGCCACCCATCGCAGGCGAAATGCCACACAACTGGCTGAAACAGAGGGCGGACTACTACGAGGAGGTCTAGGTTGACCACAGGGCGAAGGACTCTGCCCTCAGAGCCCTGAAAAAGAGTATCCGTCTTCAGACCTGACAGATTCCAGTGCCTAGAAATGAGAAAGGCGCTCCCTGGTTGCCTTAGATGGGATAGATTCGTCGAAGGGTGGGAAGTCAATAAGACTTTTTAAGTTTTTTATTTATTTATTTTTTTGGAAGGGGGGGGGACTCTAAATTACCTTAAATGATCTCATATAACCATTCAAAATCTTCTTAGATTGTCTTTCTGTAATAATTCATCATACTTGCAGCTGTTGAAAGTGATTGCGCCCGACAGAAATTTGATATACACTGTATTCTTGAGACACATAGCCGTTTAAATGCATAAAACCATTCTGATTGGCGGCCATTTTTAAAATGGCCGCCACGGTCGACACAGAACTGATCCAGAATGCCTCCAATCTTTAAAATATTCCACATAATGTCTAGTACTTATGTGCCAAGTTTCATGCTTTTATCATAAAATGCACAATACTTTCACTTATCTGCTGGACTAATTGCATTTGTACACATATGATTTCAGAATTATGATTTGAATACTGAATTATCGACGTTTGAATAAAGTAATTTTTCGCATTGTTTAAATATTCCATATGAAAGTTCCGACTCGTAGCTTAGATTAAATTGTCCCATAGATGAGGATGCCAATATCAAAGTATTTCTTTACAATTGTTCAAACGTAAAGTTAGTTTAAATTATGTCAGTATAATAAAAATCTATTTAGAAATAATAAATGGTTAAATAAAAACAAGATTGACTATATATTAATGGCAATTATTTGTAGAAATTTTTCAGAAAATTATTCACTGCTATATTTACTTTTATTTTTTTTTAACTCGCGAAAATGTTTACTTGGCATTTCTTCTACGAAGAGCAAACATTCACTTCATTGCATTTATTCCTATTGCTCGATCTACATACAAAATGTAGTCAAGTATGTTTCCTTTCAAATAGGCATTTACAAAGCCACACATACATTCACCAAAGTGTCCCGTAAATTATAATCTCTTTTGTCCCGTAAATTATAGTAATAGTTTTGTTCACATCAACAGGTTTGAATCCAATTAAAATGCTGAATTGTTTTGTCCATCCATCCCTACTTTCGTCTGTCTGTCAATATGTCTGTCTATTCATATGTTGTGATAGTGTTTATCCGTCTCGAGGTGTTGTGTGACTCATTACTCAAACACTAATTGAAGTGGTCTATTGAAACGTGCATTATTTGAGCCTGTGCACATTTGGGGTTAAGCCAAGTTACGGCCCATGAGTTAGCAAAACATTGGTGACAGTGAGATAATTTAGAGCAGCATTAATTTAAATACGAAAGTACAGCCAACCTTTGATAAATTTATAGCTGTCATTGAAAATATATAGCGATGTATCATCAATATGAAAAATATAGATTCAATGGCAGCTGTAAAATAATCAAAGTTGGGAGGAACGTATATCTGTTTCAGATTACTCAAAATGAGAATTTATTCGCACTTTGAGCTGTTTGAAAAAGATAATATAGACTCGCCAATAAAGAGGTGAACAATTAAGTGTAGTTTTAGTTCTAATGGAAACTTTGAAGTATGTAGGAAATCGTGTTAATAGACTTATCAATGTTTGACTGTACTATAAAATATAACCAACTTAAGGCCATCAAAAGCAGATGAAATTGATTGAAAAAGAAAATGTAATGCGCAAGACAGACGTCCTGGCACCTACAGGAAAAGGGAGAAGAATGTTCACTGTCCCTGAAAAAGTTTTCAACTTCATGTCCTTTACCAATACCGTAGTCCTTAACCCATTCCCTCATATGCTATTTTTAGATACAATCTCTTTGAATCAATCTACCGAAAAGGAGCATTAACTAGAGAAAAGAAAAATTTAGAATTTTGTAGTTTGAAACCATTGTGATAAATAGAGCATTTGCTCCAATAGGAGCAAATGCTCTATTTATCACAATGGTTTCACAAAGTGACTTTTACAGAGTCATCAAAAGTCGTCAATATGAGGGAATGGGTTAAACATAATTTTATGATTTATGATATACGGGACAATCCCATTACACACTTCCCCCAGCAAATGGTTGTTTCTGGGTTATGTGAACGCCAGTATTAATCAATTTTGTTATTAGTAACTCTTGAAAACAGTTAACAATTGATTGCTTGATTGAATCAAAATATTTTCAGTACATACATTTGTCGGGGTCTGTGCATAGTTAAGCCAAAAGGGATGTTTTAACTCAGACAGTACAATTTCAGAGTTGAATGTAAAACATCCATGACAAACAGAGTTTAATTGAAATTGTATACTCCTAAATGCTCGTTTTGACGAATGCTGCTGTTTATAAAGCAATGTATATCATATTATTCGTCAGTCTAATTTACAGGACACATTCCTATAATTTACGGGACAGTGACTTTCGAAAGAGTAATTTTCTTACACATTGTCTTAACGATTTTGTGTTCTTATGTATGAGTTTATAACACATCGATCACGTTTCCTGACCCTCAAATTGTTTTTCTGTGTTCCACTTGTTGTAACTGTAAAAGTTCAAATACAACTTTCATGAAACTATATTTTTATGAAGTTAAGTGTGGTGTTTAACTCCTAATTTTCATACTTAAAATCAAAATGTTACATAAGAAATGGATAAATTCATGCTATATAATATCAGTTCATACATATAACCTAATTCTTTGAATTATATAACTGATCGAGCTCCAGATATAACTGTTAAAAATCAGGTTATAGGTACTATAAACACAATTAGTAAATTTCTATAGCTTATACAGTAACCACTCATTTTACATAGTTAATTGTTAATTAATATTAGAACTATTTCGGAATTAGGCCCAAGATACATTAAACATTTCAATATTCACAACTTTTTAGACATACGACGTAGTTGAAATTTCACGTTTTCATACGGTGATTTGTCCAATTTATTTGAGAATGGGTCTTATGCAATAGATCAAATGGTGTTTGAGTAATATTGAGCCATACTGGCAACCTTTAGTAATATATGTTTAGTCCCTACAAAGATAATTGCAGGATATTTCTTTTTATTTCAGATCTACATGGATGAGTTGAAAGACAAACTGAAAAAAAGAAGAGATTTGGAAACATTACCTGGTACTTCATTGGACGAGGAATATGACATGTTGCAGGAGTGGCAATAGTTTTGTTGGGGTTGTGTTGGTTAAATAAACCAAATGCTTAGTCACTCACAGTAACTCTTTTCCTCATATAAATACTTGTTCATGTTGTTGTTCATAGAGCAAGCCCACATCAGATTCCTTCTGTAGGAGCTATCTGATCAGGGTCTGCTTCGTTTGCTTATGAAATTACAATAGATTGGACTCTACAATTTCTACCAATATCATCAACCTGTCTGAGCTGGGGTCTACTATGTATGTGTGTGAAAAATTGTTTGTATGAAGGAAAGGGCTGTAACACCATACTTATATTATTATTAGTAGTAGTATTCAAATGGGTTTTGTTTGCGTAACAGATTCATTTATAAGAATGATGTTTGATTTTAACTACCATTTAGAGGATAAATGTGATGCAGTTTCCCTATTCATTGTTTGAAAATATTTTGTCCAAAACACACAATGTTTGTGTTCTGTACTTTGATGCGTATACTCCTGATATTGCTGTCTTTCAATGAAATGTTCATATTTATTTTATGTTCATATCCTTTCCCTGTTCTGTGTTTTGTCCAAATGTCAATACCTAGTGAGTATTCATGGACAAAATAGCTATAGTGAAATATGGAAGGTGGGATGTTGTATCTAGTTTAGAAAGTAAAGAAACAGATTTATCAATTTCATTAGCAAACAGAGCAGACCCTGGTCAGCCGTCTACTCTGTTTGCAAATGCATGAAAAGGAGCTTAATGGCTTATATTAATGAAAGGGTTAACTTATACACATTAACCCTTTACTCTATAAATATGCTTTTCTACGCCTTTGAAAACAGAGTAGATCCATAGCAGACCCTGATCAGATGGCTTCCATAGGAGCCGTCTGATCAGTGTCTGTTCTGTTTGCTTTTGATATAGTATAGATCTGATTCTTCAGTTTTTTGCCATGGCCAAAACAATCCTGTGTCCATGTGCAATTATACAATTAATCGAATAAATATTCATGACATCATTATTTCTCACATGAATATTCACAGAGTAAAGACCTGTCTGTTAGTGAGAACCTTTGCTAACAGTTTTGACCAAGATAACTATGAATAATAAATGGTGTGTTATTAGGATCAATACTGTTATCAGATTTGAATTTGGAAAAGAAATGACGAAATATATGAATCACTGTGGATAAACTATTTTCGAAGCTACTAGCTAAAAGAAAATACAGGCTCATAGTGTGATTGATAACTAGTCTGAAAATTGTATTCATTGATTGTCGCCATCAAAAGGTGTAATGACCTTGCGATTTTGGCCATAGTGAGCTTTTGAGGAAATCATTTATATCACCCTGCAGTAGGGTGTGTTAGCTGTTTGTTTGTATTGGGGTTTGGCTTTGTTTTAAAAGTATTTCAGTCATATAGTACTTACTGAAGTACGTAAGTATGCCATATAGTTACATCCTACTAATTACAGGTGGAGGAAGACCCCAGAGATTTTTCTGTGCATGGAACAAAATGTATTGTTTCGTGCACCGAAGAACATTTATAGATACATTCTGATTGATTCATCTATGATTGTACATCTTTTAATACTATTCTTTTTTCTGTTGAATATATTTATTCGAGTACCCTTATGGTGGAGAGCAAAATTCCTGCATATCCTTCCATCAGATACATGCGATATGTTATCGACTTGCTGCAATTATACGGGAATTTCTGATTGAATATGAGTATGCCATGTTTGAATATATGATCACAATATAAGTTACAAAGTTTTCAGGTACCTAATATTAAATATACACTGCCATTAAATTCCATATGGGACGAGAGCGAAGCAGTGTATGTTCCATATTAGGTAACCTGAACACTGTGTGACATCATGTTTACGGCCACTGACGTCATATTTACCGCCAAATGGCTTATATTAGGTTTGATGGAACATACACGGCTTTCACATGACATCATTTAACCAATCGGATAGCTAGAAACTTGTAGGAGGTAGGATAATGAAATTTATACAGTTATCATCTATCATCGGCCACACAAACAAAGCATTGTTCAATGTCTTTATACACAGGTGATAGCTTAATGCAGGGGTATGTAGAAAATGCATATCTACTATTTTCCTTCACAGCGATACAGATATTGTTGGTATCAATCAGAATTGCCTATTCAAGGCATTTCTTATTAATACAAAAGGTGGCATTTGTCCGAGATGGACCAACAGATCAGCACTCCTCTCTAATCTACAGTCCTGTCTTTTGGTGATTATATGTGCACACTACACAGACACTGCCTGGATGTTGGCCGAAGGCTAGAGCATAGTGTAGAACTGCTGTAATTGTATATTAATTCTGAATGGAGGTGATTTATAATAAACCTTTTCTCCATAAATACACCTTTCTTTCCCTTTGCAAACAGGGAAGACTCAGATAAGATAGCTCCTGTAAGAGTCTCCTCTTGATCCAAGCTGTTTTGCATAGATAATCACAAACAACAGCTAGGATGCAAATAATTTTTGAATCAGCATTTACATCTACAAGTTTAAGATAGTGAAACACAAATAAAATTGCCAGGAGCCGTCTGATCAGGGTCTGCTGTTTGCTTATGGTGTAATATAGATCTGATTCTACAGCTTCTGTCTGAACCAAAATGTTCTGTGTTCATATGCCATTATAAAAAATCTTATTGATATTCACAAAGTCATTATTTCTTACATGAATATACAACAGGGAAAGGGTTAATAGAGTATAATGTTTAAATCTCCCAAAATAAAAAAAAAATAAAAAATAGAAATTGTCATTTCTCCACCAAACCCTTTGACCACTCTTTAGAATCGCCTCTTGGAGACAAAGGAAACAATTCTAAAGAATATGGCAACAGTATAGGGTTTGGTTGGAAAATAAAGGAGCTATTCTATTTAGGCATCTTATTTGGACCTCTTCAAGAGTATCAAACCTAAGTGATTAGATACATAATGTTTTCTCTTGATCCAAGCTGTTTTGCATAGATGATGGTGGAGTAAAGCAAGGATCCAAATAATTGGCGAGTCAGTGTTTGTATCTACAAGTGGTGAAACACAAATGCATTGAAATTTTATGCATAAGGTATTGTTCATGTTTTTATATTTTTTAATTTTTAACCGGAGTTTCCATGGAAAATCCAGTTATTGAAATGATGTATGATGGGCGGGCAGCTACCAATCTTGTAAGCGCAACTCCTCTGAAACTGTTGAACGGATTTCCATAAAACCTTGTATGTAGCAAGGACATAATATGTAGATGTGCATAATGTCGGGAATGTTTCCTTCTGCAATTTTTCTCAGAGTAATGCCCCTTTGAACTTAGAAATTACCAGGCCTTTTGACCTTATCCGTGTAACTCCTCTTAAACTGTTCAACAGAATTTTATTAAACCTTGTATGTAGCAAGAACACAATACATGTATGTAGATCTGCATATTGTCAGAGATTTTTCCTTCTGTTATTTTTCTGGGAGTCATGCCCCTTGAACTTAGAAATCATCAGGTCTTTTGACCATATCCTTGTAAGTGCAACTCCTCTCAAACGGTTCAACATAATTTCATAAAACCTTGTTTGTAGCATAGACACAATATGTAGATGTGCATATTGTCGGGGAGTGTTCCTTCTGAAATTTTTCTCTGAGTTATGCCCATTTGAAGAAATCACTAGTTAATAGTGAAGGAAAATCCAGTTTGATGTGTCAACATATGGTTATCATTTGTAGATATGCATTTTGTAATATGGACAGTATTGTAGGACTCTTATCAGTCTCTTACTTAATTGAAATTGGCAAGTTATACATATACTAAATGAATTCAAACCTTAAGCAAGGTGTGGTTGTTACACATACTATATTATCTCTGATAGGCCCCTGTAGTGTAACGGTTTTTAAAAGGAGTTTCTTACATTTCATGCACAGGTTTTTGCTTAATGAAGATTGAAAGCAATGCAGAGAGCTTGCTTATGAGCTTTCTGCATTGCTTTAAGTCTGCATATAGCTCCAACATGATTGTATTTATTTAATTGTTATTATTATATAGGATTTTAGTTGTTCTATCCTTTATCGTAAGTTTTCAATTATTATATAGGATTTTAGTTGTTCTATCCTTTATCATAAGTTTTCAATTATTATATAGGATTTTAGTTGTTCTATCCTTTATCATAAGTTCACACCCCTCCCCAGTAATGGGACTTTAAATAGTGAGAATATGGCATCTGAAAATAAGGTGGGTAACTGTGTCATATGGACACAATTCTAGTTTTAGAGGGATTATCTGGTGTTACAAAGTGATCATCCAGCATTTTGTAGTATGGACAGTACATTGTATTGCTAGGCTGTTCCAGTCATTGGCATCTTTGAAGGTGTTAAGTTTCATACATTGTATATGTATAATCCAACATATATAAGTATAAATAAGTTGATACTTTCAGTTTATGACATTCAGATTTCCGATATCTCTACATCTACAGTAAAACCTCTCTATAACGGCCACTAAATTACATCAAGTATTTTGTGTTAAAGGCAGGTGACTGCTTAAAGCAAGGTGGGAGTAAAACAGAACGTTCCTATAGGAGAGTTCTATAGGAGCGTTCTGTTTTACATTCACCTTGCCTGAGGCAGCTGCCTGCCCTAAATACCAACTAATTAACACAGTTTAGTGGCCGTTATGGAGAGGTTTTACTGTACATAAATTTAATGTATGTTGTTTGGATGTCAAACCTCTTCTGTGTAACAGTTGAGGTATTGTAGTACCTTGGTGTCACTATCATGGTGATTACTATGACTTTAACTTTTGTCCAGTCTTCGCCAAACTTGGAATTACATGATTGTATAGTAAACCCCTCTAAACAGACGTTCAAATTAGCATCAGTTCCGGTCTTTAAGACAAATGTCAGCTTAATACAAGGTGAAGGTCATGCAGAAAGCTACCAAAGGAGCATGAAGAAGTCATCTGCTTAAAAAGATCTAACTTCCTTTTTACTAAAATTCCAGCTTAGAGGGGGTGTACTGTAACGTTTAAGGCCATAGCATCTCGGTCTTAATTGACAACCAGTTTTATTGCCAGAATATGGTCATTGCAGACATTAGTCAAAATAAACTTTGTTCGCTGGAATAATTTACGTTTAGAACGAAATACATGTATTTCAAGATTCTTGTAAAATCTTTATTTATGTGGTTCATGTCATAATTTTATTGCAATCTACAGTAGAATATATATTGCTTAACATGTTGGGAATAAAATTTATAATTAAGAAATATTTTTAAAACGATTGCTTGTTGTTTCTTTTCTTTCCAGTGCAGAAACATAATGATGTGTTTTACTGGAAGATGTATGACTGGCTGTATTTCAAACATAATTTTATTGCAAGCTGCTGTTGAATATAATTTATACAATGTATTGCTAAACATGTTGGGAATAAAAAGAAACATGAAGAGAGATTTTTTTAAATGGTTGCTTGTTGTTTCTTTTCTGTCCAGTACAGAACTAATCGTATAGCATCATCACCTTTAAACATAATAATGTGTTGGACTGGAACATGTATCACTGTGGCTGTGTTTCAGACATATTTTAGCTCACCAGAGCATTTTTGTGCTCAGGGTGAGCTTTTGTGATCGCCTGATGTCTGTCGTCCGTCGGCGTGCGTCGTCAGTCGTCAACAATTTGAACCTTCAAAAAGCTTCTCCACTGAATCAGCTTTCATCTTTGGTACACAGCATCATCTTTAGGTCCTCTACAAAAATTATTTAAATGATGCCCCTGGGGTCAAAATTGGCCCCGCCCCAGGGATGCCTTGTTTTCTATAGAAACATAGTAAAACTTTGAAAATCTTCTCCTCTGAAACTGGAAGGTTCTCAGCTTTCATATTTGGCACATAGCATCATGTTCAGGTCCTCTACAAATTTTTTATAAATTATGCTCCAGAGGTCAAAATTGGCCCCGCACCTGGGGTGGCCGGTTTTCAATAGAAACATATAGTGAAAATCTTCTCATCTGAAACTGGAAGGTTCTCAGCTTTCATATTTGGCACATAGCATCATGTTCAGGTCCTCTACAAGAGATATAAATTATGGACCTGTGGTCAAAATTGGCCTCGCCCAGGGGTAGCTAGTTTTCAATAGAAACATATAGTGAAAACTTTGAAAATCTTCTCCTGCATCTACAGGGTTCTCAGCTCTCAAATGTCGCACATATCATCATGTTCAAGTCCTCTACAAAAGTTACATAAATTATGCCCTGGGGTCAAAATTGGCCTCGCCCCAGGGGTGGTTAGTTTTCAATAGAAACATATAGTGAAAACTTTGAAAATCTTCTCCTCTGAAACTGGAAGGTTCTCAGCTCGCATATGTGGCACACAGCATTATGTTCAGATCCTCTACAAATGTTATATAAAGTATGCCCCTGGGATCAAAATTGACTCTGCCCCAGGGCCGGATAGATTTCTATAGAAAGTTTAGAAACATATAGTGAACACTTTGAAAATCTTCTTCTCTGATTGTCTGGGGCGATATCAGGGCTTCTCAGGCCCGCTTGTTTATCATATTGTAAAGTAACAAAACTAAGTATGCATGCATTGGCAGTCAGTGAAAGCATCCTCAAGGTAAGAAACTCGTTTAGATTGAGTTATTTTATTCTTGAACTAGCACTTCCCTTCATGCAGTCTTTGTAAATAGAGTAGACCCAGAACAAACAACTCTAGTAGAAGCCGTCTGATCAAAATCTGTTCTGTTTATTTGTGATATTAAAATGGATATTCAAGAGGGTCAGGGTTAAGGGAACTATTCACCATATCGAGAGAATAACCTGATAAAAAAAAGAAGTGAACACTATTGGTGGTCAGTATTTACGCTAGAAACGGACTCGTTATATTAAGATGTATTTACTGTTGTGTACCAAATACAAATGCCATTTGTATTCCTCCTATATCGAGGTACGGAGCTGGAAACTTAACACGTATTGGAGAGTGTCCAGATTTCGTTAAAATCTTATTAAACCTTTCCCTGTTCTATGTTTATTTAGAATTTCAAAACCTACTGAATATTCATTGACAAAATAGTAATATAATGAAATATAGAAGGTGGAACATGGTAGACATTGTAGAAAGCCAAGAAACAGATATATCAAATTCCATTAGCAAACAGAGCAGACCTAGATATGACGGCTCCTATAGGATCTTTGTGATCTGGGGTCCAACTTCGTGTGCCATTCAATAGCACCCCTGAATCACAAGTGGGGAGAAGGGGGGGGGTTGCAACAATGACAGTTTCTGAATCTGGTAAGCTGACGTCGTCTCAGAATTACATTTTGTATATAGATTATATTATATAGATTATGCAAAATTATATAGATTACATGTATATAGTTCTTGCTACACATCTACATGTTTAATTTCAAATTTAACCCCTTACTCCATAAATACGCATTTCTACGTGTTTGCAAACAGAGAAGATTCATGAAGGAAAGTGTTATACTTGCCGTGTCCGTGTACCATTAAAAGATTAATCTAATAAATATTCATGACGCAGTTATTCTTAGATCACTTGACACAAAGTGCCAAGATAAGCTATTGGGATGATCTTATGTCCGGCGTCGTGCGCATGTACGTCGTACGTCGTGCGGGCGTCAGCAACTTACTTTAAACATCTTCTCTGAAACAACAAAGCATAGAACGTTGATATTTTGTATGTAGCATGATCTAACGGTCAGCTACAAATTGGTCAAATCATGACCATCGGGCCAAAAATGGCCCCGCCCTTGGGCTGAACAGTTTTTCATAGGAAAATCTTTGAAATCTTCTTCTCTGAAACTGTAAGGCATAGACCTTTGATATTTGGTATGTTGCATCATCTAATGGTCCTCTACAAAGATTGTTCAAATTATGACACACGGGCCAAAAATGGCTCAGAGCTTAGATAGTAGGTGTATAGAATTACTTAGTATATCTTTATATAATTTGTTAATATTATAGTTCTGAGTACTTTGAAATAGACTTTTTCACATGAGAAACTACAGTTTAAAGGTTTCCCCTTTTTCAGCGGTCACAGCAAGTATCACTCACTCTAGCTCCAAGCTGGGCAGTGGGTCATTGATCCCTAACCTCGGTACAGTAGAAAACGAGTAACCACTTTAAACATGCATTTAGCAAATGTACAGTCACTTTTTAAAATGGCGCTGTTCAATGCCAGTAGTGTAACCATGCATTTAGCAATAAGCATTTCCCACTTCACCCTTGTCATTTACATCCATCATTTGGAATATTCCCTAGCAATTTACACATTTGGCAAAAAGCATTTCGCATTTTGTATTTAGCAAAAAGCATGGCAGAATGGCGTTCCATTGAAGGTCCGTATTGGAGCTTTCTGTGTGATTGTATCCTGCATTGAGCAGTTACATTTATGGAAACAGGTATAAGAGTATTTTGAATGTTTACTTAACACTTATTCGACTGTGGATTTAAATGATTTAAATGACTTAATATAATTATTAATTGTTACATTTCTAAAATATGTTGAATGATTGATGTTACTTCTAATGATACACCGACACGTTTTCAGCATTGATGTAAGGTGTAATCAAAAACATGAATACGTTCTGTTCCCTTTTGTCCTGTTTAAGAAATTCTATTAGCATAATTTAATACAAAAATTGTTAAAAATTGTTCACTCTCCGAGCAAGAAAATTTCAACTTATGTGTAAAGTATTTGTATCTGCATATATTTGCTTACGCTAATTGTTTCACGTATCAATTTGTAGTTTAATTGTATGTATGACGATGTATCTTGTGTACAAGTCAAATAAAATAATTGTTCTGTTCTGTTCATAATTTACGATGCAGGACAGTCGTGTTTCCCGGTAGATCTCGGTATAACCCGGTGTGACCCGGGTTGTCACCGGTGGTGTCCCGATGTATGGAACGCCATTCTGCCATGCTATTTACGAAATGCAAAATACGAAACGCTTTTTGCCAATTGTGTAAATTGCTAGGGAAAGAACCAGAAGGTTCCAAATTATGGATGTAAATGACAAATGCGAAATGCTTATTGCTAAATGCATGTTTGCACTACTGGCATTGAACAGTGTCATTTTAAGTTTAGTAGCGCAATAAGTAATAAGCTTTAATATAAATGAACCTGCATTTGGCAAATGTACAGTCACTTTAAATAGGGTTGCCAGCTGTATTGAAAAGTCAGGGAAATTGTTTTCTTTTTCAAGGTCAGGGAATTGTCAGGGAATTTAAAATTTGGTCAGTGAAAAATGAAAATCATGGAAAGTCAGGGAAAAGTCAGGGAAAAATGATTTCAAAGCTTGAAGAAGTTAATCATTTTAAATAGATAGAATTCCATTATAGATCATCAAGACAATAATCAACAACACATACACATCTTAAAATTATAACAATATAAAAATTATTATTATTAATAATAATGTTATATGTGTGTTATGAACCATGTCAGTCACATCAATATCAGGGATGACATAAGAAAGAGGAAATAGTTCTCTTATTTTCATTGTAGTCCTTGTTATGATGGTCTGACATAGAGAGGCATGGATTATGAAGAAAATTAAATAATTTACTTTATGGAAAATAAGAAAAGTATATATTATGTTTATCACAGTGTTGTAAATGTTCTGTTAATTACTAGAATTACATAAACAATATGAAATAAGCTATCTAGATTGGCACGATTATCACAAGTTACTGAAAGTTATAAAAATCTTAGTAAAATATAATGGAATGTAAGATCTGCTGTAAACAATGCCATTAAAAAATGCATGGGCTTTGCTGCAGAATTCCCAATCACAGGCCATTGCAGTCAGAAAGTGGACAGTTAACCCTTTACCTGTTATAAAATTGTTTCCACCTACTTGCAAATAGAGTAGACTAAGATAAGATGGCTCCTATAAGAGCTGTCTGATCAGGGTCTGCTCTGTTTGCTTTTAGTATGATATTGATCTGATTCTAATTTTGTCAATGCTGTAATTCCCTTGAAAATTTAACATTTTAAATATTGAGCTAATAAATATTCATGTTGTCATTATTTCTTTCATGAATACTGAATGGGGAAGGATGTGTGGTTGTAAATATCACAGCAAAGTACAGCAACTTCCATGACCTATGTAGTTAAAGAAAAGCTTAACCCTTCTCTTGCTGAATTTTAAACACATTTCTCCTTCTTATGTAGAGGGGTGTGTGCACAGGCACCAGAAGCGACAAACATCTTAAAAAACATAGTATTATACTAAAAAATCAAAACATTTTTCTGCTGTCAATGTATGATGTCTACACTTATATTTGAAGATGTTTATCAGTAGTATTTATATTACGTGCCTAGCACCTCTCTCTCTGTGTAGCTGGGTAGAGATTGTGGTGAAACAGTTATTAGGCTAGATAGATAGATAGATTAGATAGATAGATTAGACAGACAGACAGACAGACAGATAGACAGACAGACAGATATATATATATATATATATATATATATATATATATATATATTACGTGAGTATTACGTGGTCATCTGTGAATATATATCTCAACACTATCAATCTAATCTTATCACAGTAGCATCTCCTCGGAGATCCCACGTTGAAAGTGCGCTGTAGAATTGTATCTAATTATCTCCCTTTAACGTATATATATACCTTCTACAATTCGTGTATCATTCGTGATCCAGCGACTTTCTGATCGATCCAAGTGATGGTATGTCATTGATGTTAAAAGGAAACCTTAAATAAGGCCTTGTCAAGAGAACATACAGAAAGATGCAAATTAATTCAACCGGTAGAAGTGTAAGCTCTGATAGACTGTCTATATAAGCAAGGATTGAAAGCTTTCCTATTGGGGATCTGGATTTCCTTGTTCTATATTTACAGTCTGCAAGTTTGCTAGGCGGAGTTGCCGTATTCTACTGGTTGAATTGTTAGAGTATTACGTGGTCATCTGTGAATATATATCTCAACACTATATATATATATATATATATATATATATATATATATAGATAGATAGATAGGTAGGAGAGAGAAAGAGAGAAAGATATGTATAGGTAGAGATAGGTAGGTAGGTAGGAGAGAGAGAGAGAGAAGAGAGAGAGAGAGAGAGATTTATTCGTGAATATATACATGTATGTCAAAGACTTTAAGTTACAACAAATATCACAGATTAAACTACAATGTATTACAATATCACAGAATCAAGCAGTTATATACGAGAATATGTGTCTATAAATACAAATAACAAATATCACAATGCTTATGATTATTAATAACACCAGCTAAGTTTTAGTTTACTTTTAAGCCATGAATTTGAGACATATATATTACACAGGATAACCCATTAGGTTTGTCAACTTATTTCCAACGGAGTCCTATTGAACAAGAAAGTCAAGATCTCAAATTATTGGCCGATCTTTGTACGTTTTAGCAAAGAAGACAAAGATAGACTACTGCTTCATGGTAACTATTCCAAAAGATTTACGGACATTTCGCTACACAGCGTTTCGCTACCCTGACCATTTCGCTACCCTGACCATTTCGCTACAGTCATTTCGCACCCTTACGGGAAGTCATTTCGCTACCCTGTCGCCCAATTAATTATAATTATTCACAGATTTATTTTGATTTGGACGATAACAGTTTGACAGATGAAAAAGATACCTTAACCAATTTGAAATACCGAGCGTAGCAGCATAGGCAAACAGTTTGGATCCGAATGAAACGTTCACAGTAAATTAGTTAATTCGCATATAAGATATAGCTGTTCGGAAATATGTTCAACGTAAGTATATCACAAAACTAACAATTAGGGCTATTCTATGTGTATTATCCGAAACTTGATTGACTGTTTACACATAATTACTAGTGAGATCATCTAGTTCCAAACTGCATCTAATAAAAATAGCACTGCGCCGATGACCCAGACATCCGGTTTACTATGTAACGAATGCACACGTGTTAATGAGCTATTTGTTGTCATAAGACAACACACCATATAACCGTAATTATATAAAAAAAAAACCCGTAATTATATTTTCAAAATAAGCCCAAACATTCGCGAATGGTATGGTATATTAATAGATAACTAGATCATATGCCGTATCCAAACAGCTTAGATCCGATTGAGATGCCGAGTAATTCGACATATCATCCGAATCCAAATTACTTGACATTCAGTCAACACTTCTATCTAAAAATTAAGAAAATATTTGAAACTTTAGCACAGGTAAATAGTTAGGAGATCTTAAAGTAAACGTGCATAAATAATGATTGCGTTTTCAACTTTTCATGTGATCGTAATGCACTGTTCATATCAAAGATTCAACATATTTTTCTAGTCTGAACTATTTAGTAGTTTTTATCATTTATAAATAACAAAATGCATTGGCGTTTGTCTTACAGTGAAGCATATATTATTTTATTCCCACAAGCAGTATTTGTTAATCCAATCAGTGCCACATACCGATATACAAGCCAATGTTGTCGGCTTATCGGCGGTACCTGTGATCTCTGGGTGGACAATATTGATTGGCACGTGTAATTACGAAAGCATCGTGTGTAATTACATATATCACCACTTTGTACACATATTTCGTAGGAGCTGTCTCATCAGGGTCTGCACTATTTACCGGTTGATTGTGCAACCAGTGCACTCCACAGCAGTGATTGCACAGCGAAATACTTGTACACAGTGAATATATACTCTGACATAACACTTTATTTTCCTATTTTTCCATATTTCCTATAATTATTTTTGGTATCTGAATATAAATATTTATTATATGTTAATAAATTCGACTCTCAAATCACTAACCATTCCGCAACAATATTGGTTTTCCTATAAAATTCGATAGGTAGCGAAACGCACAGGTAGCGAAATGGTCAGGGTAGCGAAATGACTTCTCGGTGGGTAGCGAAATGACTGTAGCGAAATGGTATGGGTAGCGAAACGTCTAGCAACCTTCCAAAACATACATGAGTTACATTATATAATTAAAAAATGTTGTTATAGTTGTTATGCACTGATGAAGATGTAAATCGAAACATGTATGCAGTAAAATAAAAAAAAACGTGTTGGTTGTTAATTTGTCCCATATTATATAATTAATGGAAAAGTAGTAAAGTCAAGCAGGCAAAGCCACATGCAAGACGCAACCACCACCAAAACACCGATAGACAGCATGACACACACACACACACAACCACACACCCAAACGCACACGCACACACACATACGAAATGAACACAGAAAACACCAAAAGACACACAAGAAACAGGGACAAACGTTCCACAACATGAACAAACCACAAGCACAAAGACGCAAGGCAAACAAAAGGAAGGGTGACAAAGAGAGTACCGCCTTGGCACGGTCAGCAGCAAAAACACCACTGGGGGTTTAAACCGGTTTACGGACGTCCTAACCTCACACTTCTCTCAAAGTCAACCTAGCTTTACAAATATTGTAAATAAAGGTATCCCCGCTGTGATGGAGGATATTGTCAGCCTGAGAATTGGTATATATACACCGAGGCGCAGCCGAGGGGTAAATATGCCAGTTCAAGGACTGTCAATATCCTCTATCACCCCGACAGCTATGTGTTAATTATTTTATTATGCCGAAACGCTTTAGAAGTACAATATTAGTTAATTCTAAAATTAAAGAAATAACCAATGAAGATAATATTCCAAAAAGGGAATTAAGATAATATAGAAATACTGAAATAGCTCTTATCTAATAGTTCGACCATTTACGAGCCTTTATCAAAGATAACCATGTCAAAATACTCGTCACATTTTTGGTACATGCATTTAGCCATAAAATCAAAGAGAATAATGTTGATCCAGCATCATGTAGCATTGAGTTGTTATTTCAAAAGTAATGACGTCATCAGATGACGTAATAAGCGCAAAGACGCCATGCATGTATAGCGTGCATGCATTCTCCCGAATGTATTATATGCAATAAAAATGGAAAAGTAGTAAAGTCAAGCAGGCAAAGCCACATGCAAGACGCAACCACCACCAAAACACCGATAGACAGCATGACACACACACACACAACCACACACCCAAACGCACACGCACACACGAAATGAACACAGAAAACACCAAAAAGACACACAAGAACCAGGGACAAACGTTCCACAACATGAACAAACCACAAGCACAAAGACGCAATGCAAACAAAAGGAAGGGTGACAAAGAGAGTACCGCCTTGGCACGGTCAGCAGCAAAAACACAACTGGGGGTTTAAACCGGTTTACGGACGTCCTAACCTCACACTTCTCTCAAAGTCACCCTAGCTTTACAAATATTGTAAATAAAGGTATCCCCGCTGGACTTACCCACAACATAGACGACGGTGAACACAGGAAAACATGTAAAACATAGCATAATAACTGTGACAATCCGTCAAATATGTACTCAATGACTTTGCTGAAGTCAGAGCACCTGCAGGTAAGCCGTAAAGGGCACGACAGGGAAAAATAATACACGAGTCTGGTAAGCTCCTCCTGTATCCAAGTTTAAGAGTATACCATCATAGAGTACTACCCTCGGCCTGTCATCGCGCAAGCAAAGAGGGAAGCGTAGCTACCGACTGTAAAAGGGTCGATAACCAAACATGCAGTGTGTTGCAATATAATAGGATCATAACCTTTCTTTTTAATTTTTTTAATGCGTTTTATAAACAAATCATGAAAATGGATATGACCCCGAATTTTCCTAAGTTTGTAGATAACATCCCCATAAAATTCTGGTTGAGAAATGCCTTGTCGCAGTAACGTCCGTAGATTGCAATTATATTTACTAATGAGAGGTAAATTTCGATAATAAAATTTAGAAAAGGTTTTCCGAAGTTTGTGATATCTGTAACCTTGCTTAAGAAGTTTATCAGTTATAACTAAATTACGTCTGTTAAAATCTTCAAGCAAAGAACAGGCTCGGGCAAACCTAATAAGTTGAGAAATATAAACACCATAAGATGTAGAACGTGGCACATCCCCATCTAGAAAAGGATAATTAATAATTTTAAAATTAAAATCTTCTCTTTTATCGTATACTTTGGACGAAACTTTATCATTTGTAATTGAAAGATTCAAATCTAGAAATGAAGCATTAATGTCAGATTGATTAGCTTTGTTTAAAGACAGTTCTTTTGGGTAGATTGAAGAAACCATAGTATCAAAATAAGGATTATCTAAATTCAAAATATCGTCTAAATACCTTGAAGTTTTATTAAAAGCATTAACAATATCGGTCTGTGTATCAGGTTTTAAGCTAAGCATAAAATCCCTCTCGTAGCAATACAAAAACAAATCTGCAACAAGAGGGGCACAATTTGTACCCATGGGTATACCAACAACTTGACGATATATGGTATCTCCATAACGCACAAATATATTATCTAAAAGAAAGGTAAGAGATCTACAAACATCAAGGCAAGTCCACATTGTGTAATGTTCAATTTCTGAATTCGAAAAGAATGAACGTTGAACATTACAAGCAATGAACATTTTGTTTTCTCTGGCAAAGGTTTTTTCTATTAATTTAATAAGTCTATCCTTTATAAGATGGTGAGGTAGAGTAGTATAGAGTGTAGAGAAATCATAAGAGCTCAGTAAAGAAATGTTATACTGTTCATTTTCAAGTTTTGTTAAAACATCATTTGAATTTTTTATGGACCAAAAAACATTAATACCAGAATTTTCATATATTTTATCACAGTAGCGTTTAACATGTTCTTTGATCGTAGTAAGACAGGACGTCAAAAGTATAGATAATTTAGTAGTGGTACAACAGCTAGAGTTGGCAATAAAACGCGACTTATAAGGTTTTTTTTAAAAGCAATAAATGCTATATAATTGTGTATGTTGGTGAGATTGAGAGAGAAAATCGGGAGAGAATGAACGAATATTTGAGTGATGTAAGGCATGATAGAGAGAATCCAATAAACAAACATTTTGGAGTCGGTAGTCATAGCAGTGATGATGTTAGATTTGTGGTTTTGAAACGGATATATTCACCTGGAAGCTCATTCTGAGGGTGATATATACTGATATATTCACCTGGAAGCTCATTCTAAGAGTGATATAACATAAGATCACATTTTAAGTATATGGGAGTTTTGCATTGAAGGATATGTTGATTTTAGGTTTAATAATTCTTAATAACATTTAAACCTTTCCCTGTTCTGTATTAGACTAATTTTCAATAACTCCCGAATATTCATGGTCATTATAGCTATAATGAAATATGATGGTAGTAACATCATAGCCATTTTAGAAACTAAAGAAACATATCTACCAAATTCCATTAGCAAAACAGAGTTTACCCAGATCAGACGCCTCCTATATAGGAAACTATTTTTGTTAGCTAAGTTGGTAGAGTGTTGGCATGGTAAGCCGAAGGGTTCGAGTCCCAACTTTTCACCATATTAGAAATCTATAGCAAAACGTTTAAAATGTGATTTCTAAAGACAATCGACGGCAGCGAACTTCTCTGGGCATCAAAACGACTATTGCACCGGACATTCTGCAGGCGGGGCCTAAAATCGATACCGCCCCTAGTCGCATTTTCCCCCTCACCGCTTACATTCTTTGACGAATCGAAAACGAAAGTAGGTACTATTTCACCACAGGTTTGTAACGTTTTACTTCAATACATTAGTGACACCTTTATAAAATGAGACATTATATATATGATCTATCGATAAATATATACGCCTTTTCCTAGATGATGGAATAAACTTTACCACAGGGGGGTGCTACTAAACAGAGTCGGGTAGAGTCCGGTAGAGTCTGGTAGAGTCCGGTAGAGTCTGGATGCCCTTGTAGAAGTTTAAGTGCAATTTAAAGATTATAATGCTGTTATATAGCACTATTTTGTATGTTTGCAGCAGTAGTAATTAACATCCGTTAATAAATGATCATATAATAGCTTGAAAACTCCCTGTAAATATTACCGGGGTCACACGGTAATGGCTGACCTACGTCGGATAGAGTCTGTTGTAGTTTTAGAAGTCTATATGGTATTAAAATTCCCCCTTTTTATCAGAAAACATTTTACATACATTACTAAGTGATTTTATTATAATAACATTGTTATTAATACATTAATTCGATATATCTTGCAACTGTTGGCCTAAAACTTCCTTTTTCATCTACCGACTCTTCATTTCCCACCGACGTTTCTCCAGTCTGAAAAATGGCACCAGACATATCAAGTTTATACTGACTTTGAAATTGTAATAAAAACCATTTATAAATGTATATAGATTGTTTTTGGATAAGAAATGTGGAAGTTTAATACCAATAGGGCTTCTAAAACAACACCAGACTCTATCCGACGAAGGGCGGCCATTACCGCGTGACCCGGTAATATTTACCGGGTGTTTTCAAGCTAATATACGATCATTTTTTTAATGGATATTAATTACTATAGCGTCAAACATACTAAATAATGTTATATATAACAGCCTTATAATCTTTAAATTGCATTTTATCTTCTTAAAATGCATCCAGACTCTACCGGACTCTACCAGACTCTACCGTACTCTACCAGACTCTACCGTACTCTACCAGACTCTGTTTAGTAGCACCGCCACAGGGTACTTCAGGAAACTGTCGAACGTCGAGGTGTGGAAAGGTTCTTACTTGGCTCTTTATTCTGGTTTGTTATGACCTCCAACACATGGCCATTGTGGCCTACTTGTTTTCAGATCAATCATTTATAACGTCTGGTAAATCATATCAGGTATGATGAACTGACCACTAGTGAACAGCAGTTATTTGTGTTTGAATCCGTGAGAACTGCATAACAAGTTTAATCTGTAAACACTGGTCGTGACATGAAATAAGTGTTCATATTCCTATGCAGGTACATCATAAATATATTTTATTTATAAGTGTGGAATATGTCTCTCCTAGACGTCAATAAGATATTGTTGGTAGACAAAGATGTTTTAGTCTCTCGGAATAATGCAGATGTTTTATGGATGGCTATTTGGTATAATCTTTGTAGCCCTGCACTGTACAATTTCAGTATAATTATTATAAACTTTAAGGAACACGGATTGCCAGTCCTGAGTAGAGCATAGATGCAACTTTGTGGGAGTACAGAATAGCTTCTCCATACTGAAGGTAGAGTGTAACTGTGTTGGCAGAGAGCGACCTATAGGAGCCGTCTGAATGTGATCAGTGTCTGATCTGTTTGCTAATGGAATTTGATAGATTTGTTTCTTTACTTCCTGAAATAGCTATAATATTTCACCTTCCATGTTTCATGATAACTATATTGTCCATGAATATTCAGTAGGTTTATAGGTATTGAAATTTGGAATTAACATAGGACAGGGAAAGGGTTAGCACAGCACATTTATCTTGATGGAAACCATAAGTTATTGTATCGATCGTTATGGGAATTAACCTGTTTCAATTAGGATTCAGTTTCTGTGCTGTTGCCCAGTTGTGTCACCTGCCGGTCCCGGGTCAACTCGGCCTGGGTCAAGTCGGCCCGCAAATATTATTTCAGAATTACATTTTAATTGTTATATATTTTTTTATTTGGAATTACTTTAATATTTTGTTTCCTAGAGATACCCGATACTACAGATACCAATGAACATATAAGGAAACATCTGAGTAACAGATAAGGATGCGTACCATGATCAGTTTCATCCACTTCATTCTCAGGACTAAGCAACATTAATAAACAAAAATACTCAGAAAAAAGAAGCACTTTATAGATGCACGATACAAATACAATGCCAAAAACGATACCCAAATATGGTGATATCTTTGCAAACAGTTTGGATCCCGATGAAATTCCTAGTAAATCGGTCTCACAAGTGGATCCAAAATAACATTTTATTACATTCATCCACTCCCATAAATTGTTTGTAATTACAGACAATCAATGAAACAGATAAACCATTAATTATACTTAATTTCACTTAAAAGATATTGATGCCGCTCATTTTCACACCTAGTTGTTTTGACTTATCAGTTTGATCTAATTAACCTGATTACTAAATGTCAACTGTTTTATTCGTTAATCTCGATCATGCAACATACTAATCACCTTTGTTCTCGTCCGCTAAATTTAATGGGTTATTACTGTCAAAAAGATGTGCAAACTTTGTCTGAATTCTTCAAGGAGCCCACCGATCAGGATCTTCAATTTTTGCTGCAGTTTATAAACTTTTAATTGACGGTCGGGAAAGGCCCGAGTTGACCCGACTGAGACGGGCCGAGTTGACCCACCCCAAAACAGACAGTTGACCCGGCCGACTTGACCCAGGCCGACTTGACCCGAGGCCGACTTGACCCGGATTCCACCTGCCTAGAGGCAGTGTGTCACAAAAGGATCACTTTTCCATTGTCTGTCTGTTCATCTGTACGTCTGTCCATCACACTTTCTTTTCTTTTTTTCCAACACTTCTCCCAGAAGGTGACACATGTGTATTGTGTTCCTTTGAACACTCTTGTTTTAACTTCAGTATTTCAAGCTGTCATAAGTCTATAAATGAGGATAAAAGCATCTGTGTTTCTTTCATTGACAGAAGCTTATTAATTAGGTTATATCACAAAGTAAAAATCTGTATTTACTTCGTGGTTATATTTAGATATCAATCTGCCAATAAATATATATACCGGTATATATAGTATATAGCATAACCCTGATTATTCAAACTTTCAAATACATATCATTATCGATCTTTAAGACAGATGGCAGCTTAATGCAGGGTGAAAGTCATGCAGAAAACTCCCAGATGACTTCCACCCTTCATTAAGCAGCCACCTGCCAAAAAAGGGTAAAATTCTTCTGATCTAAAATTTTGAATTATGGAGGTTTTACTGTATACAAGAAGTTGTTTCAGTAACAAAGCCAATAGTCAAATAGTGACTATTACAACATATACTAACCCTTTTTATGTTAGAAATAGTGACTGAATATTGATTAACCTGTTTTGGTTACAGTCAAACCTTTTAACCCTTCTCTTGCTGAATTTTAAAATACATTTCTCCTTCTTTACCCATGCCCTGTTGTGTAATTACATATATCTTCATTGTGTACAAGTATTTCGCTGTGCAATCACCGCTGTGGAGTGCACTGGTTGCACAATCAACTTGTAAATAGTGCAGACCCTGATGAGACAGCTCCTGCAGGAGCTGTCTCATCTAGGTCTTCACTATTTACAGGTAGGTATATTGACGTGAATAGCAAGCGAAGGATTAACAAGGGACTTTTTAACATGGCTGAAACTGTAGAATCATGCACACCAATCTTGTTTCATAAACAAATAGAGCAGACCCTGATCAAATGGCTCCTACAGCAGTGATCTGATCCTGTTTAACCCTGTCTGTAAAGGTATGAAAAGGCACTTATATGAGGGCAAGGGCTATATAATTATGTTTGAATCTATCAACAGATTTCTGTTAGTTTGCATGTACATTTTGTGGTAAAATTGATGTATTCAACAGGTACAATATAGTAAAAAACATATTTAAGTTTGAAAATGGTAATAATCACCATTTTCGAATTTCGTACATTCATAAATATGGAACAATGAACAATCTGAGGAAAAATATGTCAATGGATATTTATATTTTGAAAACAGTATAGATCCATACCACTCAAAATCACTTACCCTTAAAATTTCCCTATTGAACATTCATGTAAGGAATAATGACATCATGAATATTATCTGAATTTTTATGAAGGCATAATAAAATTTCGAGGGCTTGGTGCAAAACTATTCTAACTCCTTCACAAAGTGAAGGAGTTAGAATAGTTTTGCACCAATCCCTCAATATTTGGATGTTTTGACTCATATGGACACTGTGGAATCAGATCTGTAATATACCATAAGCAAACAGAGCAGACTCTGATCAGATGGCTAACTTGGGAGCGTTTGATCTGGGTCTGCTCGAGATCTGTTTACATATGCATGAAAAGTACGTGTTTATATGAAGGAAATGGTTAACTTTATTGGCTCTACTGTACTTCTGAAGTCCTAATACAAAGAAAAGGTTTTCTGCATGGAGCTACTATTCATGCAGATCTGATTCAGTTAACATTCAAAACCCATGAGACATACACAATCCACAAGAAAATGTAGTTTCTCTTATGCACTATTCTCAAAAAGTTTTAACTTTAATGTTTTTCAAACATTGAAGACCCAGATTTCACCTCTTGGGTCTACACCTTTTCTAAAGGTTAAATTAACCCATATCTTGCCAAAAAGTAATTTCTGCTGAAAGCCTGATATGAAGCCAGTTTTATTATGCCCCCGTTGACGATAGTCAGGAGGCATTATGTTTTGCACCTGTCTGTCTGTCCGTCCGTCCGTGCGTCACGCTTTTACGTGCAGTTTGTAGGTGCAGTTGGTTGTCACAGTTTTTTCATCGTCTTATATCTCACTAACCACTATAGCTATTGGCATGGAATTGCATATACACATAAACCACCATCCATACTTTCATTGCGCACCCAGCCCATGCTGCCCGCAAGCCCAAGGTCAAGGTCATATTACTTAGAAACTTATGTGCAGCTAGGCAAGCACCACCACGGGGGCATCGCTGTGTCTTACAGACACAAATTTCTAGCTAGTTTACCTGTAATTCAAGCTTTTGAGAAACTATTGACTGAGTATCAAGACATTTTGACTGTTATTAGACGCTGATAGAGTTACTCATCAGGCGGTAGGTCTTGTGTATTCATCAAACTTGGTTCTGAAAAACACTTATCCAGAGGTGCAGATAAGGCACATAGATTAACCCATTCCCTCTGAGGCTCATATTGACGACTTTTGACGACTCTGTAAAAGTCACTTTGTGAAACCATTGTGATAAATAGAGCATTTAATTGTCACAATGGTTTCAAACTACAAAATTCTAAAAGTTTCCTTTTCTCTAGTAAATGCTCCTTTTCGGTAGATTTATTCAAAGAGGTTGTATCTAAAAATAGCCTATGAGGGAATGGGTTAAAAGATTTTCAAGAGTAAATTCTTTAATGAGCCACCAAACCATATGTTGTGACCACTCTTTAGAATTGTCTCAAGGTCAGTGTCATTGATTTTATGACATATTTAGGCATATGTGTTTTAGTTCCTTATGTGTTTTCGGTATTGCAATAATATTTTGTTTTAGAACAAGAAACTATGAGTGTCAAATGTGTTCTAACAAATGTGTTTTAGCTTTTAAGATATTGGTTGTTCTGGAAAATCTTCATAAAAAGATCCAGGCAGTATTATTACAATGGTTCAGAGATATTGTCAAAGACCTCATTATTTGTAGACAGTTTTACATTTAATTTACCCTATGCTTTCAGGTGTCAGTTGGGTACCAGTCGAGATACTTAAAAAGTTAATGTTTAAAGCAGTTGACTGTAAAAATAATAAAGATGTCAGAGTCCTGCTCTAACCCTGAGCACATAAATGAAGAAGAAACTGAAGCACAAAACAAAAGTGGACAAGATACTTCTTTCACGCAAGTCAATACTGAGGAAAGCGGCAAATCTGAAGAAGATGAGACACAAGAACTTGCTGATGTACACAGCAATGATGAAGATGAAGACCTGTCTGAACCATTAATTTCAAATAAACCATCTATTAAGCATACTTCAGAAACTTTAAAATTTGAGTGCAGTGATGAAAATCCCAAGTTTACCAAAGAAGAAAACCCAGCCACCCATAATACAGAAATCAAGATCGAATTAGATGAGGACTTTGATGCAGAAGAAGTTGACATAAAGACAACCCAAGAAGGAAGGGACAACAACAGAGAAATGGGCAATCCCAAGACAGAGTGCAAAATGCAACAAACATCAGATACAAACCCTACTCCTCAGCAGAAAAAACAGGTATTAAAAGAAACTGAAGCACAATACAACAGTGGACAAGATAGTTCTGAAGACACTACTGATGAAGGTGACAAATCTGAACAAAAAGACACACAAGAATGTAGTCACATGTACAGCAATGATGAAGTCAAATTACTATATTCCAAGGATCCATCCAGTAAGCATGGTTTGCAAAGTCAAGATTTTGAGTCTAGTGGTTTTGAGTCTAGTGATTTTGAGACTAGTGGTTTTCCTTCAGATAAAAATCCCAAGTATACCAAAGTTGAAGGCCGTCCCATAGATTTGCATGGTGATGATGACACAGCAATAAATGTACCTTCCAAAGATGAAGAGCTCACGGATCAACAAGGGCTTCATGTCATTAGTTCAGACGAATCAGATGGGGAAGTAATTGACATGGAGACACCCCAAGAGGGAAGGGATTATGTACCGGTATTGAATACTACTTACACAGAGTATGAAATAAAACAGAGGACAAATAATTCAAGTGGAGATATAGATAGAAAAGAACAAATACCATCGGAGGAAGACTATAACCAGTACGAAGAATTGGGATATGAAGAGGCTAAGAAGAAGTACACATATTTCTGGAAAGGCCATGATATTTTCAGTCAGTGGTACCCATCTACATTTACAGTAGGAAGCAACACATTCACCTGTGCAGAACAGTACATGATGTTCCAAAAAGCAAGTAAGAATTGTCATATTATTTATTGAATATTTATGTATAGTATAATCCAAGACTATGAATTTAGTATAGATAATGTGTATGGAGACTGGAAGCAGCTTAAGGTAGCAAGATAGTTTAGCCCTAGATATCGAAAAATCATATTTAAACTACCAAAATCCATTTTTTCTATAATAATTTATTTTATTATTATCAGGAAAATCGATAATCCTATCAAAACCGACATTTGAAATCCATTTAAATGTGCCAGTTTGAAATTTTTCAAACAGCGATTACAAAGTTATCTTTTGGACTAAACTTATTATAATTGGCCAGTATGTAAATTATTAGCATGTCTAGGGAACTTTGTCACAGATTTTCGATAAAACTCTCCGTTTAGGAGTTAGGCAATATTTTAGTGTTAAAGACCCCTAAAATTCTGCCTCCTGCTACATTCTTTTGATGTTAGGCAAACAAAGTAAGATATAAAAACAAACTGTGACATGGATCCCTCTGAGACAATGCTTTTTTGATATGTCGCTAACCGCCTATCATTCAAACACAAATTACAGAATTTATGGCTGTTTTAAAATGTCGACAACTTAAAATTTGCATCGATGGAAAACATAAAAAATATTCAAAAGAGAACCCCAACTGAGTTGCGTAATCCGATAATTATCAATAGCTTGACCAATGGAGAGCTTATATCGCAAGTAACATTTTCCACTAAGCTCCTCCTCTTTTCTTCCGGATCATTTAAAAAGCTGATTTTATTGCATTTTACCCATAAATCACGTGTCATATTGGGCTTATCTAGTCACATGACATACATAGTTGAGGCTACCGAGGGGGAAATATGGCTGAATGGGACAATGTCTTGCGGGATGCTGTACGTCTGACGCCGGGTAAGTTACTTTATGTTTATAGCTGTCTGCAGTTTTAATTATTATTATTGTCGTTATTATTATTAATATTATTATTTTCCTCATTATTGCTGTTGTTATTATTAAAAGTCGACTCATGAAAGAGTTTAGGTAATAATGAATACAGTAGATCACTGTGATTTAACAGATTAAGCAAATTTGGTTACAATACTGATTTCCATGCAGTAGTTACCCTTTACTCCATAGATATCCCCTTTAACGCATTTGCAAACAGAGTAGACCCAGATCAGCCGGTTCCAACCACAGCTTGGCTTGTTCTGTTTGCATATAGTAGCATGTAATATGATTTGACAGTTTCTGCCATGGCATTTTAATTTGTTAGCTTCTTCATGTCTATAAGCTGTCTGCTGTTTTAATTATCATTAATATTATGATTATCATCATTATTATTGTTCTTTTTATTATTATTATTAAAACTGGACTCTTGAATTTGTGTAGGTAATAACGAATACAGTAGATCACTGATTTAACGAATTAAGCCAGTTTGGTTACAATACTGATCTCCAAGCAGTGGTTAATCCGTTACTCCATAGACATCCCCTTTAACACATTTGCAAACAGTAGACCCAGATCACACGGCTCTGACCACGGCTTGGCTTGGCTTGTTCTGTTTGCATGTGGAATAGTGTAATATGACTTGACAGATTCTGCCATGACAATTTAATTTGCTAGATACTTAATGTTTATAAGCTGTCTGCTGTTTTAATTATCATTATTAAAACTCAACTCTTGAAAGAGTGTAGGTAATAACGAATACAGTAGATCAGTGTGATTTAACATAATAAGCAAATTGGGTTGCAATACTGATCTCCAAGCAGCGGTTAATCTGTTACTCCATAGATATCCCCTTTAATACTTTTGCAAACAGAGTAGACCCAGATCAGATGGTTCCGACCACGGTTTGGCTTGTTCTGTTTGCTTATGGAATAGTGTAATATGAGTTGAAAGTTTCGTCTATGGCAAATGAATTTGTGTTATAATTATTTTTTTGTAATTACTTGAACATTCGTGGAGTAAAGATTTAAATATGACTGTATAGTTTGGAACATTCGTGGAGTAAAGATTTAAATATGACTGTATAGTTTGGCAAACTAATAATCATCAATTTTATTATTTTTTCAGGTTTGACGCAACTTATATCATCTATGCATTAAAGATGACGGTTGACATGCAAAAACACCAATTATTATTTTTTCACACCAAGTATCGAAGTAAAGTCTTAAATAACGGCAGTATAATCAAAGACATATACATACATGTTTGTATATGACTCTGATATAATTTGATTATGGTCGCCTATTGTTTTATCACACGATTATCTGCGTGCATGCTGTAATTCCCCTCTTGGTGCCCCCAATAAGCCCTCCCCCATAAATGGCTGACTGGTCAAGCCAGAGAAAAACTTTCTCGATGGTAATAAAGTAAATTGGATTAACACGTTTTTGCGGTATATTTAGTGGTATTTCGTTAATGCAATAGATAGAAGAGATTAGTGGCTATTAATTAATGCAAAAATAATTTTTTTTTTTTTTCGTGGTTCCTGCCTATTATGGTACCTTAATGCAGGGTGAAAGGCATTCAGAAAGCTCATCTGGGAGCTTTCTGAATGACTTCCATCCTGCATTAAATAGCTACCTGCCTAATAGTATCAAAATTCTTCTCTACTAGAATTCTGGTATAGAGGAGTTTTACTGTACAACAAATAAATTTATTAACATGGAAAATAGATGCATAACATTTAAGCAAACAGAGCAGATCTTGATCACATGACCAGTAATCAATGGCACTTTCACTGTTAAGAGGTAAAATAGAAAATAAGCCAGCATTATTTTTGATATCATGTCAAGCTGGGTTTTCAATATGGAAAAAGTCTGAGTTAGATTTTGAGACTTTCAAAATTGGGCAGTTTGCAAAGACCTAGAAAGGCATATACATGGAGTAAAGTGTTAAAAAAATGATATTCCCAATATCTCTAGAAAAATGAAGAGTATCGAATATTGTATTGTGTTTTCAGCATTGTTCGATAGTGATGATATTGCTGAAAAAGTACTTACAACAGACAATCCACGTACAATGAAAGCTCTTGGAAGACGAGTTGTTAAGTTTAAAGAAAATACCTGGATTTGGCACTGTCTCGGTATTGTACGAGATGCCAGTATGCATAAGGTATGATTGCACTTGATGTTGGTAGCTTCTTGTGAATTTATAATAACCTCAGCTTCTTACCAGGGTTTATTCTGTTTGCCACTGACTCTAATTATTGGTTCTTAACCTTTTACTCCATGAATTTTCATGTAAGAAATATAGACATCATGAATTAGTTAGATTAATTGTTATAATAAGTAAAGGACACAGGAATTTTAGTCATGGCAGAAACTGTAGAATCATAGCTATATTATATCATAAGCAAAGAGGGCTCCGACCCTGATCAGATGGAGCCGTCTGCTCTGGGCCTACTCTGTTTGCAAAGGCATAGAAAGGCATAATTATGGAGTAAAGGGTTAAAAGACAGAAAAATATCTTTAATATATATTAACCCATTCCCACTTAGGCTATTTTTAGACCTAACCTCTTTGAATAAATCTACCAAAAAGGAGCATTAACTACAGAAAAGTAAATTTTTGGAATTGTGTAGTTTTGAAACCAATGTGATAAATATTTATCACAATGGTTTCACAAAGTGACTTTTACAGAAGCGTCAAAAGGCGTCAATATGCGGGAATGGGTTAAGGCAGGTGACAACTTTTGAAGTCTACTATAAGTAAAGGTAGATTTGAGCTTCTAAGGCAAACTCTCCTTTTATTGTGTCACCTGCCGAGAGGCAGTGTGTCACTTAGGGATCACTTTTCCGTCGTCTGTCTGCCTGTCACACTTTCCTTTTTTGGCTGTCATTTCTAAACTAATCATTAAAGAGCTTTCAAATTTCACACATGGAACAAGCATGGTGAGAGGAAGTGTCATGCACAAGGGCCTCAACTCTAGCATCAATATTATTTTAGTTATTCCCCTTTTTCATATTAACAACAAGTTTTTGTGTCAGCTGCGAGCAGGTGACACACGTGTTCCTCCAAACACTTTTGTTCATATTGTGGGAGAATTAATAACTTTTATCAATTAATGACTATTATCAGAGGAATCTCCAAAACACAAACTATTGAAAAGGAATTTCATGTATAAAATATCAGCAGTGCATTGCAGTGTCGCACCTGTCCATTATCTGAAGGTCCCAAGGCTTCATTATTGCTTCAGGGACACTGCATTAATGGAACCTCTGATAGTAACACAGGAATTTTGGCCTTGACAACAAAAACTGTAGAATTGGATCTATATCATATGCATTTAGTGTCATATAGTGTTGATCCTGAAGAGGCATCAAGGTATATATTTCCCATCTGGATCTAAACTGTTTACATAGGTTATCACAAGCTCTCCTTTAATATTCAAAGAGGTAACAGGAGTCCATTAACCCTTTCCCTCATATAAACGTGTTTTCACGCATTTGCAAACAGAGTAGACCCAGATCAGACGGCTCTTAGAGGAGCCGTCTGATCAGGGCCTGCTCTGTTTGCTAATAAAATTTGATAGATCTGTTTCTTTACTTTCTAAAATGTCTACAATGTTCCACCTTGCATATTTCTTTATAACTATTTTGTTAATGAATATTCAGTAGGTACTGAAATTTGACCTAAATACAGAACAGGGAACATTTTTCTAGACTAACTTCTTTATTTCTCCACCAGAGACCACTCTTAATTTAGAATCAGCTAGATGAGACAATTCTAAAGAGTGGTCACAAGATAGGGTTTGGAGAAATGATGGTACTTGAGTATGCATGTTTATCTGTTGCTGTGGGTAAACATGACTGGAAAATTCAGCATATTAAAATTGATTTTAAAGTTAAGAACTTATGATATAAACCATGTCTGGAGAAAAGATACATGTGTGGCTTTTTAAACCATGTAGACTCAGACCAGCTGCCCAGTCAGACAAAGTGCAGTTGGTCCATGCCCACACGCCAGCAACTGCAAAACTTTGTTTTTATTCTGAAATCAAGAATAGTATACATATACATGTTGAATTTGATCAGATGACATTTCTGCTGCAGCTGTATTGTTCTACACTGTTGCTAGGCATCACAAGTTGTTGATTTCATTTTCTTGTGGATTGGAATGTATAGTACACAGATAGGCATGTTGTTTTCTTTCAGTTTTCTCAAAACCCAGAATTGAAGGAGGCTCTGTTTGACACTCATCCCACCATTCTAGTTGAGGCAAGCCCCTATGACAAAATTTGGGGCATTGGTTTTTGCGAAAGTGACGAGGAAGCCTGGAACGAGTCTACGTGGAACGGAATGAACCTACTGGGCTTCATACTGACAGAGGTCAGAGATGAGCTGATGTTCAAAGATGGAAGTATCAGAAAAGAGGATAGAAAGGTAAGATACAACATGGCTAATACAGTACAACCTCTCTATAACGGCCACTAAATTACATCAAGTATTTTGTGTTAAAGACAGGTGGCTGCTTAAAGCAAGGTAAAAGTAAAACAGAACGCTCCTATAGGAGCGTTCTGTTTTACTTTCACCTTGCTTTAAGCAGCCACCTGCCCTAAATACCAACTAATTAACACAATTTAGGGGTTGTTATAGAGAGGTTTTACTGTATACACTCAGAAATTTGCAGACTGCATAAACACGGATTGTTATGTAGAAAAGAGTTGCATTAATTAGATGCAATGTTAACGCTTTACCCATTGAATATTATTGTAAGAAATAATGACATCATGAATATTAATTAGCTAAATTTTCATAATGTAATATTTTCAAGGGGATTTTTTGCTCTGACAAAATCTGTAGAATCAGATATCTATCAAGTCATAAGCAAACAGAGCAGACCCTGATCAGACAGCAGCTCCTACAGGTGCTGTCTGATATGGGTGCACTCTGTTTGCAAAGACTTAAAAAAAATCCTTTCTTTGAAGGAAAGGTAAATGGTGGGGGGGGGGGGGGGGCATATTGTTTTTGCCCTGTCTGTCTGTTGGTTGGTTGGTTGTTTGGTTTGTTTGTCCCCAACTTTAACGTTGGTGACAATTTTGTAGCCATTGCACATACATATATATATATGCATGTGCAACTTATGGAGGCAAACTTTTTTAGGGTTGTCTTATTAAGGTCAAGGTCATACATGAAAGTCAAATTACAGGTCAAATTTAGATTGGCAATAATTTTGTCACTGTTCAACATACATGTACATACTTCAAACTTGGCATGTATGTGCACAGGGTGCCTACAGACCTGGAAAAGTTTTCTGGAAAAATCATGGAATTTTGAAATTTGGCAATTTATCATGAAAATGTCATGGAAATTCCTAAATGACCCTGGAGTTTCGAGAAATATCCGTGAAAATATTTTAATTTCACAGAAATTTGCACTTAAAATAAAAATAAAAACTTTTTTTTTTGTTAAAAATGAATGACTAATTTCATTTTTTTAATGGTGTGAGTAATTTTGAGTGCAAATGATTTGTTTACATTGACACTGGTTACAGGTTTTGGGTCTGTAAGGCAGGTTGTGGCTTAATGTAGGTCAAAAGTAACCACCTGCTTTTTAGCACTCCTGTGTTCAATAAATGAATGGCCGCTGATTTAGACAGGTTCTAATGTATTATCCAGTTTGAAATCTTGGAGATTTCTCAGACAATGCAAGTTACCTTGTAGGTATAGTAGAACCCCTCTAATGTGACCACTTAATGAATCGACATGGGTGTCTTTATAAGCAGGCGGTGGCTTAATGCAGGGCAAAAATAATGCAGAAAGCTTTCTGCATTACTTTTGTCCAGCATTAGGCTTCCACCTGCATATAGCACCCATAATTATACCTCTTTAAGGTGGTCGCATTAACGGGGTTTTACCGTTTTTCAGACTTGTATCTTGCATAATTCTAAAGGTGTTTGACATGGAGTCACACAAGTGTTTTTGATGATGGGTGGTTATGTGAGCTAAAGTTGTGGTCCATGTTGTAGACTCATTATATCTGCACATTCATACAAGGTGGAGGTGATCATGTCCTATAGGCATGTTTGTTTTGAGTCTTCCACTGAAGACAATTGTAGAAATTATTATTTTCTTGGTTTGATTCTATCAATTGTTTCCATATTACAGATGTAAACTCGCTGTCATTTATATTACAGGCTTGAAATATTTGAGCCAGATTTGGCTGGCGTTGAATTTCTAGTGAAAAGTTCTGTTTTTGATTTTTCTATTGCGATATTTTTATAACTGGGAATTTTAGGGTGGTTTTAGAAATCAATAATGCATAGAACTGTTGTTAAGGTAACCTATAACAATACATATCCACAATAAATCTGAGATATGCGTTAAAACATTAACCCTTCTCTTGCTGAATTTAAAGTACATGTCTCCTTCTTTACCCATGCCCTGTTGTATAATTACATATATCTTCACTGTGTACAAGTATTTCGCTGTGTAGTCACTGCTGTGGAGTGCACTGGTTGCACAATCAACTTGTAAATAGTGCAGACCCTGATGAGACAGCTCCTGCAGGAGCTGTCTCATCTGGGTCTTCACTATTTACAGGTAGGTATATTGACGTGAACACCAAGCAAAGGGTTAACCCTTTACTCAATGAGTATTCATGTAATAATGATGATGTCATGAATATTAATTACATTCATTTTTATAATGATGTATGAGCACAGGAAAGTTTGGTCATGGAAGAAACTACATGTATAGAGTCATATCTATATTATTTCATAAGCAAACAGAGCAGACCCTGATCAGAAGGCTCCTAAAGGAGCCGTCTGATCTGAGTCTTCTCTGTTTGCACAGGCATAGAAAGGTGTATATATGGAGTATATTTATAAGAATTCATTTGATCACTAGCTATTTCTTTACAAGCTGTGCCCCCTTTCTACTATAATTTTATTTACTCATTTCTTTACACATCTCTAATTAACCCATTTGAACATCATTTTCAAAGTACATCTGCACATATATGTATTTTGAAACAAACTTGATTTCTTTTGAAATAATGTTTCTGCCCAAACCACTTATATTATTCTTTTGACGATTTGGGATATGGAAATTGATTTGTGAGGTGAACAGTGCAGACCCAGGGTAGATGTTGTCCTCAGGAATTGGAATTGAGTTTACAGTGTTTGATTATCTCCCTTTATAGGGACACTAATGAGGATATGACTTTGTTTCAGTGAATACTCTAGCTCTGTGAACCAAGATGGATGACCTCCTTCGTAGTCTTTTGTTTTTAGATCTTTTACAGATGACTTGCAGAACAACACTGATGTGAAGACGCTTGTAAAAAATGGAATATTTGCTTTTGACTATTGTTACCATATATTTTTGCCTTTGAATAGAACATACAGTGAAAACATTTTGTTTGTCCACTTCCTCCATTGGTAGGAATTGTTTCAAACTTCCACAGAGGAACAACTTTGATGAAGATGGTCGCATTAAGAAGGGAATTTTTGCTGCAACCATTTTTAGTCTTTTTATCGAAGAAAAAAGCCAAACTATTATTATCACTGGGTTGTTGTTGTAGTCGTCATCGGCGGCATGCAAAAACTTTAATGTAGCTCATTACTCAAAAAGTATAAGACGTATCAACATATAACTTCATAGGTGGGTAAGATTGAGGAGAAGCCCCCTACATAACCATAATTCTTGATTTCAAAATTTTGGAGTTATGACCCTTTATTTTTTTTTCAATAAGTTTTAATTTAGCTTGACAAGCACCAAATCTGACGAGCGTTGGTGCCATACTCAACTCTTGTTTCGCAGATATGATCATCATTAGAAGCAATTGTGCATGACACAATATTTTGTCATGCATGCATGTGTGCGTGTGTATGTGCATGCAGTCTGACTTCTATTCTATTTTTGCATACATTTATATGTTTTGAGTCTCAATAGACTATCAGTTTGTTCTGTATAAATAGAACTTTAACAGTATAGTAAATGTACACCTTTTATAGCAATAAAAAAACAGAGACACACCCCATTATAACATTTCAACACAATGCAGCATCAACTGTAGGATAATAAGCGCAAAAACTAGCCTGTGATTGGCTAAACTTATGATGTGCATTATAACCCGTTCCCTCAAATAAACATTTTTTTAAACCATTTGCTCTCAATGGATTCTTCCATGCATATATATTGGATTAGTCTATCTTTTATCTAAGGGATGTCTGGTCTAAATTTTCATTTTTGTTTTGTTTTATATTGAATTTCCTATCAGCAAACAGTGTAGACTGATCAGACGCCGCATTATGTGGCGTCTGATCAGAGTCTACACTGTTTGCCTAAGTCCCATATATGGGATCATGGGAGCAAATGGGTTAAACAGAGTAGACCTAGATTCGATGAATCCTATAGTAGCTGTCTGATCAAAGTCTGCTCTGTTTGCTTATGAAATTATAATAGGTTTGACTTTAAAATTCCTTCTTAACCCTTTACTCCACAGGCTATTTTTAGACCCAACCTCTTTGAATAAATCTATCGAAAAGGAGCACTAACTTGAGAAAAGGAATGTTTTAGAATTTTGTAATTTGAAACCATTGTGATAAATAGAGATTTGCTCCTATAGAAGCAAATGCTCTATTTATCACATTGGTTTCATAAAGTGACTTTTACAGAGGCGTAGAAAGGCGTATTTATGGAGGAAAGGGTTAAGTAAACCTCTTGTGTACATTATAAAAATTCAGGTAAGAAAATATTGATGACATTATTTTTTATATGATATTCAACAGGGAAAGGGTTAATATAGAATGTGATATCAGTATTATAAATAACCTGTCTAAAGTGACCTTTTCTTAATTAGAAAAAGGAATCTTAAAAAGCAGGTGGAAAATTATACAGGAAAAAAAATAATAGAGAAATCTCCTACGGGAGCTTTTTCTGTTACTTTTGACTTGTATTAAGCTACCACCTTACCTACAGACCTTTAAATAGACCTCATTTTGATGGTCGCTTAAGACAGGTTGTACTATATGCAGATTTTACAGGGCAAGAGAAACACCACAATGATAGTCAAGATAATTCTTTATCTACTGGTATTAGTATATATCTTGTCCATAACTGTCTTCAGACTTAAAATGTGAGTGAAAAGTGTCTTAATTCTGTACTCCACAGTCATGCAAGAAATAGTGGCATCATGAATATTAATTAAATTTTCATGATGGCATATGAACACAGAACGTTTTGGCCATGTCAGAATCTGTATAATCTTATTCAAAAGATTCTTTAAGCAAATGGTGTATACCCTGATCAGAGGTCTACTCTGTTTACAAAGGCACTTATCTAAACTGCCTTAGTGATTTGTGGAGTACTGGATTAACAAAAATGACAATAGACCCATTCCATTAATTAAATGTTCTATTTGAAGCTTCACTTAAATTGTCAAATATGATCTAATATTAAACTCTCATCAGACAATTCCAACCCATCATTGCTTAACCCATTATCCCAAAAACGCCTTTCTACGCCTTTACAAACAGAGTAGACCCAAGTCTGATGGCTCTTGAAGGAGCCTTCTGATTTCTGATCAGGGTCTGCTCTTGAATATAGATATAATATAGATATGATTCTGTAGTTTCTGTTGTGGCTGAAAATACCTGTGTCCACAAAACTATTAGAACAATTAGTCTAACTATATAATATTCATGTTGTCATTATTTCTTACACAAATATTCATGGAGTAAAGGGCTAACATTTGTTTGAAATGATCAAACTATTGTGATGATGCAATACTCGTAAGAGCAGGAGTTTAGGCTTTACCCATACATGTACATTCGGTTTGTTTCGGTTTCCCATAATCCTTTGCGCGCGCATGACTTCCGGTAAAATCAGCTGTTTTTCTCAAGCGAATAAGATTGATGTCAATAATTACAACGGTACACGCTTTTCTGATGAAACAGACACTTTTTATCGACTTTCTTTTAAACAAACATATTAAAAGAATTGAAGGTTAAAAGGAAATGTTAATTGCATTACAAGATTTATTATTTTGAGCGATTGATCCTCCCATTTGTGTACAAGATTAGTGGGTGGGGAAACCAGGAGGGGTGTATATACAATAGATATAAAACGTACTGATTATCGCTAAGATTTTCTATACCTGAATTATGTACCGGTAAGAAAAATGCTGTTTGGTTATCTTAGATCAGTTGTTGTAATATGTTAACATCTAAAAGAGGAAACGTCAAACCTCATTTGCATAAATTTTGGGCCATTTTGCTTTAAAAAAAAAAGAGTCTGCAACTGCCTAGTTACATGACAGACCTATTAATAAGGCAATATTTCCTAAGATTTTACCAGAAAAAAGTATGTTATCATATTTTATCAATATTTCTTTCCTTTTATATTCTTCAGGTTTTGTGACATATACAGTTGACAGAACCTAGTGTACTTGTGGTTAATGGTGAATTCGCCTAATGACAAACTCGCCTACAATAAGATATATAGTAACCCGAATGGTGAATTCGCTTAGAAAGCAATTATATAGTGATTGTATTTCGCACCTATTGTAAGGTATCGCAAACATAACAAAACATGTTTTCAGGTAGTAGTCACGTCGTTGACCAAGATTGAACTTTGAGTGTAGCCCCTGATCATCATATGCATTTGAAAGCAGACAATGGAAGAGTTTGTGAGGGGAGGGGCGTTAATAGTTGTTTACTTTGTGCAAATGTTTAACCATTTCCCTAATATCTGCAAACAGAGTAGACCCAGATCAGACGGCTCCTTAAGGAGCCGTCCGATCAGGGTCTGCTCTGTTTGCTACTGGAATTTGATAGATAATTTTGGAATACATATAAAACAGGGAAAGGGTTAAAAGACATCTGGATAAAAAAAATCCAATGCATGTTATTCTTGTTACAAACAGCTCTATTTCATCGGCATGTTACTTGCAGATCTACCTGTAATATAAGGTTGAAATACTATATAATTGCTTTCTTGGCGAATTCACCATTCGGGTAACTATTTATCTAATTGTAGGCGAGTTGGTCATTAGGCGAATTCACCAGCACCCGTACTTGTGTAGTAATACATTTTAGAATAATATTTGGTATTCTGAATTTTGGAAGGACCGGAGTGTTACCCCTGAAGTTCGGATTATCCAAATTTGAGATATTGAAGTTCAACTATATATAAAGTCTGGTTTTAAAAAAGATAACAGAAAACAGATATGTAAAATTCCATTAGCAAACAGAGCAGACCCTGATCAGACAGCTCCTACAGGAGCGTCTGATATGGGTCTAATCTGTTTGCAAAATATGTGAAAAGGCATTTACATGAAGGACAAGGTTAATGCATTACATGATTCATGGTACAATTCAAAATATATTTTCTAACCTGCTGTCAGCTGTCAGTCTAGGGACGTGGCAACTTTGGCAATTTACAGCAGGTGACCACCTAAACCAGGTACAGGTTATCAAGCATACTTTCGAGCGACATGTATTATGTATATCAAAACTTACTTCAGATATTGAATCTGAATATCTATTTAACCCTCAAATGTAGAAAAAAAGTTTATAAGACACTGTGTTGACCTTGATGGGTGATTCTTAGAGGTTCTCTCACCAAGGTCTGCACTGTTTGATTTGCAAATATCATTTTGGTGTAAACACACAACCAGATTAAAATTTAGTTAGAAACTGACAAATTTCAGTGACTTTATAAGGTATGGCCCCAGATCAGACATAAATATTAATAATTCGCAGAACAGACAATTAAAATACAATTTATCTTACTGGAGCCATAAGTTTCTGATCAGTATTTCAGTTGTATTGCATTTATATATATATGTATTATTTATTTTTTGACATTTGAGAGTGAATTGTTAATTGTTGAAGTAAGATTGTAAAGTTTAATGCAGAAGTATGAACAATGTAATAAAAGCTAGCAGAAACCTTTTTGAAATTGTGTCTACTGTGATATATGTCATATGGGGCCTTTCCTGATTGAGTGTATTTCCTGCCTAAGGCCCCTTCCCCCTCTTGATAGCAGGTGTTCAAATAAACAAGTACTTACCAATTATATTTGAAGGTCAGGACATAAAAAACAAAACACAGCATGGTGTCATCTACTCTACTGCGAGATATTGTGGTAACTTATCTAAACACAGCAGGATGTCATGATCATCTACTCTACTGTGAGATATTGTGGTGACTTATCTGTCTTATCTATGACAGTGTTGAACCGTTATACAAACAGTACTGTAAATTGTATGTTCCCTGCTTGTAGTATGTCTGTGTGCAATATTTTGATATTTTAATAAGCATGCAAAGTGGGAAATGTATTGTTGAAAAACATATACCAAAAAAATAATTTTCATGTTAGACACTTTCCTGCAGTATTAATGCATTTGCAAATAGAGTAGATCCAGATCAGATGGCTAAAATGACCATTTCAAACTTACCAGAGAATCAATTTGTCAATGATGTATTGAGCTTTAGAATGAACAAAATGCCATCAGGAAATCTGACTGAAATTGAAAGGCTTATCTTAACCCTTTACTCTATAAAAACACCTTTCTACGCCTTTGGAATAGAGTAGACCCAGATCAGATGTATCCTATAGAAGCTATTTGATCAGGGTCTGCTCTGTATGAATCTAGTTTCTGCCAGTGCCAAATGAGAGGGGGAGAGAGAGAGGAGAGAGAGGGAGGAGAGAGAGAATTAGTGATGATCATGATTTTTGGAACAAACACAAAATGAGATACAAAATACTGATCGACACAAAGTCAAGTACATTTTATGGGACGAACTAAGAAAATTTAGATGACGTTTTGTAATAAGTTTTAATGTAACACGTACATTTAATTGCTTTGAAATAGTTTACTATTTAAAAAAAAAAATGTTGAAATTTACATATCTTCATAACTGATCAAAATCTGTTCTTTAAATTTTTCTGTACATCTGCATACTAGACATGGCATTAGACAAAATTTATTTCAAGTCAATACATTGTATTATAAAGTATCGTAAGTCCTGTAAGGTTTTTATTCTGACAAACAAAAGTATACAAACAGAAAACAAATAAGATTTAAACTAGATCACAGACATTCATGGTTTTCAAGTACACATGTAAATAAATAAAAATGAAGATACAACAAAATTTGTTTTCGGTTGATCCATATAACATTAATCTTTAGCTGGAACAGTTATTTTCTTACAAACATAAGCATAGTTCAAACAAAAGTAAATCAGACTGTAAAAGAATGGGTTGGCATATATAAAGTAGATAAATATATCAAATAGTAGATTAGTATAAGTAGATAGAAATAACAAACTTTCTTTTCTCTTGTAAATTTAATTTTTGGAGAAAACAACACATACATTATTTTTGAAAGAAATTGGCACATTTAGTGTGCACAAGGCCTTTGGGATAAAAAGGATAAATTGGGTCGGACTGGAGTCTATATATATAAAGTTTGGGTAAAAAATACAGGAGCTAAAATAAATTCTACTGTGATGACAACAGCCACTACCTGTATATTTGTTTTAATATAGAAGTTATGAAACTAATGTAACAGAGTGATATTTCAAACATTTATCACCTATCAATAACTTTTACATAGAAACATATGTACTGCTCAACTGAATTTATAGTAATTATTTACCCCACGCACTCGGCTACCTAAAATTTTACCATTTTTCAGCCAAATTGAAAGGTTCGATTAAAATATCTATTAATATACATAAATGTACTTTCATTTATTATCTTTTCCGTATGTTGCAGAAGTAAATGCCTTTTTTCAGTAACACGTCGAAATTATCGAGTTGTCAGAAACCAGATAGAAATCGTTTGTTTATTTTTACCGGAAGTCATGCGCGCGCAAAGGATTATGGGAATCAGTAAAGTCGCGAATTCATATTGACGCCTTTTGACGCCTCTGTTAAAGTCACTTTTTGTAACCATTGTGATAAATAGAGCATTTGCTCCATAGGAGCTTTATTTATCACAATGGTTTCTAAATTACACAATTCTATAATGCCCTTTATTCCAGTAATTTCTCAGATTTTCAGTTGATTTATTCAAAGGTGTTTGTGTCTTGAAATAGCCTATGAAAGCATAAGTTAATGACAAAATGTCTTAACTCTTCTTCTATATATATTTTAGATCTTCAATAGAGCCTTCAATTTCATTAACCCTATACTCCACAAATATGCCTTTCTATGCCTTTGCAAACAGAGTAGACTCATATCAGACAGCTCCTATATTGTCTGTTCTATTTGCTTATGGAATAATAATATAGATGATTCTACAGTTTCTGCCATGGCAAAGAGTTCATAAGTCAATATGCCATTTTAAATGTTTATCTAATTAATATTCATGATGTCATCATTATTAACATGAATATCCACTGAGGAAAGGGTTAAATATTCTCCTTTGACTTGCTGGGTATATTTGTTTTCAGATGTGCCTAAGGGACTTGCAGCATAAGTGGTACAAAGAAATCAAGGAGATGTACCCAGGCTCCCTTGAGAACCCTTCGAAATGTATTGAAATAGATGAAAGAAACGAAGAGTCATATAGTTACTGTTGTACGCAATAAGAAAATATGTAGCTGCAGAATTTACAGCAGAATTTGTGTAGCTCGCTCAGGACACAAAGTGTTTAGAGTGAGGTATTGTGTGACCACTCACCATCCATCACGGTCGTCTGTCTGTTCAACTTCATCTAAAATCAACAACTTCTAACCACTGAGTGGACGTGGATGAAATGATTATATAACATGGAATGTCTCCTGATGCTCCTGTACTAAAGCTATTAACCCTTTTCCTCATATAAACCCCCTTTAATGGCTTTGGAAACAGAGAATCCCCAGATCAGACAGATCCTGTAGGAGCCATCTGATCAGGGTCTGCTATGTTAATGAAATTATTATAGATATGACTACAGTTTCTACCAATACCACAGTACATGTGTACATGTGCAAGTGTAAAAATTCAGCTAATAAATATTGACGATGTTATTCTTGTTAACATGAATTTTGAACAGGGAAAGGGTTAAAACAGTTCAATGCCATGTAGAGCTATTGATTTTATTTCCACCAAAGGAAGTGTTAGATCTTTCCCTCATATAAACGCATTTTCACAAATTTGCAAACAGAGAAGACCTAGATCAGACAGCTCCTATAGGAGCTGTCTCATCAGTGTCTGATCTGGGTGCTAATGGAATTTGAAAAGTCTTTTCCTTTACTTTCTAAAATGGCTACAATCAAAACTAGTTTATCCATGAATATTTAGTAGGTATTGAAATTTGAAATAAACATAGAATTGCAGACATCAATGGACATGTTCGGCGAACTTCCGAATCTACTTTGGAAAAGGTTTAGAATATTAAGGAGGTGTTCAGAACAAAAGCTGACACATCAGGTCAGTCTAAATTGAAAATAAAATGTGAAGGGGAATGTCTACAGTGTAGTAGATTACCTACATGTACATCAAAATGAGTTCCATTTACAACTTTACAAGTTTCTGGTGAATAGCGCACATTGCATTTCCGCTGGTTCCGCAGCAATTAATTTTGTTTATTTTCGATACAAACAACTCTTTCCTTACCTTGCCCATTCGCTCTGTTAGTTTCAATCACATAGATTGAATTTCTGAAGTCAATCCTTTTGCAAATTTGTGAAAATATGAGCAGAAAACATCTTTAACCTTTAGCCTGCTGAGCCAATTATTTTTGCAATTGTTTTCACCTACTACATTTTTAAAATTCAAACTATAATGAATTTGTCTACCAAAATTCAATCAGGGTGTCAAACAGTTTGGATCCTTGGCGTCTCATCTGGATCCAAACTGTTTGCATAGGTATTCACTCATCCACCCATAGCAGCCTAAAGGTTAAACATGTCATGTTTTCAAAATAGCTGTCCCTTTCAAAAGTCACACACTTGTTTACCATTACATACATTTACACTACAATCTGGTATGGCCATTGCTCTGCCCTGCATTTTTAGAGTAATGATTCTTCAAAGTATTGGTTTTTGCAGTTTCACACAAGCATTAGTATCATCACGCAGAGTTGTTCCATATCAGGATACAGAGAAAATTTGGAATTAATTTTGTCTCAAACTGATAGTATTAGTAGGAATATCCCTTTGGTGATCCCTACTGATACTGATCAAGCAGTTTAAACCATTTTCTCATATTGACACTTTTTGAAGCCTCTACAAGGGAATAGGTTAAACTTATCAAAACTAATGGCAGTTAAGAACAATTTTCTCTGTTTTGCTTTGGTGAAAACATCTGAAACAAGAGACTGATTTTCAATATAATTTTGACTACCCCTCAGGTGAATCTCTACATTCTTGCTTCACGCGTTCCATATTTATTGAAACTTTATTCTGAACATAAATACCTACTGAATATTCATGGACAAAATAATTATCATGAAATATAGATGGACATTGTGGCCATTTTAGAAACCAAAGAAACAGATCTATCAAATTCCATTAGCAAACAGAGCAGACCCTGATCAGACTGCTACTATAGGAGTCTACCCTGTTTGCAGATGTGTGAAAAGGCGTTTATATGTAGGAAAGGGTTAATTAAGCTAACATAGTTTATCAACAAACATGTCCCAAGGAGCTGACGTGCTTGGTATACTTTGAAATAATTGGACAAATATATCTTTTGACCCAGGTGAGCGATAATGGTGCATAGTGGTCATCAGGTTGGTTTTGCATGTAGTTTTAACTGCATTATTGCCCATTGCTACAGCGGCAATTTTACCACCTCTCTGTATCGTTTGGTTCGTACAATGACTTGCAGGATGTTTGTTTTTTCAGAGATACCAGAATGAATTAGAGGAAATGTTGTTCTGGCGAAACTTGGAGATGTTTCCTGGTACATCAGTGGACCCATCAGAAGGATATTACGAAGCCATGTATTTCTAATAGTTATTTTAAGATGACCATTATACAAACACAAACATCTATATACTAGGTATTGATTGTTTCTTTATCTTACACTTCTTATTATACCAACATATTGGATGGGAAGTTTTGGCCGTGACGGAAAGAGTCTGCCTGGTTAAGTCCAAGTCAGACTATATTTAGCAAAGCTTTGGCCACGGAAAGGAGGTTACCTGAAGAGACAATTATTCAGTACAGTATTACTGGTATACTATTGACTGCTGCAAGCACGTTTTGTCTTTCACCACCAGTCATGCGTAAACTTTACACACATTAGGAGGGTACGCAGGTGCCTGCACACAAACACCCTGCCTCCTAATTGCAACCATGCAACCAACGTATATATACTGTATGCAACCATCAGACTAGGCAACGGTTACCTTGATTTTCATTTTGCAAACGTTTAAACTGCTTGCAACCATCATATTCAGCAACCAACATTAGGAGGGTACGCAGGTGCCTGCACACTAAAAGTAAGGACAGAACACCCTGCCTCCTAATTGCAACCATGCAACCAAACGTAAATACTGTATGCAACCATCAGACTTAGCAACCGTTACCTTGATTTTCATTTTGCAAACAAACGTATCTACTGTATGCAAGCATCATATTCAGCAACCAACATTAGGAGGGTACGCGGGTGCATGCACACTAAAAGTAAGGACAAGAACACCCTGCCTCCTAATTGCAACCTGCAACCATGCAACCAAACGTATATATTGTATGCAACCATTATACGTAGCAACCCTTATGCAATTCCCTCCATCTAGGAAGGCAGACTATGCAGCCATGAAATTTTGCTATCACCAATTTGCCGTGCAGCTCCTTGAGATGGTTTGTTATTCCCTCTATCAAGGAAAGGCAAATTATTATTAGCATGAAATTGTTATGGAACTTTATTATAATGGGTTACCTCCCTTCAGCAGGCCAAAGCTTCACTAGAATTTCCGCCACAGAAAATATGAAATATTTTTCCCCCAAATTCTAGTGGCTGTGGGTTGAGGAAAGTTTGTTTGTAATACATTGTACTATATTACCAAATTCAGACAAATTGATGTGGTCAACATAGAACCACTCTGGGATAAACCGCGGAATATTGGGCCTATTGGTTGGTCCTGATGTACAAGATATCGCCCATCCCTTTTGGCACAATTCATTATTTAATTCATTTTGATATTCAAAATTTCATTGTTCTGTCAAACCAGTCTTGGTACAATTGACTTGACCTGACTGGAACAAACATGTCACTGTAGAGGAGGCAGCCAAACTAGAAAGGAACTAGAAGTGAATGCTGACCAAGTCAGAAAGAGCCCCCACATGGTATAAAACTTGGCCGAGACTGTTTACCTATAAACATTCTGGTGTATATATATATATTGGATGTAGATGAGAAATGTTTCGAGTCAAAGAGCCGACAAGGCTAAAACAGCAGATTTTTACTAATTCAAGGGCTATAATTCAGAGGTGTCATGCAATTCATCTGTTAATCGAACTTATCCAAGAGTTTACAGGTATGAACATTCTCTAAAGATTTGGTGAAGATCTGATGAAAAACTGTTTGAATTAGAGAGCAGACAAGGCTAAAATAATAATTTTTTGACTGAATCAAGGGCTATAACTCAGGTGTTTCATGCGGATTTACTTGTAATTAATTCGGTCAAAATTTTGCGCCTATAAACACTAAACAGTCTCTGCAAATTTGGTGAAGATCAGATGAAAACTATTTGAATACGAGAACGGATAAGACTAAACGGCATATTTTGACTGAGTCAAGTGTCTGAGGCAATCTGACTGGTTATCGAAGTTGGTAAAGATTTTGCACCTATAAACATTCTCTGGAAGTTTGGTGAAGATCAGATGCAAACTGTTTGAGTTAGAGAACGGACAAGGCTAAAACGGCCAATTTTGACTGAATCAAAAGCCATAACCAAGTGTCTAATGCGATTTAGGTGGTAATCAAACTTGGACAAAATTTTACACTTATGAACATTCTCTGGAAGTTTGGTGAAGATCAGATGAAAAACTGCTTGAGTTAGAGAGCGGTCAAAGCAGGATGGACGGACCGACGGACAGGGAGATTACTATAGGGCACCCACACCAAGGTGTTGGGCCCTAATTACTACTTTTCAAGTATTTCTGTCTGTGACTGAATCCTTGTTTAAAATTGGGACATCGGGCCTTTCCATGCTTGAAAGAATTGCAGATGGCACAAACATGCTTGAATCTACATTGTACTCTGGTACAAAAAACTGAAGTTGAAGACATTGCAATTTAAATTCTCTTACTGCATAAGGCTTAGAGGCTGATTGATAACATGTAATTTGCACTGACTGTAACATAAGTCTGATCCACAGCTCACTATTTAAAGAAGCCCATAGACTGCCTTCGTAATTCTCTGCCCATGTCTAAATTGTTGGTCATCTGTCCGCCAAGCTTATGTACAGAACCTTTTTGCAGATTCCCTTATAACAGACATGTATTTCAGCATACCTTGTGCAGCTTCCAGATATTTCAGCCAATAAATGCATTAGAATATAGTCCATTCATCTAATGATATAACCAACTGTTTGCAAGTTTTAGGCTTATTTTCTAGAGCCCCATGCAGAGTCATTCATATATGCGTCGGACCACATGAACAGATATTCAATTCTATACTGCCTTTTAACAGGAGGAGCAGATTTGTGTATTCACTTCTCCAGATTTTATCTTTAATTTGTTATGGTACAGCACATTCAAAGCAGGGGCATTCCCACCACACCTAACTGGATCAATGTCCAATTGCCTTGTTTCTCTGGCATCTTCACAATTTATTTGCTTAAAAATAGAATCAACTGCAATAATATTGATCTGCATCACTAGTACCTGCATTCTGGCTCTCAGAGGCTGGCCCACAAAGAGAATTTGTTTCCACTGCATTTTCTTCCCTGCTGTATTTCTCCTTTCATTTAGCTCTGTTCACTTCCTTCAGCTTCCTCTCCTCAACTCTTTATTTTACTTTGCCCCTTCCTGGCATATTGCTTCTTCCAAACAATGCTTTAAAATTTATTTGCACTGTCTGCTTTCTTATCTAAACTTTAAAATTTAATTAACATGCTTAAAAATCTCTAAGTCTCTTCAGAAGCTTCAAGGGCAAACTGAACATGTGCTAACATGTGCTTCTATATATACTTCACCAACTGACCAATGACATTTTGAGATTATTCTATGGACCAATCAAGAGTCTAGATTAGTTCTTTCCCATAGTTGTTTCTATCACTCTGTATACAATTCAAAACATGTACTTATGGTCACATGACTCCATGACGTCACAACTGCTGATGCAGATTAAATCTATTTTTAGACTTCGACTATTGACAAGACTTACTTCCCTTGTACTGATTGACAAGACTTACTTCCCTTGTACTGATTTATGGTCACTAAAATAACATGGAATACTGATAAACAGTATTCTGCTTTATTTTACCAGACTTGTGAGTTTGCTTGTGTTGCATAAGGGATCCCAATTTTGATGAAAAAACCAAACCTGCATAATTGTATTATAAAGTGTTGAAATGGGGTAATATAGGTTTTGATTTATTAACAGAGATTATAAGAATAGTGTTGATGAAATTTGTCTTCACCTAAAAAAGCCATTTTGAAAGATTTTGTCCAAAACACACAATTTGTGTGCAGTGTTTTGTTAAGTATACTCCAACTACATATCACCCTTTGATGAATAATCATGCAGGACTCCATCGATTTTGAAAATTACTCCATGAATATTCATGAAAGAAATAATGACACAATGAATATTAATAAGATTAATTGCTATAAAAGCACATGGACATGAAGTTTGGCCATGACAAAAACTGTAGATTCATATCTATATTACAGAGCAGACCCTGGTCAGATGGTTCCTATATATAGAAGCCGTGTGTGTCTGCCCAGATCAGAACGCTCCTATAGGAGCCGTCTGATCAGGGTCTGCTCTGTTTGCTAAGGTGTAGAAAGGTGTATTTATGGAGTTATAGGTTAAAGTATAGAAACTGCTTTGTCAATGATTAAAAAATCAAATTTGTAACATATAAACACACAGATGAGACCCAGACCAGAAAAGACTGACCTGGGTTTACCATTTGCCAAAGGGGGATTATCATGTAAATGAGTGCTTGCTGTCAGTTAGTGATAATTTGACCCAGATGAAGTTTGCTTGTCATCTGGATCAGTATTGTTCAGGTTCTTTTCCTTATATACATGTAAATGCTTTTCCACACTTTTGCAAACAGAGTAGACCCGACTCACCCATATCAAATGGCTCCTGTAGGAGGTGTGTGATCAGGGTCTGCTCTGTTTGGTTACATGTTAGATGTGGGATTTTGTAATGCTTGTGATGGCAAATAAATTTCCTTAATCCATATTGCATTTCGAGAATTGATAAATATTAAATTGCGACGTATTGTATAACTGTTCATTAAGTAAACATTGAAAAGGGAATTGTAATTACTCTTCTAAATGTGACTTAATCCTTTCCCTGTTCTGTATTTAGGCCAAATTTCAGTACCTACTGAATATTCATGGACAGAATAAATATAATGAAATATGTAAGGTGAAGTGCTGTAGCCATTTTAGAAAGCAAAGAAACAGAGCTATCAAATTCTTTTAGCAAACAGAGTAGACCCTGATCAGACGGCTCCTCTAGGAGCCGTCTGATCTGGGTCTACTCTGTTTGCAAATGCATGAAAACACGTTTATATGAGGGAAAGGGTTAATCCAATCTTCTGTATACTGAATGATCTGTTTTGATACCGTTGTTTACACATGTCAGTCAGGTCGTAATCGGCAAAATATTCAATATTACTTTGGTTGTTCTACAAATTATTGACAATACTTAAGTTTTTAGTTTGATACTATATTGTATACATGTAGTGTTTTGCAGATATGCATTTTGTAGTATGGAGTGTATTGCTAGACTGACAGCCACTTACTTCATTGAAACTGTTATGTTCCTGCTTTGATTATGATTGTAAACCCATAGCAATTTTATTGACTAGAGCATAAGATACCATGTTAAAGGAGTTTCAGTGTTTCTACTTTTTCCCACAAATGGGAGAAAGAACAGATTTAAGCATAGAAATGGCCTAAACTAACCCTCAAGAATACCTATCTTTCAATTGTTTCCCGGGGGGGGGGGGGGGGGCTTTGTCCCCCTGGTCACCCTACAAGGCTGTTGCCCTGGACCCACAAGGGAGCTCAAGCCACCCCTTGACCCCAGGCCTATCCCTTGCTTTCACCTGTCTATCTGTTGGTCTGAAACAATGAAAAACCTGACATGGTTCAGCAACAGAAACTGCTAAAAGCATTGGTTTACTAAATGTATTCCATATGGCACATAGAATGGTAGGATTTTGCATTAAGAATGCTTCCTCTAGGTGAGTTATAAGCCATTAATATGTACACATTTTGCAAAAAATACTCCTACTTGTATACATACGAGTATCTCATTATATAACAGTTGCAAACAATTTGAGTCCTCATTGTGTGTGTGTTAACACTCAGTTTACTGGTTTTTGAGATCACCTCTCAGTCATCCCTACTTTCGTGACCATTGAAAGGGGGTCTAATTAAGGGCTTGTTAGCCAGGTGGTAGCTTAGGAGCTTTCTGCATTACCTTTGCCCTGCATTAACGAACTACCTGCTTTTTAGAATGCCTGCAGTGTCCAGTCAATATAAGGCTGCTTAAGGCAGGTGCTAATGTATTTCTTTGATTGTAAACCAAATGCAATGTGTAATTGTTATTTTATTAACCCGAACATTAACTCTTTGCACGCTAGCAGTGACCGCATAATGCGGCGTCCCATCAGGATCCAAACTGTTTGTCACCTTGACCATATTTTTGCAAAGAAATGAAAGGGAGTTTATTTTAAGAATAACAGCTGGGCATATATCTGAAAACATTTTCAGAGTTGCATCTAATCATTAGTATTTCACACTCAGTTTTCTTGTTTGTGTGACCAGGCTTGGTAGGATGGCGCTTAGGGATCACTTCTCTGTCACCTGTGCCTCTGTCTATCCTGACAATACTGAAGTTTGTAGCTTGATACTTTGTTTTGTAGAGTGATCATTGTAGATATAAACCATTTTGTAGAAGTTGAAAATTTTAGTTTATGATTTCTGACTTTATAGCTTCAGAACAATATGGATCTATTAGAAGCTGGTGGCTTCTTAATCCTTTGGGAGCTTTCTGTATGACTTTCGCCCTGCATTACGCTTGCAACCAGTCTTACAGACAGGATCATTTACTAATTTGAAAGTCCCAATTAGAGAGGTTTTAATATACTTATCATGTAAACAGTACAGACATCATGATGTATTGTTTGACTGGAACATGTATCATGATGGCATTTTAGGTAGCAAACCTTAGTATGAGCGCATTCACATTCCAAGAACACATTTTCTGGACCAGAAACTCATTGAATTTACATTGTGATACAGATTTGCTATTAATTATTATGTCTCCCCCCATATTTATATGGGGGAGACATATTGTTTTCGTGAGAGTTGTCTGTCTGTCCGTCTGTCCGTCTGTCTGTCACACTTTTTGTCCGGACGATAACTTCAATATGCCTGATGCCAGTTGATTGAAACTTCATATATGGAAAGAGCATAATGAGAGGAAGTGTCATGCACAAGGTCCATAACTCTGGCTTCACTAATATTGGAGTTATTGTCCTTTGTAAAAAAAAATCACACTTTTTTGTCCGGACGATAACTCCTATATGGCTCATGCTATTGGATTGAAACTTCATATATGGAAAGATCATGACGATAGGAAGTGTCATGCACAAGGTCCATAACTCTGGCTTCACTAATATTGGAGTTATTGCCCTTTGTAAAAAATATTATAATTTTTTGTCCGGACAATAACTTCAATATGCCTGATGCCAGTTGATTGAAACGTCATATATGGAAAGAGCATAATGAGAGGAAATGTCATGCAGAAGGTACATAACTCTGGCTTCACTAATATAGGAGTTATTGCCCTTTGTAAAAAAAAATACTACTTTTTTGTCCGGACGATAACTTCTATATGGCTCATGCCATTGGATTGAAACTTCATATATGGAAAGATCATAACGAGAGGAAGTGTCATGCACAAGGTCCATAACTCTGGCTTCACTAATATTGGAGTTATTGCCCTTTGTAAAAAAAATCACAATATTTTGTCCGGATGATTACTCCTATGTGACACATGCCATTGGAGTGAAACTTCATACATGGAACGATCATGATAAGAGAAAGTGTCATGCATAAGATCCTTAACTTGAGCTTCAATAAATTTAGAGTTATTGCCCCTTGTACATTTGTTTAATTCTTTCTTGTTCGGACGATAACTCCTACATGGCTCTTGCCATCGTATTGAAACTTCATACATGGAAAGAGCATGATGAGAGAAAGTGTCATGAACAAGGGCCATAATTCTGGCTTCAATACTTTTGGAGTTATTGCCCTTTGTTACATTTTTTGGCCGATCAATAACTCCTGTTCGACTGATGCTATTGGAATGATTTTATTTTTGGAAAGAGCATGATGAAAGTAAGTGTCATGCACAAGGGCCATAAATCTGGTATCAGTATTTTTGGAGTTATTAGCTGTTATCATTTTCTTCTTGAAAAATGCAGTGTGAAAAACGCAAAATGAGGGGAAGTATCATTCATCAAGACCATAACATTTTTAGTGATTTCCCTTTACATATTGTTTTTATTAGAGGGGAGACATCCGTTTTTTTGACAAAAACCTCTAGTTGTATGTGTTATTTTCCCCTTTTGGGAAGCATTTATTGAAACTTTGACATTGTCACAGGATGTTATAAATTAAAAGATTGTCATAATTAAGTTACTTAATATAAGAAACGTTAAATTATATTCCATTTTTAACACTAAGAAAAGATTAAAAAGATTTGTAAAACTTTTCTGACAAAGTTTATCGACACTCTTGCATTATACTTAGAAATATAAATATATATATAGAAATAGAATAAACATGTTCATTTTAAATGTGAATAGACAAAATGTATTTAGTGTGGACGGTACAATAGCAGAGACATATACATACATGCATGTATATGTCTCTGACAATAGGAATGATTCAAATGTGTGAATGTATACTTTGTGTAATAAAAATGTTTATCATTTGTTTAAGTTAATATCATACAGGTTATATTTTGATTGAGTATGGTTTGTTGGTATTACCTACAGGCATTTTTAGGTCACCAGAGCACAAAGTGCTCAGGGTGAGCTTTTGTTATTGCCTGATGTCCGTCGGCATGCGTTGTGCGTCGTCCCGCGTCAACAATTTGAACCTTTAAAAGTCTTCTCTGAATCTACAGGGTTCTCAGCTTTCATCTTTGGCACATAACATCACCTATAGGTCCTCTTCAAAAGTTATATAAATTATGCCCCTGGAGTCCAAATTGGCCCCGCCCTGGATGTGTGAAGTTTTCAATAGAAACATACATGTATAGTGAAAACTTTGAAATTCTTCTCTTCTTAAACTAGAAGGTTCTCAGCTTTCATATTTGAAACATAACTTCAATTTCAGGTCTTCTACAAAAGTTATATAAATTATGCCCCTATGGTCAAAATTGGTCCCACCCCAGGGATGGCCAGTTTTTTTGTAGCTGACTGCATAAACAGCCCTTGGGGTCACTAGTTATACATAGGAAACTTTAAAAACCTTCTTGTCAAAAACTACATGTCCCAGAGCTTAGATATTTAGTATATAGATTTACTTAGCATACCTTAATGAGTTTTGTAAATATCATAGTTCTGAGGTTAATATTAGCCCTGCCCTGTGCGTATAGACTTCTTCACATCAGAAACTACAGTTTAAAGGTTCCCCATGAAGCTAGTGACCTCAGACTAGCCAGTGTGAGTGTATTGATAATCACCCTTAGCCTGATCAGTAGAGTAAAAATTGAGTTTAGATAAATAATACACACTCATTTTAGATTGAGAAAACTATGTGGATAATTCTCAAAATGCAGAAAGCTCTTGAAGCTTTTTTCATATCTATGCCCTGCTTTAAGCTGCCAGCTATCAATATAAAGCCTATGAATGTATCTGTTGTGAAGTTCAGCTTAATACAAGTTAAAGTGTTCTAATAGTAATCTCTACCCATTCTTTCAGTACTCCAATGGTATCTGTTTCAGAATTATTGTCTGCTTGTTTAAGTTTGTTCACACTGTTTGTAATACATATCACTATTACAACTAACTCTCTTGTACAAGCCACATATGAAGATACATATGTTTCAGATCAGAATCCAAACTGTGCTAATTTCAGTCAAGTCATGCTCAGCAGTGATAGGGTTTCTGCCATCTGTAATCTGTCTAAAAAATTAACACTTTCAATGGCCCTCTTGTCTATAGAAACATATAGTGAAAACTTTGAAAATCTTCTCCTCTGAATCTACAGGGTTCTCAGCTTTCATACTTGGCACATAGCACCATGTTCACACTGTTTTTAATACATATCAATCTTACAATTAACTTTCTTGTACAAACCACATATGAAGCTACATATGTGTCAGATCAGAATCCAAACTGTGTGCTAATTTCAGTCAGGTCATGCTCAGCGGTGATAGGATTTCTGTCATCTGTAATCTGTTTGTCTGAAAAATTAACACTTTCAATGACCCTCTTGTCTATAGAAACATAGGGTGAAAATTTGAAAATCTTTTCCTCTCAATCTACAGGGTTCTCAGCTTTCATATTTGGCACATAGCACCATTTTCTGGTCCTCTACAAAAAATATATAAATTATGCCCCTGGGGTCAAAATAGGCCCCACCCCAGGGGTGGTCAGTTTTCAATAGAAACATACTGTGCAAACTTTGAAAATCTCAGATTTCATATTTGGCACATAGCATCATGTTTAGGTCCTCTACAAAAGTTTTATAAATTGTGTCCCTGGGGTCAAAATTGGCACTGCCCCAGGGGTGGTGTTTTCAATAGAAACATATCTGATTGTCTGGTGAGCGATGTCAGGGCCAGAATCAGGGCCATTCTGGCCCTCTTGTTAGTTATACTTATACCCGACACAACAAAGTTGCATTGGGTATATACCGTATAACAGGTTATTTTTACCTGCTGCTAATTTTTACTTATTTTTACGACCAAGGTCATTTTCGTAAAATTATTCCTCATATTTTCGCCGCGTAAACTCCGGTAAACCCATTATACGGTAGTTTTTGTTTTGACTTCATCCATCCATCAGACCATTTGTGTATCATGATACATTTTTGCTCATCTAGCACTTTCATTACTTGAGCCTTTTTCATCAAATTTGCTTTAAGAATTGTCATGAATAAAAGCTTTAATGAGTTTCAGAGGAATCTGTCATGGGGAATCACATTTTGACTCTGCTAATGTTGTGGTGTGGGGTATGTGAGCTTGCTCTTTCATGCAACATGGTAAAGGCGATGTGTCTATCAATTATGCTTTCGAGAAGTCTATAAAATTGAAATAATATTGTAGTTATGTCTCCCACCACATAGTAGTGTGGGAGACATATTGATTTACTCCTTTCCCTCTTTCCATCTGTCTGTCACAAATCTTGTCTGCTCTCTAATTCTAAAAGTTCTCATCCTATCTTCACCAAACCCAATAAAGATGTTTATGACTATTATCTAAGCCAAATTCAATATCCAGCAAGATTGTTTCAGAAACTTCAGAGTTATGGCCCTTGATTTATCCAAATTTGACCTTTTAGTTTTGTCCGCTTCCTTAGTCAAAAACGTCTCATCCAAACTCCACCAAACCTTATAAAAATGTTTATGGCTATAACACTAGGCCAAGTTTAATATCCAGCAAGATTGTTTCCCGTATCTTCAGAGTTATGGCTCTTGATTTATCCAAAATTGGCCTTTTTAGCCGTGTCTGCTCTCTAAGTAAAAAAAATCTCATCCAACCTTCACCAAACCTTATAAAAATGTTTATGGCTATAATATCTAGGCCAACTTCAATAACCAGCAAGATTGATGTAGAGTTGCGGCCCTTGAATAATACAAAATTGGCCTTTTTAGCCTTGTCCACTCTCTAAGTCATAACGTTCTCATTAATCATCACTTAACCTTATGAAAATGTTTATGGTTATAATATCTAGACCAATTTGAATAAGTAGCAATACTGGAACAGGTACTTCAGAGTTACAGCCCCTGACTTGTTGAAAACTGGGCTTTTTAGCTCACCAGAGCACTTTTGTGCTCAGGGTGAGCTTTTGTGATCGCCTGATGTCCGTCGTCCGTCGGCGTCCGTCGTCCGTCGTCGGGCGTCAACAATTTGAACATTTAAAAATCTTCTCCTCTGAATCTACACGATTCTCAGCTTTCATCTTTGGTACAGAGCATCATCTGTAGGTCCTCTACAAAAGGTATATAAATTATGCCCCTAGGGTCAAAATTGGCCCGCCCCAGGGGTGCCTTGTTTTCTACTGAATTATATAGTAAAACTTTGAATATCTTCTCCTCTGAAACTGTTAGGTTCTAAGCTTTCATCTTTGGCACATAGCATCATGTTCAGGTCCTCTACAAAAGCTATATAAATTATGACCCTGGGGTCAAAATTGGCCCTGCTCCAGGGGTGGTCAGTTTTCAATAGAAACATATAGTGAAACTTTGAAAATCTTCTCCTCTTAAACTGGAAGGTTCATAGCTTTCATATTTGGCATATACCATCATGTTCTGATCCTCTACAAAATTTGTATGAATTATGCCCCTGGGGTCAAAATTGGCCCCGCCCCAGGGGTGGCCATTTTTCAATAGAAACATATTGGAGTTATGGCCCTTGAATTATTCAAAATTGGATGTTTTAGCATTGTCCGTTCTCAAACTCGATTTTCTGTCTGACCTTGTACAAACATCATGAAAATCTTTACAGGAATAAAATATTGATCAAGTTAGATAAGCAGCTAAATTTCTTGAGGCATGTCAGGATTATGCCCCTTGAAAATAATAAGAAAAGCCTTTTTAGACTTGCCCCTCCCTAATTCCAATAGTTCACCCAATTTACTGAAAATATTATTTGTGAGTTTATTTTCTTTGTCAAGTTAGATAAACACCTTTAGTTTAAACATATTTATTGCATATATGTCATGTATGAGATTGGGCTACAAATTTTTACAAGGGAAATCTTCATAAAATGGTCCGAACATTATTTCAATAGTTAAGATATATTTTAAAGAAAATGTTGTTGTTTTTTTTATACAGATTGCCATAAAAGCGATTGTCTTTACTTGCAACACGTTTTAAAAATGCTTTAACCGTTCCCTCCATAAATAAGCCTTTCTACGCCTTTGCAAACAGAGTAGACCCAGATCAGAAGGCTCCTGTAGGAGCCATCTGATGAGGGTCTACTCTGTTTGCTTAGGATATTATATAGATATGATTCTACAGTTTCTGGTATAGCCAAACATTCCTTTGTCCATGTGTTGCTATAACACATTAATCTAATTAATATTTATGATGGCATTATTTCTTCATGAATATTTATGGAGGAAAGGATTCAACTTATCTAAATCATTTGTTTGTATGCTGAAAAGAAGTATTACGCAGGAAAATCAGCTGACTGTTAAAGAAGACAACTGTCATGTATACCACATTAAAGACCTTGCATATATTTGCCAATGTATTAGTATTTATTAAGGTTAACAGTTTCGTAACTCTTTGAAATAGGCTGATAATAATTGGATGTACAACAAACATGATATGTATCAACGAAAACAGTTTATTTTGTGTCACAGGGGTATTTTTAGATATAAGTTTAAATTGACAATCTTCATCAGAATAACTTAACCTAAATATATAATACACACTATTAATTAGAATAAAAATATACATTTTCTCTGAGTAGCAGAATGGGTATCTACTCGCTAGTTTGATTACAGATCTGGATGGAATCTTTCAGCGAAAGTTGGTGTATTTACAATTGCACCCACCACCCCCTTTATTGCTAAGGAACTCTATGAATATGTCCCAACTTCTGTTTTCCATATATAGAAACTTTGAAACTGTGTATGCTTCTATGAATTTTTATGCCCCCAGATCAAATCTGGGGGGCATATTGTTTTTGCCCTGTCTGTTTGTTTGTCTGTTTGTCTGTTTGTCTGTTTGTTTGTCAGCAACTTTAACATTGGTCATAACTTTTGAGCCAGTACAGATAGAGACTTGATATTTGGTATGCATATGTATCTCATTAAGCCGCACATTATGAGGGGTGACATGTCAAGGTCAAGGTCATCCTTCAAGGTCAGAGGTCAAATATATGGGTCAAATCACCGACTTTAACATTGGCCATAACTTTTAGACCAGTAGAGATAGAGATTTGATATTTGGCATGCTTGTGTATCTCATGAAGCCGCACATTTTGAGGGGTGACATGTCAAGGTCAAGGTCATCCTTCAGGGTCAAAGGTCAAATTGTCTGTTTATTGTCTATAACTTTAACGCAACCTTAACATTGGTCATAACATTTGAGCCAGTACAGATAGAGACTTGATATTTGGTATGCATATGTATCTCATAAAGCCGCACATTTTGGGGGGTGACATGTCAAGGTCAAGGTCATCCTTCAAGGTCAGAGGTCAAATATATGGGTCAAATCACCGACTTTAACATTGGCCATAACTTTTGGACCAGTAGAGATAGAGACTTGATATTTGGCATGCATGTGTATCTCATGAAACTGCACATTTTGAGGGGTGAAATGTCAAGGTCAAGGTCATCTTTCAGGGTCAAAGGTCAAATTGTCTGTTTCTTTGTCTGTAAGTTTAACATTGGTCATAACTTTTGAGCCAGTATAGCTAGTGACTTGATATTTAGCGTGCATATGTATCTCATAAAGCCGCACATTTTGAGTGGTGACATGTCAAGGTCAAGGTCATCTTTAAAGGTCAGAGGTCAAACACATGGGTCAAATCACTGACTTTAACGTTAGTCATAACTTTTAAGCAAGTACAGATAGAGACTTGATATTTGGCATGCAAATGTATCTCATAAAGCCGCACATTTTGAGGGGTGACATGTCAAGGTCAAGGTCATCCTCAAAGGGCAGAGGTCAAACATGGGTCAAATCACTGACTTTAACATTGGCCATAACTTTTGAACCAGTACAGATAGAGACTTGATATGTGGCATGCTTGTGTATCTCATGAAGCTGCACAGTGTGAGGGGTGAAATGTCAAGGTCATCCTTCAGGGTCAAAGGTCACAAACTTCAAATTGGCCATAACTTTTGAACCATTAGAGATAAAGTCTTGATATTTGGTATGCATGTGTATCTCATGAAGCTGCACATTTTGGGGGTGACATTTAAAAGTCAAGGTCATCTTTCAGGGTCAAAGGTCACCGACTATAACATTTGCCATAACTTTTGAACCAGTAGAGATACAGACTTGATAGTTGGTATATGTGTGTTTCTCATTTGGCTGCACAGTTTGAGGGGAACATGTCAAGGTCAAGGTCATCCTTCATGGTCAAAGGTCACCAACTTTAACATTGGTCATAACTTTTGAACCAGTAGAGATACAGACTTGATATGTGATATGCATGTGCACCCCATGAAGCTGCACAGTTTGAGGGGTGACATGTCAAGATCAAGGTCATCCTTTAGGGTCAAATATCATATCGAGGGGGCATAGTGTTTCACAAACACATCTTGTTTAGCTTGTTATTTTGTGTTTTGAAGAAGAAATATTAAACTGTTTTATAGTAAAATGTTTTGAATGCTCTGTTTTGTTGTTTTATGTTATCCAATATTGTAATGATGACCCTTGGACTTGTAATTTTATACATCGCAAAGAGTTTTGTCTTCGCAATATCCCCATGGGTTTTTTGAGACGAGATTTGCCCATACATATGCTTTTATTATACCCTTACAAAGTTTGGCAGTCGGTCGGTCTTTTGACTTTTCCCCACACGATTTCTCAGTAACCGCTGACTGTATTCCAATGAAACTTGACATGCTGCTTTATCATAAAGAGGATATGTGCATGCCATTATAGTTTTCCAGCTGATTGATTTTCTTACAAAGTTATGCCCATTTGTTTAAAAGTTTTGTCTTGGTCTGTCTTGTTATTCTGCACTGTTTCTCAGCGAGTGCTGACTGGAATCGTAGGAAACTTGACATGATACTTTATCATGAAGAGGAGATGTGCATTCAATAATAGTTTTACAGTTTATCTATTTTCTTACAGAGTTATGCCCCTTTGAAGTTTGGTCTGTCGGTCGGTCTATTGACCTTTTCCCACGCGGTTTCTCAGCAACTGCTTACTGGAATCGTAGGAAAGTTGACATGATAGTTTTATGTTAGTATGTCTGTTGACTTTTACCGTATTCCGCACGGTTTCTCAGCAACTGCTGACTGGAATTCTAGGAAACTTGACAATAATAGTTTCACAGTGTATCCATTTTCGTACACAGAGTTATGTCCCTTCGAATTGTACAAAGCCTTTTCTTGTGACAGTCACATTTGTGGGGGTATTAATCGTATTCAGTGATAGTTCTACTTTCTTATGGTCACTAGTCATACTTTCAGTTCCTTAACCCTTTCGCTGCCAAACCCTGTCGTCTGCTAACTTTGTCGTCTGCTACAAATTTTCATTCTTTTGATTTTCTTCATTTTTGCTTCAAAAACATAGTAACAGTAACAAACAGTTTGGATCCTGATGAGACGCCGAGTTACTCGGCGTCTCATCTGGATCCAAACTGTTTGCATAGGTAATCACAGATCCGGCAATGGCAGCGAAAGGGTTAAAGTCAATAAAATGCTGTAAATGTGTGCGGCCACACGCTACCCTCGCTCACAGGGGTAATACACGTTTGCGTCAGTATATGTATATTTCTACAGATACATATACTGACTCAAAACGTGTCTTACCCCTGTGCTCTCGCCGACCTGACAACCGCCATGCCGCATAACAGTCTAGTACAAGTTATTGACGTGCATTCGAGAGATTCAAAAGGCGTTAGTTAACATGACACCAGGCAACAATAAATGTATACTTTTTCTGACATGAAAATGCTTCTTTGCGTTAGCTTTGGTTTAGCATGTGTAAGAAAGTCCACAAAATAAGGCGTGCGCACGTATATACAAATATCAGGTTCATGGCGAAATCACGTGACCATTATATCAATGAAATAAATTATTATTCTCCCAGAGGATACTCAATGAATAAGGAAGTGCGCATCGGACGACCTTATGCAAGCGATTAGGTGATCACACCTATAACTTCGAAAGCAACTCCGAGTGGTCAGTTTGATAGACATAGCGGCAAACGGCCGAAATGTTAGCTGCAGCTGAATCACTCGCTAGAAAGAGTGTTATATCAAATCATTTCCCTTCTAGACCCACTATTTTATGCCAAATATCAGAAATTTGATATCGGAAAACATTATTCCGATGGAAAGTATACTACAGCGTCTGTAATGCTTTGATTAAAACTTTAGTCGAGATACACGTACACAGATGCACTAATGCATGTTAAATTATACTCCCGAAATAATTGGTCTTCCAATAGTCCGCGTATTTGATTGTGATTAAACCATACGAAGATTTCAGCAAATTCATTCCCACAAATGTCCAATCCAAACTCAATAGACCCTGACATAAACGCACTTGTAAGCTCTTGTAAGAACTGTTTGATCTGGGTCTGCTGGTTATTTATGATGTTTGAAGTTGAAACTTTTATCTCTGATTTGGGAGTTTTTCAATAAAAACTGAAAAAAAACCCACACACATTTTGCCATTGGCAACAAAGTCCAATGACGGCTATACATGTTCTGATATCTGATAGTGAATTAAATAAATACCACTTTCACCTATAGACACTAGAGAAACTGAAAGTGATATATACAATGAAGCATTTGTGCTAGATCCAGATATTGATGTTATATTATTATTGAAATACATAAAGTGTTAATGAAATATATTAATCTATAATTTGAAAATTAAGTTAAACTTTAATTTGAAAATTAAATAACATTATCTTCAAAACTACGGAGTGTAAAATAGTTTACGGTATCAAAAAATCAAAATTAAAACTTTTTAACAATTAGCACGAAATGAAAGACACTATTTACATTTTGATAAAAATACGGTCAAAGTTTCAAACAATTTGGATGAAGATGAGGCGCTTTTATGGAATGAAGGTAACGATTTTTGATGTTTTTTTGCTGTCTGATCTGGATCCAAAATGTATGCACATAGGTAATCACATATCGCTATTGACATGCCAAGAGTTAACCACACAGATAAATACTTTGCAATAACCTTTAATGACACCATCGGTCCCGCATGGTAGGTATGAAAACTTTTCCCATGTATATTTTCTTTGTAGACGAAACGTATTCTCATTCACTATATAAATCAAGTTCGGCAAACTTGCAGACGAAATATTCATAAATCGCTCAGCCCATTGTATGAGGGATCTCTGAACTATTCTATCTTTAGGAAATGTTTTATTATAAAATGGTGTAAGTCTGTTACTATAAATAGTTATATAATTATAATAATATCCTAAGTGCAATTGATGTGATTCATGTACTGGTGTTGAGGGTGTGTGAAGAAACTTACAAGAAATATCACAGACTGACTATTACAAAGTCACAGAATCAGACATTTATGCTTATAAAATATTACAATGCTTCTATGAATTTCACCAACTAAGTGTTAGTTTACTATTCAGCCAATGAATTTGAGACACACACATATATATATTACACAGGATAACCCATTAAGTTTTTCAACTTATTTCCAATGGGGTCCTAGTGGACAAGAAAAGTCAAGATCTCAAAACATTGGCTGAGCTAATTATAATTATTTAGCGAAGATAGACAACTCTGAAAAGCATATTTGAGTTACATTTCTTATCATTTAAATAAATTGCTGTTTGTCAAATTGGCAAACAAATTGTTATCTAAATGTGTCTTAGAGATCAGAATAAAATTATTATCTAAATAAGAAGAACATTTATTTTGAAAAAGTTAAAAGCAATATTTAATCTCAAGTGATTCACTCTATTTTCTTCCTCAGCCAAACAAGATTATTAACATCTGACACTTTTAATGAAGTTCTACTTGGATACTAAAAGTACTGGTTAAGACAACAGCCCAGCACGGTTTTTGAAAGATGCTGCATCATTTTGTAAAGTTTCATGGAACTGTTTTTAGTTAAAAAACTCTATTATCAGTAACACTCTGCCCCGTGAACTAAAATGTGCTAAAGTCAAACCATTGTTTAAGAAAATCAGTAGATCTGATGTATCTATAGACTAGTTAGCATTTTATGTATAGTTTCTAAACTTTCAGAAAGATCCGTATACAGATAATTAGCATCTTGTTTGGTTGAACAAGGTTTATTATACGAACTCCAAAGTGGATTTAGATGTAAATACTCCACATACTCCTGCCTCACGCATCTGACGGACCACATCAAATTCAAAATCTCAAAGGTCTTTATCCAGGAATGCTTATTTGTGTTGGACAATCAGCAGGCTTTTGACACAGTGGATCATGGAATTGTATGTAGCAAAAATGGGGATGGAGTCGATGGAGTAGTTTCAGTCACATTCGAGTTCTCGTAAACAAGCTAAAAATGTAAATAATACAATGTCAGTTTCCATATCCATTTTCATGATTTGTTTATTAAACGCATTAAAACATTTAAAAAGAAAGGTTATGATCCTATTATATTGCAACGCACTGCATGTTTGGTTATCGACCCTTTTACAGTCGGTAGCTACGCTTCCCTCTTTGCTTGCGCGATGACAGGCCGAGGGTAGTACTCTATGATGGTATACTCTTAAACTTGGATACAGGATGAGCTTACCAGACTCATGTATTACTTTTTCCCTGTCGTGCCCTTAACGGCTTACCTGCAGGTGCTCTGACTTCAGCAAAGTCATTGAGTACATATTTGACGGATTGTCACAGTTATTATGCTATGTTTTATATGTTGTCCTGTGTTCACCGTCGTCTATGTTGTGGGTAAGTCCAGCGGGGATACCTTTATTTACACTACTTGTAAAGCTAGGGTGACTTTGAGAGAAGTGTGAGGTTAGGACGTCCGTAAACCGGTTTAAACCCCCAGTGGTGTGTTTGCTACTGACCGTGCCAAGGCGGTACTCTCTTTGTCACCCTTCCTTTTGTTTGCCTTTCGTCTTTGTGCTTGTGATTTTGTTCATGTGTGGAACGTTTGTCTCTGGTTCTTGTGTGTCTTTTGGTGTTTTCTGTGTTCATCTAGTGTGTGAGTGTGCGTTTGGGTGTGTGGTTGTGTGTGTGTATGTGTGTCATGCTGTCTATCGGTGTTTTGATGGTGGTTGCGTCTTGTATGTGGCTTTGCCTGCTTGACTTTACTACTTTTCCATTTATATGAGTATTTCATGTGGTGTTCCTCAGGTAAGTATCCTAGGTCCGTTGCTATTTTATGTTATGTCAATGATATGAGCATAAGCATTAGTTAAATTTGTAAGCTGGTATTATATGCTGATGATTGTGCGATTATTTTCTCACATAAAGATCCTGATAATATTAATAATGTACTTGGTAAAGAACTTGAGAATTGTAATAATTAGTCAGTTGATAAAAAATTGTCTCTACATTTAGGTAAAACTGAATGTATATTGTTTGGGTTCAAGACGAAATTAGATAAGTTAGAGAATTTTAATGTACACTGCAATGAAAATCCTGCTGAATGTTCAACACAAATTTAGTTTGATCATAGAGCCTCAAACACCTATTAAATATCTTGGAGGTGTATTGGATAATATTGATATTTGCACAGGGGTCTGGACCGCTTCATGAGGGTCTACATGTACTATATAATAACAAGGATTCCAACTAGCAGAACGGACATCCGTGTACCACAAGTACAAATATGAATGTAACTCTTGCAATTTCAATGATAATTTTGTAATTCTTTCGGCTATTGAAAGCCAGTATATTTTACTATCAAATAAATATAATCTTCCGATGGTACCGTATGCACAATTATCAACCCAACAATGATTTTCTCAAAATTTCACGTGTTTTCTGGGACATTGACAAACGTTCGTTTACCCCGGTTTCACTATATCACAGCCATAACCTGGCGATTTTCAGTTCAAAAGATGGCGTGGTTCAATAAAACAAACCAATTATATCACCAATCTCCATTTGTTTTGTCTTCTAAATAAGTAAGCTACTAGCAACAGCGGCCTTTCCGTCTGTCGTTATGTTTCTATTTCGGATGGTGCCATTTTGCAACAAATTTGAATGGAGCCATTTCATTGGATGAGCGAAGGAAAAGTTGGGAAATCCGTGACGTCACGTACAATGGCTCCTTCCTCGACGATTTCAAGCAAACTGACAAAACTCGCTAGTTTTACATCATCCTTTTGATGCTGGGGACTAAAATTTGGAGGTGGGTGATAGATGGATGACACGCCATTTGTTTCACTGCAAATCGCCAGGTTATTGCTGTGATATAGTGAAACCAGGATGAACGAACGTTTGTCATTGACCCAAAAAACACGATATATTTTGAAAAAATCATTGTTGGATTGATACTTGTTCATAAGGTACCGTTATAAGATTATATTCATTTGATAGAAAAATACACTGGCTTTCAATAGCCGAAAGACTTACGAAATTATCATTTAAATTGTCAGAGTTACAGTCATATTTGTACCCGTGATACACGGATATCCGTTCAAGTACTAGAGATGAAAGTTCCATACATGAACAAAAGCACAAGTATAAAGACACAAGACAAACAAAAGTAAGGGTGACAAAGAGAGCACCGCCTTGGCACTGTCAGTAGCAAGATCAGCACTGGGGGTTTAAACCGGTTTACGGACGTCCTTACCTCACACTTATCTCAAAGTCACCCTAGCTTTACAAATAGTGTAAATAAAGGTACCCCCATCATAGAAGACTGTAATCACATGATAATATGTAAAACAAAGCATAACAACTGTGAAAATCCGTCAAATATGTACTCAATGACTGCACCTGCAGGGAAGTCGTTAAAGGCACGACAGGGAAAAAGTAGGAACAAATAGGAAAAGTAGAAAAAAGTAGGAACACGACAGGTTAATAAAAGTGTTATACATGTATGTTCTTTCTCTGATTTCCATTCATTCACAAGTTTTTCCTCCATTGTTATTTTTCTTCAAGTACACTATATAATCCGCTTCTTATTTTGTTTATTTATTTATTGACATTTAAGGTCTTGGTTTACACTGCTGATCTTGCCACCTGATACATGTTAGGCAGCCAGTTTACGCTTGCGTAAAACCTCGCTTGTCTGTCTTTTGAATTACTTCTTCAATCAACATCTTTAACCTATAGGTTTTTAGCTCACCTGAGCCAAATGCTCAAGGTGAGCTATTGTGACCGCCTGTCGTCCGTCGTCCGTCTGTCCGTCTGTCCGTCTGTCCGTCTGTCCGTCCGTCTGTCCGTTCACTTTTATTTCAAATGACTTCTTCTCCTAAACCACTGGGAGGATTTCAACCAAATTTCACAGAAATGTACCTTAGGTTGTCCTCTATCAGTTTTGTTAAAATCATGACCCCCGGGCAAAAAATGGCCCCGCCCCACTACTTTTACAGGTTTTTTTTTTAAATCTTTAAAAATCTTCTTCTCTGAAACCACAATTTCTAGAGCTTTGATATTTGGTATATAGCATCATCTAATGGTCCTTTACCAAGTTTGTTAAAATGATGACCCCCGGGCCAAAAATGGCCCTGCCCTGGGGCTTGTAGTTTTTACATAGACTTATATAGGGAAACCTTTAAAAATCTTTTTGTCTGAAACCACATAATCTAGAGCTAAGATATTTGGTATGAAGCATCACCTAATATACCACTACAAGGTGTGTTCAAATAATGACCCCTGGGCCATAAATGGTCTCACCCTGGGGTTTTATGCTACTTAACATCAGAATCTGTAACACTTAAAAGGTAATTTCCTCACAGTTATTTCCCTTGTCCCATCAGCATAGCCATAAGGGACAAAGGGAGATAACTGCATTGGATTGCTAGTATCATTCTATTTATAACTATTTATAATAAAATGTTGAAGGTGAATCAGTGTAGCTGTTTTAGAAGGCATAGAAACATCTATCAAATTCCATTAGCAAATAACAGACCTTGATCCTATAGGAGCCACCTTATCTGGGTCTACTCTGTTTGCAGATGCATGAAAACAAGTTTACATGAGAGAAATTAAGGGTTAAATAAACAACTCCAGATCTGCAGACCAGCAGCAGGTCAAAGTTACAGCTGCTTGGCAGTAAAATCTCTCCAGGTCAATGCTGACTCTTAACTCTTTGCATGCTAGTGGTGAAACTGTGATTACCTATGCAAACAGTTTGGATCCAGATGAGAGGCCGCATACTGCGGCGTCTCATCAGGATCCAAACTGTTTGTCATCTTAACCATATTTTTGCAAAAAAATGAAAGTAAGTTTATTTTAAGAATTGAAGCAGATGACAATAACTTTTTGTTGCAGACGAAACATTAAAGGCATTTTGACCCATTAACCCCAGTGTGTAGCGTGAGTGATGTTAAATGGTGTCTTCCAATGTCTCTCAAATTAGATGTGAGAGATATAGGAAAGTAACAATTCAGGCAATCAAGGAAAATGATCACCATCTAGACTTTTGATCTGGGTCCAAACCCAACTGATGTAAGTCATGGTAATGTTTAAGAAAACTGTGAAAACATGATTATGCAATGGCCCAACTGATATAAGTCATGGTAATTCTTAAGAAAACATGATAATGCATTTGCCCCCCCCCCCCCCCCCCCCCCCCCTTAACAATGATAGGTTAAACTTACTACTGTGGATTAAGTCTGCTGCCCCAAAAAGCATCTTAAATATTACTTTTTCATAAAATTTGATGACAACACATTAAAAAGTTCTAAAATGTCTGAATCTTGTATGATATTAATGAAATAACTAAGTAAATATAACTTCATTATAACAGTAGAGGTAACTCTTCTCAATTTCAATTGTTAAAAATACTAATGACCCGTTTAATTGAATTATCTTCAGATATTCACACCTAGAGCTAGAATTATTTCTAAACACCTATTAACCCTTAACCTGTTTGCTTTGACAAAAATTGATCTGGGACCACTCTTGTTTGCTAATGCTTAAAAAAAATTTATTGCCATAAATAGAAGTTTTAGCTTTGAAAAAAACTGTAAAATCAAATCTATATCTTGTCAAATGTAAAAAGAGCAGACCCTGATCAGACAGCTTCTATAGCAGCCGTCTGATCTAGTCTACTCTTATTTTTAATGTGTAAAACACATTATTTCTCTGAAGAGAAGTTTTTGCTTTGACAAAAACTGTAGAATCCGATCTATATTGTGTCAAAAGAAACAGAGAAGACCCAGATCAGACAGCTTCTGTAGGAGTCGTCTGATCTGAATCTACTCTGTTTGCTAATGCATAAAAACAGCTTTATATGAGGGAAAGGGTTAAACGATTTTTAAAGATATTCTTATTGGTCATTTCACACAAAAACTGGCATTATGTACTGCCTAGCACTCTATTTGCCTATATACCTGGGTCAAGGTATAATTGCATAGCTTTATTGAAGTCATTTGAATTTCTCAAAGACCAGTTTTAGGCATTTTGAGCTAAGGCAAAAATGGCACAAGTTGTAAACAGTTTAGGTCTTGGTCAACTAGTCACTTGGTATTAGTTCTGAATTCAGTTCAAGTTTATTCAGCAGTTAAAGGGTGAAAGCAGTGCACTAAGCTTATTTCATCTGCTAGAAATGTTGTCTACTGAAAAATTAACATGTCAATATACATGTATTACTGTAACTCAGGTGAGCGATATAGGGCCAATGGCCCTCTTGTTTCAATAGTTATGATATGTTGTAAAGAACGCATTATTTTTTATACAGATTGCCTTAACAGATAGTCTCTACTTGCGATGCATTTTTAAATTATCGAAATCATTTTTTGTATGCTGAAACACGTATATCGCAAGAAAACCAGTTGAATAAATAAATGGTAAAAAGGCATCTGTCGCGTGTACGACATCGAATACCTCGCCTATTTATTAGTGTTTGTTCGGGTTATGTTTTAGTTTCGTAACTGTTCGAAATAGCCCGATGATAATTTGTTGTACAACAAACATGATATGTATCAAGGAAAATGGTTTATTTTGTGTCACAGGGGTATTTTTAGATATGAGTTCAAATTGACAATCTCATCAGAATAACTTACATAACCAACATCATGTTTTATGATGCGATTTTATTGGAAGTAGAGACTATCGCCTCTATAGTAATCTTTAATATCAGACCAAAACATGCCATAACGTTTTGTATTTATTATATAATAATCAAATAAAGAAAGTTTTATGTGCATTTTGGTATATTTTGGAACAAAACATGACCTACTCTAATGTAAACAAAATGAAGCGACTATGGCGCTTCCTAATTTTTAAAGGAGTTCGCAAGCCACAGCCCTTCAAAATAATTGTCGTGGTGCAATGGATATGTATCTGGGCTTGCATGCGGAGGGTCTCGAGTTCGATTTTGACCAATGGCCAACATATTTTTTATTAATTAATTGTCCATACAAAACAACAATAAATATAACATATAATAATTAATAACAAAATATTAACATATAATTGAAAACGACTAAAAATTAAAAAGATAATTACAAATAGCAAATCATTTTTGTTTTAAAAAACAGAAAACTGCATAGCCTGGGATTCGAACCCACGACCCCCTGTTTGCAAGACCAGATACATATCCATTAGACCAAAGCCCAGAACACTATTGGTGGCAACTTACTGCATTATGTTGTCTGGTCATATATTTGTGTTCTATTATGTAAACAAAATAACAACAAGTCTCAATATTGCGTGGTTTACCTGTAGTCTGAAAGAATAGTATCATTGCATATACTTTATGTTAGCTGAGGTTTGCAATCATATTGGATAATTTCAAGCTAAACTTTACACCATCTAGCCTTTATTATAGACCATGCTAGCCTTACAGAAATTTCGCCCTTGTCAAGGTCTTTCTCTTAGATTATGCTTGGCCTAAATTGTATGTTTCATTTTTGCCAGAATAATACATCGTTTAGGTTGTTGCACTTCAGTTATTCTAAATATATAATACACGCTATACATTAGAATAAAGACATACACTTTTCTCTGAGTAGCAGATTGAGTATCTACTCGCTTGTATGATTACATATCTAGACATAATCTTTCAGTTTAAGTTAAGCCATTTGAGTTGTTTTCTGGCGACTTCGGCTGTGAAAGCCTTACTGTTAATGGGATGCAAATTGAGATTTGTAAGTGGATAACCGATCTTTGAGTTATTTCCCTTCCACGACGGATTTTAATCACCTAAAGCACTTCCTCATGGCATGCATACTATTGAGTTTGGCTTTACCATTTCGCCGTACGCAGGGAGGCGACTCCTATGACTTGATGCTATGGGCGAATCCACCCAGGCATTTGACCCTTTCTCTGTTCTGTATATATGTAGGATATAATGACTGTTTGATTTTTATTAGCTGATTTTAGTGTCATATGTATACAGCATATGGTCATATATTGGTAGATACTGACGAGTCAGGTTTGTTATAATTTCATAAGCAAATGGAGCAGACCCTGATCAGACGGCTACTATAGGAGTAGTCTGATCTGGGTATTCTCTGTTTAACCCTTCGATTGCTGAATTTTAAAATACATTTCTCCTTCTTTACCCATGCCCTGTTGTATAATTACATATGTCTTCACTGTGTACAAGTATTTCGCTGTGAAATCACTGCTGTGGAGTGCACTGGTTGCACAAAGTGCAGACCCTGATGAGACAGCTCCTGCAGGAGCTGTCTCATCTGGGTATTCACTATTTACAGGTAGGTATATTGACGTGAATTAGCAAGAGAAGGGTTAATAATGCGTGAAAATGCGTTACAGGGTTAAGTCTTCGCTAGCTAAATGCATGGCCCACCAGCATTTGCTATGCCTGGGTCTAGACGAGATCCTGAATAACTCGGCCTCTCATCCAAGTTGCAAGATGCTTTATACTTAGTAAATAATTTCAAAAAGACTTGAACGAATGAATAGTAAGTAAACTGGTAACATATCAGGGTTTAAATTGACATAATGTTTACAACATGCTAAGAGTTAACCCTTCTCTTGATGAATTTTAAAATACATTTCTCCTGTACCCATGCCCTGTTGTATAATTACATATATCTTCACTGTGTACAAGCATATCGCTGTGCAATCGCTGCTTTGGAATGCACTGCTTGCACAATCAACTTGTAAATAGTGCAACCCCTGATGAGACAGCTCATGCCCATGCCCTGTTGTATAATTACATATGTCTTCACTGTGTACAAGTATTTCGCTGTGAAATCACTGCTGTGGAGTGCACTGGTTGCACAAGCAACTTGTAAATAGTGCAGACCCTGATGAGACAGCTCCTGCAGGAGCTGTCTCATCTGGGTCTTCACTATTTACAGGTAGGTATATTGACGTGAATAGCAAGCGAAGGGTTAATCCTTTACACCGTACATATTTATGTTAGAAAGAATGTCACCATGAATAATAATTAGATTTATTGTTATACAGTAGAACTTGTCATAAGCGGTCATCCATATATTGAACATACATGTAGTGTAAATCTTAAAAAGCAGGTGGTTGTTTAATGCATGGCTATAGTAATGAAGAAAGCTTCTATAGGAGCTTTCTGCATTCCTTTTGACCCGCATTAAGCTACCGCCTGTCTTCCAGACCCACAAGTAGACATCTTTCTGATGGATGTATAAGACATGTTCAACTGTAATAGCACATGAACAGGAATTATGACCATTGCAGAAACTCGAATCATATATATATATTATATCATAAGCAAAGAGACCAGACACTGATCAGACGGTTCTGTTTGCCCATGGCATTATATAGAACTGATTCTTCAGCTTCTGTCTTCAGTTTCTGTCAGTGCCAAGCATTCCTGTGTTCATACGCGAGAATGCAACTTATTCTTATGAATATTCGTGAATCTTCTCATTTTCTCTTATCTGAAAGATGGCATGCAGCAGATTAAACTGGCATCCAAAGTCAGCAGTAAGCAGAATTTAACAAAAGGCTCAATACTAGGGGTGGGGGGTGGGCTTTTGCTTTTTAATAATTATATTTTCTATTTAAGGAATCCGCATCCATATCTTTGGAACACATCCATTTTTGATGGTTTCAAATTCTTTGAATTTGAAACCATCTTAGTCAGAGGTCGATTTCATGCATTTTACTCATTTGTAAATGAACTATTCCGCTCGATCAAAGAGCGCCCAGTATTCATGATTATCAATTCCATGAAAATGAAATTTTGGTGGCACAAGAATCCGGAGAAAGATGAGACAGTAAGAGGAGATTGAAATTATGACAAGTGCAGTGGTACAGACAACTGGAATCTTTTTCGAGCGTATAGATCTATTGTTTACAACTAAGTTCATTAATGAATCAAGAGTCCATAAACAAGAACACGGCTGATTGGGGATATTTTCTGCTTTTAGAATTTCGGATTTGTCATATGATAATTATCTGTACACATTTAGTAAGAATATTTGATAATCTGTTATAATTAACTATTCTCAAGGGGAAAACACATCATTTCAGGGAATTATGATTTAAGTAGTGACTACAGTGTGGCAATTTTCAGAACTAACTCTAATCCTTACTATGGCATGATTATGATTATGCCCATCCTCCAACGCAGTGATCTCCCCTAATCTCTACACGAAGTGACAAGGAAGATCACTGTGTGGGAATTTGTATGCTACCATGTTAAGATAAAATTGCGCATGTGCGTGTCGATTCTTTCCCCGTTCTTAAAATAGAGACTAGGGGAAGACCTTCCCCAAGAAACCCTCATAATGTCTACAATTTTTAACAAAGGATGTTCACTTCCTTTCATAAGAGGTCTTTAAAAACGTGTTAGTCATTGTTAATCATGCTCTAAGGAAAAAACGGTATCTTTACATTCAGATGGAGGGAGGGGTCTAATGACTGGATCCCATTTATCAATTAAAAACAATATAACAAAGCTGTAAATTCGGTTTTTTTATATTTTCAAATTACAATGAAAAAGGTTACAATATAACTAAATTGATCTTTACATGCCGTTATTACTCGTCATTACTGGTCATAACCCGTCATAACTGGTAATAAGCCGTTATTGCTTCTTTTAGGCATACTGTTAATCATTTTCTACTTTCTATGTGTTTTGAAACTTTGAATGGATGACTATCTACAGTTCTTTTTACAATGCTGTGTGTTTCTGCCAAAAGTGAGATAAAAAGGATACGCCAATGAATAATCTACGGGCAGCGAAATCAAAATGAATATTAACGGAATATCCGCATTCTTTTCTTGTACAAATTGTATAGCATCATGAATATTCACAGAGCTAATTTTCACACAACAACAATGCTTTTAAAACTTAACCCCAGTAAAAGATTCGGCTAACAAAGCTGACCAAGATCAGACTGCTGTCTGCTTACGGTCCATTCTGTTTGTCAATATAAATATGTTAAACATGCTGTTTCAGCTTAAATTCGTGGATCTTTTTAAGATAAACAAATAATTTACAACATTCAAACAAATAAATTTATAAAACTACATTTGAAGATAATTAATACTGATCCTGTTGTTTATATCTTGTCTAAATACTGTTTCTTACCACAATATACTCATATCTCATACTGTTGAACGGTATTACGTCTAGTTTTGTTATCACCAGTTTATTAGCAATTGTTAATTCTTCGATACCATAACATTTTCGTTTCCCGATATTCTTTAAATCCCAATTTAATACAATTTCAAATTTGAAACCATCATCAGTACCTCAGTACTTTGATTCATACCATTGAAAATGACGGGGTATGCAAACAATTGCAGATCCTGATCAGAGGACTCCTTCAGTTTTGTTTTGAAATATATACCAGTTTAAACGTTAATTGTGATGGGATCCATTATTAAATAGTGTTATGCATAGGCCCACATACTGGATACAGGAGTATTAAAACAGGGCTTAATGCAGGGCAAATGTAATACAAAAAGCTCCTACAGGACCTTTCCGCATTACTTTTGACCTGCATTAAATTATCACATGACCGACAGATCTTTAATTAAACTCCTTTTTTAACTCTTTCGCTGCCATTTTCGCATCTATAATTACCTATGCAAACAGTTTGGGTCCAGATGAGACACCGAGTAACTCGGTGTCTCATCAAGATCCAAACTGTTTGATAATGTGACTGTTTCCTGAAGCAAAAATGAAGAACAATAAAAAAGGTAACATGATACCAGACGACAAAGGTTGCAGACGACAAAATTTGGCAACGAAAGAGTTAATGGTCGCTTAAGTCAGATTCTGCTGTATTTGGCATCAGCCTAGTATAAGGATAACCACTTTGTCTATGGCAAATGAACAAGTGTGAAAGCAACATGCTTATTACCGCACCTAGCAAATGCATACCTATAAAACGCTAGTCTTGTTATCTCTTTCAGCACCATGAAGAACAATTTAGCTACTTTTACTAATGGTTTCTATCCTGATGAGATGTGTCACCTACGTAATACCGTGACAATAATTTGGAAACGTGTAGTTTGAGAGAATTAATTCATACAGTAGGTTTTATAGACGGAGGTCTTGAACATGTTAGACTAAAACGAACGAGCTAACTGACAAGGCCAATTATCCATTTGCCAAATTAGGACCATTCATTATCCACAATTATACCACACTGAAAAACTCTTGTCTCCTCAAACTGAACTTAACCAATATCTACCTAGTTTCGATTTGTTCAGACTTTTGTACGTGAAGCTATGGACCGAATCTCATAAATATAGCTTGGATCCTGATGAGCCTCCGAGGTAGGGATCTGGATCCATGATTTCTGCAAATGCCAGCCAGGTCGCGTTTATCATGACAAGAGTTTGCACTTGTATGGGGAGTGTATATTATGGGTTCTGTACGACATTGTAAAATTGTCAACATTTCTGCGTGCTGAAGTCTTGCTCGACATTTGCAATTAAGCTAATGCGTAGCATCTAACGCCCTTGGCAGTAAATATACTATATACTTGCTATCTTCAACCTTGAGTTGTTTTTCCTTTAAAAACACAACTAGAGTATCGAATAGTTTGGATGCTGGCGAGACTTAACCCATTTGCGCCCAGTGGATTCTTCCATATTCATATATTGGATTAGCCCATTTTTATCTAATGAGTGCCTGGCCTAAATTTTCAATTTCTTTTTGTTTTATATTGAAATTCCTGTCAGCAAACAGTGTAGACTCTGATCAGACGCCGCATTATGCGGCGTCTGATCAGAGTCTACGCTGTTTGCCTACGTCCCATATATGGAATCGTGGGAACAAATGGGTTAATGACGAAATACTTCAAGTGTTTGAGACAAAAATGACCAAGTGTCAAACAGATTGGATCCTGATGAAATGCCGAGTTACTCGGCGGATTTTCAGGGTTCAATCCTTTTGAAAATGTGAGCTATGCCGCATTTAGGTGCATAAGGGTTAAATTAGTAACATGTCAGTAATTCTGTGTCTGGAATTTTGTCGGAAGGTTTGCGTGGTTAATAAAACAATATTATGTAAATCAAGTATCTAGTAATTATTTCAAACACATTTGACAAATAGCAATGATAGTATTAGCATAAATGACACTGGGTTTCTCACGTTGTTTCAGATAAGTTTAACATTAGTAGTCTTTCTCATTTGGTATATTGTTAGCACAACACTTGTGTGCGTGTGCCTGATCTTCTGGAAGCGTTTAACCATTTCCTCCATAAATGCGCCTTTCTACGCCTCTGTAAAAGTCCCCTGTTGAAACCATTGTGATAAATAGAGCATTTGCTCCTATAGGAGCAAATGCTCTATGTATCACAATTGTTCTAAATGTTCTAAAACATTCCTTTTCTCTAGTTAATGCTCCTTTTCGGTAGATACACCTAAAGAGGTTGGATCTAAAATAGCCTATGGAGGAAAGGGTTAATTAAGAGTGGCTAATACGACATTTTCTCACACTAGTGTACCTGATACAGAATATGCCGTTAGACCAAAATCAGATGACTCCATTTGGAATTCTTTGATCAGGGTTTACTCTGTTTGTTTCACAAATCATTTTCAAAGCTCACAATGTTTCTCCAAATGCAAACTAATCCTTGCAAAATAAGGTTTTGCATCATTACCTTGTTGCCGGGTCGATAACACCATTGTAATGGCCTTACAGTAGAATCTGTCTTTAGCGACCATCAAAACGTGGTCTAATTATGGGACTGTAAGGCAGGTGGTAGCTTAATACAGGTAAAAAAGTAATGCAGAAAGCATTCTGCATTACTTTTGCCCAGTATTGAGCAACCCCCTGCTTTTTAAGATTCCTGTGAGCAGTCAATATAAGGTCGCTTAAGACATATTCTACTGTACTTTGGCTTATTTGTCTAGCGTGAATAGACGAGATAATAGATTAGGAAGAGTCTAATTTCTTGACATCGATCGTTGAATTATTATAAGAAGTGGATGACTCTACATTTTACGGATCATTTTAGGTGCAAACAGAGTAGACACAGAGCAGCCGAGCTCTGGTCTGCTCTGTTTGCTTATGGAATAATAAAGATCTGATTCTACAATGACAGCCATAGTTAAACCGTCCTGTGTTAACCCTTTCCCTGTTCTATGTTTATTTCATTTTTCAATAGCTACTGAATATTCATGGACAAACTACTTATAATGAAATATGGAAGATGCAGCATTGTAGCCAATTTAGAAAGTAAAGAAACGGATCTTTTTAATTCCGCCAGAAAACATAGCATATCTGTCTACTCTGTTTGCAAATGCATGAAAACAAGTTTATACGAAGGATTAATGTGCCATTATGATTTTTTTTATAATACATGTACATCTTTTTTTATGGGGTAAAGGGTTAATACTAATAATGTTTAGATGAATTTTTTATGTTGCTGAAAGCTTAATTTCTCTGCAAAGAGTATGGTGTGTAGAGTTAAACCCCAAAAGGAGCTTTCTGCATTACTTTCATCCTGCATTGAGCAGCCGCCTGTCTGAAAAGATCTAAATTCCTCCCTATTAACCCTTTCCCTCATATAAAAGTGTTTTCACGCATTTGCAAACAGAGTAGACCCAGATCAGACGGCTCCTCTATGAGCTTTCTAAAATGTCTACAATGTTCCACCTTCAATATTTCTTTATAACTATTTTGTCAATGAATATTCAGTAGGTATTGAAATGTGTACTAAACTTAGAACAGGGAAACGGTTAAAAGTCAGGTTTAGGGCGGTTGTACTGTATTTGCAGAATAGGAAACATGAAACATACAACAAATTATGTGTAGTTATGAGCACAAAAATCTTCAGAATGATGGGTGCAATTTCGAATAGATTTATTCTAATCGCTTTATTATACGTATGGAATACTACCAAACTACCGAAATTATGACTAATAATCATAAAATTCCTTTGCAATGGTTGGGTACTGTCTGGGGCGTCTCTTACTGAACTAAACTTTTTATATCAAGTTGCACAGTTGACGGTATTCTGTTTAATAAATTTCTCACCAATTTCCATTTTGAGAGCATGCAGCCGGAAGATTCATGTCAGATTTCCATGTTGTCAAAGACGAAATTGCATAATTGGTGGTCCTTAATACTAATGAGTATGAACAAAAAAACTGTCAATGACATTAACCGTTTGCCTCATACATTATATAAACGTGTTTTCACACCTTTGCAACCAGAGTAGACCCAGTTCGGACGGCTACTATCAGGGTCTGCTCTGTTTGCCAATGGAAATGGATACATCTGTTTCTTTACTTTCTAAAATGGTTACAATTTTCCATCTTCCATGTTTCATAATAACTATTTTGCCCATAAATAGCCAGTACAGTAAAAACTCACTAATGCGACCACCTACAAGAGGTATAATTCAGGGTGTTAGATGCAGGTGCTAGCTTAATGCAGGACAAAAGTAATGCAGAAAGCTCCCAGAGGAGCTTTCTGTATTACTTTTGTCCTGGATTAAGCAACCACTTGCTTATAAAGACACCCATGTTTATTCATTAAGTGGTCGCATTGGAGGGGTTTTACTGTATTTGTTGAACTTTGGAATACACATAGAACAGGGAAAAGGTTATGTCATTCTCCAGCTAAGTGCGATCTGACTTGTGTTTGCAAACGGCTTGGATCCAGAACGACGTTTCATCAGGGTCCAGGCTGTTTTTTCGTCAGTTAGTTTTTTCTCAAAAGCTTAAAATATACCTTGCATCAGATCGAAATTAAGCAGACATCACTTTACAGCAGAATAAGTGGCAACTTTCCCCCTGTCAAATACTGTCTGTCGTCTGCAAAAGTTTTCGTAAGCAACAATGTTCGACTGTTAAATTTTCTCCACTTTTCTTTCAAAACACATTACAACAGAAATAAACAGTTTCGATCCTGATGAGACGCCGAGCTACTCAGCGTTTCATCTGGATCAAAGCTGCTTGGCATATGTAATCACAGATACGACATTGGCAACATGTATTACAATGCGTTCTGCTGTAAACATATTTATCACATAATCTGCCGTGTGCGAGTGCCGAAACACAGTGTGAGAGTGCTGTAAATCGCGGAAATACACTAGTGCATTTTGATGCAAATGAGCAGTTTGAATCCGGCTGTAATACACTGTAAACAATGGCCGAACTCGCTGTCAGTTATAGTCTGTTTCACTTTCTATGGCACTTTTAAAGAATCTATCTTGTTCAAATAGATTGTTTTCATGAAACTCGTTTACTATAAAGAATATAACATTCGCTAAAGCTCGCGTCATATTATTATAGTAAACTCGTTTCATAAAAACAATTTGTAATGAATACTCATATAAGATCCTCTATATACAATTGTGGCTGTAGTTAGAGAGCTTTGTGTTGTTATTATAAAGTTAAAATAGTATCTAATGAATAATACAGTGCATTATCAGATTTAAACACACGCTTCGAGTTTAAATACTTTTTAGAATTTTTACATGGGTGTGTGTCCATTGGTGATATTAAAATTCATATAAATTGATTGCATGTATGTGCATTCTTTTACACAAATACTTCATGAGTATTTATGTGAGTTAATGTCAAATACATGTTTTTTACCATGACATGGCCGTCTGAATGTTTGGCCATGACAGAAACTTTAGCATTAGATGTATAATATCCAATTAAAACTGAAGCAGACTCAGATCAGACGGCTCCCACATTAATCGTCTGGTCTCTGTCTACTCAGTTAACAAATTTGTCAAAAGGTCTGGGTGATGTTAAGGGTTTAAAGTATTTCAATCAACGATACTGGGTTGACAGTAAAATAAACAACCGATATTCTTCAGGAACTCGTACGAACGTGTTAGTGAAACATATAAAGAGACGGGTAAAGTTATCTTTCATTTTTAATGTGTTTAGCTAAGAATTTCTTAAAGAAACTTTGGGAATACAAAGTGAAAACTTGAATACGGCCCAGTTCTTGCTCCAGAACCCGTCCATTTTCATTTTGAGGGGACACGGTAAGCCAAATATTTGCTGGTATAAGCTATTGACATTGATAGGTTCAGCAAATAGTGCAGACCCTGATCAGAGGGCTCCTGAAGGAGTTCTCTGGTCTAGATATACACTGTTTGTCTATAGCCTTTTAAGGGGCATTATGTACTAACGGATTAACCCTTACCCTATTGAGCGAGACCTGACTGGTATTTACAAATGAGATATCAAGTAAATCGGCGCCTCATCATGGCCCGATACACGGTCGGTAATGCTTTAAATGTTTGAACATTTTGGATGAAATAATTGATCAAGATCAGGATTTGATAATATATATTTTTTTAAACAGTTTTAATTCATACTGCACGTGCATGTTTGTTAGCTAAATACTCTGTAGTCACCTTTCACTTGTATTGAGGCGCAGAATGTTTCTTCAAAAAAAGTATGTGCGGAGTTATCGTTCTTGAACACATGAATAAATAAATGAAAACAATCATATTTCAATGCAAAACACCTCTCTGAGAAAGCAGAACGTTGGAATTAAAACACAATGGAATGAAATTAATTAGCTACATTGGACTAATTTAAACTTTTCTAGTAAGTAGAATCGCTTGAAAGGTCACATGAAACAAAGCCAAACACTTGTTTATGTACTTTAGCCCTCTCAAAAATTCATTCTAAATACAGTAAAATCTCGATTATTCTAACACTCAACTACCATCTTCATGCCTCTTTAAGACAGGTGAAAGCTTAATGCAAGGTGGACGTCATGCAGAAAGTTCCTTTAGAAGCATTAACCAGCCACCTGCCTAAAGGGTTTTAATTATTCTATACTGCATTTCGAATTATCGAGGTTGTAATGTAAACTTGTTTGCGCATAGCCATGCTTCAGCAGAGACTAGTCCGTTGGAATCGACGTGATAAAACGGTATATTCAAGATACGCGAAGCTTTAATTAGTGTCGGGTAATAACATACTAACATTAGCTTTAAAGCTATTTTCCAAAGAAGGTTAAGGATAATTAAACTGCTATTTCCGTTTTAATACATACTGTCATATTGGAAATTATAAACAGCCATATAAGACATTGGTTTTACACGAATTAAACTAATTAGACATATTCAAGACAAAATAACTAGCCTTTCTCCTTATGTGTCGAATGAGCTCTCTGGTGTCCTACAGTTCTATGCATAAAACACTTTGGAGTTCAAACCTACAGTGTATAACACACTTTGTGTTGATGCCGAGGTTAGGCTGACACCACAGTGCGTGTCTATAGTTCCAATCAAAGGTGACCCGGGCTTTGATAGAACACGCAAACAAACCGCTTAGACATCGAGCAATTAACCTTTGAATGCTGCATTTTCAAAGTCGATTGGTCAATTATTATTTAACGATAGTAAATCCAGTATGAAAGGTTTAAATCTGCTAGAAAAGTGAGAATGAGAAACAATTGAGATCCTGATCTTAGAGCTTTTCGAGAGTCCTTAATATCTGGGTTTGCACTGTTTGCAAATAACAGTGTACACGTTTTTCGTATTCAAAGGGGGTAATAGAATTATCTTAAATGTTTCATTGATGTCTCCAATTACCCAAGCTACACAGAGTATTCAGTTCTGTCTCTACATTTAACCAAACTGTGTCTAATAGAATGACAAACATTCTTAAAACACGAACTCGTTATGTTGAATACGTGTGAAAACAATTAATATACTGAATAAATTGGACTAAATGGAAGAAATATGAACAGAGAGAGGGAGAGACACATAGAGACACACAGAGACAGAGAGAGAGAGAGACAGAGAGAGACAGCAGAGAGATAGATAGATAGATAGATAGATAGATAGATAGATAGATAGAGAGAGAGAGAGAGAGAGAGAGAGAGAGAGAGAGAGAGAGAGAGAGAGAGAGAGAGAGAGAGAGAGAGAGATTGTCAGGTTTAACAATATTTCAATGATAGTTTGATGTCCAGCAAATTACAGAGTAGCATCCGGGTAGAATCACCGACCTACCACGGTAGTCAGCAGAAAAGCTGAAAAGCAGAAAATTTTTCACATTTAAAAGCCCAAAACACTTTTATACGAATAGAGCACCTCTTCGTCCGCCAGTTGCAATTTGAAATGGATAAAGGTTGTTTTTAGACATGCAATCTTTATTCAAAGATGGATTCAAGGGAAACTCGGACACATAGTACTTAAACGCGATGAGGCGAATGATTTAAATTTGATCGCAATCCGTATGAAATTAGAAAAGTCTCGATTCAAATTGAGTGACAAACTTGAGTGAAATGGACAGTTGTACTGGTAGTAACAAAGGTACTGCAGCGGATGCAAGCGTTCACCAGTTACCGCAAGACAACAATATTTAAAAGGGTCATTCCTCTTTAACTGTGCATGATAAGAGTAATAGCCCCATAACAGACTGGCTGTTTTGATCGTGAATACATTGTATGAAGTTTGACAGGACTAGTTGTACTGCTGTCAAAACCGTGACACAAACCCGCATAGATATTGTACACAACGACGACACCCAACGGTACGACAAAAGTTAGAAGAGCTCAAAAGTCTACAACTGTGTGCTGAATACTTGTGATGCAAAATTGCTTTAAAAACCTGCGGAAAAGCGAAATTTCATTATTCATATGTCGCCGGTTATTACTTCGATGTCTACTTGCTTGTAGCTCAAAGGCGTGTGTAACCTCTAATAAAAGCATATCATAGAAATGCAAATTGATATATCTGCCGTTAAAATCTCATTTGATCCATGATAATTATGTGGAATGATCTACTTTATGGTTACATTGATTTCCCAGGATCGTGGTAGATAAATAGGACAATGAACAATATGCGTGATAGAGTTGAAAGACATTGTCTGGAAATTATGCAGTTCACTATTAGCTGAGAAATATGACAAGAATAAAATGGTATACAGCTTGTTAATGCCACCGCCGATCCTCTTTCGAGCAAGAATTCGTGTTACTAATGGCTGACTGAACTTCAATATCGTGAACTTGAAGAGACCATATAAATTACTACAAGATAACAGAGGTTCGAGTCATCCAAGTTCACAGCGTAATGCAGGTCTAAAGTAATGCTGAAAGCTCCTACAGGAGAATCACTTTTGACCCGCATTTAGTTGCCACATGTTGCTAGGTATGCATAGTGATACCTTTAAGAACAATTTTGTATTGTAAATTTTGGAAAGACGTTTACTGGAAACTCATATGAATGGGCCCCGCTAGATAAGATGGTAATTTTGTTAGTATTTGGTATGCTTTATCAGATGTAATGGCCATGGTACACTACAGCGTATGCCAGGAACGTGTAGATAACGTATGAATGTTTTCGAAAAGCTGGCCATACGCAAAACGTTTGAGCGTATGAACCCGAATTTTCCACCACTATCTTCGATGAACGTATTAGCAGCGCATGACTAGCGTATGCATACCGTACATCTGGCGTATATGCAGCGTATGAGAAACATATACGAGCGTATGTCAGTATATGTCAGCGTCAATGTAGCCTATACCAGCGTATTTATAAGTATCGTATAAGAGCATATGAGTAACGTATGCTTAACGTATGTGAGCGCATGAGTAGCGTATGAATAGCCTGAAATACGTTAAATACGTTAGTCATTCGACAGACTTACGTTACAAATACGTTACTGATACGGTATCCATATGATATGTTTACTGGCTGCCTTCATGCCACCACAGGGGTCTTGACCGCTTCGTGGGGCCTATATGTACTATATAATAACAAGGGTTCCAACTAGCAGAACGGATCTCCGTGTACCACAAGTACAGATATGAATGTAATTCTTGCAATTTCAATGATAATTTTTGTAATTCTTTCGGCTATTGAAAGCCAATATATTTTACTATCAATTAAATATAATCTTCTGACGGTAACTTATGCACAATTATCAATCCAACAATGATTTTCTCAAACTTTAACGTGTTTTCTGGGTTTTTGACAAACGTTCGTTCACCCCGGTTTCACTATATCACAGCCATAACCTGGCCATTTTCAGTTCAAAAGATGGCGTGGTTCAATAAAACAACCCAATTATATCACCAATCTCCATTTGTTTTGTCATCTAAATAAGTAAGCAACTATCAACAGCGGCCTTTCCGTCCGTCGTTATGTTTCTATTCCGGATGGTGCCATTTTGCAACAAATTTGAATGGAGCCATTTCATTGGATGAGCGAAGGAAAAGTTGGAAAATCCGTGACGTCACGTACAATGGCTCCTTCCTCGACGATTTCAAGCAAACTGACAAAACTCTCTAGTTTTTCATCATTCTTTTGATGCTGGGGACTAAATATTGGAGGTGGGTGATATAATTGATTCGTTTTATTGAATCACGCCATTGTTTCACTGCAAATTGCCAGGTTATTGCTGTGATATAGTGAAACCGGGGTGAACGAACGTTTGTCAATGACCCAAAAAACTCGTGAAATTTTGAGAAAATCATTGTTGGATTGATACTTGTTCATAAGTTACCGTTATAAGATTATATTCATTTGAATATAAACCTCTGTAAACCTCTGAAAACCGAACCTCTGAAAACCGAAAATCTCTAAAAACCGAACAAATATTTTGGTCCCGAATTTTTCCTTATATATTCTATATAGAAAAGCTCTCTGAAAACCGAACTCTCTGAATTCTGAATACTGAACACAAGTTCCGGAACAGAAACCTATATTTCCATTGTAAATCACCTCTGAAAACCGAACATATCTTAGGGCCAATTAGGGGTGCTGACTTGTTGATAGTTTGACTAGGGAATTTTGGGACCCCTACTGTGTATGACAGCTGCCTGTGTTACTACAAAGGTGTGAAAACACAACAAGGGTATAGGTTAATACTTTAGCTGATGTTGCTTTTGGAAATCATAAGAAAACTTTAATTAGGCAAGATTTTTCATACCTATTTATTGAAATTAAGGGCAGATGATCTCAAAATGCAAATTTTGTTTTCATAAACAGGATGCCTACACACTTAAATGTTCCTGCTACATATTACCAGCCCTTCAATTGACTGAAATTCTGCATGAACAAGCCTTTTGATTATGAAAAATAATAAAAGATAAATAAAACCAATCAGGCAGTGAATCTGAGAGTCAGTTTGATGTAAACACTTAACACGGTCATGCCTGCTCCGACGTCATCCACATATATAAATTATAAATTAGATAAAACAATATTACAATAAGATTATTTTCTTGTTACTGAATACTCTCATCTATAGTAGAAACTGATGTTTGTATTTTATTCAGATAAGACCAAAAGAAGTGAACAATATTACACAAAATCACATTCATTACCTTCAGGTTTCACATTTAGAAAAATCTCTGAAAACCGAACACCTCTGAAAACCGAACATTTTGTCTGGTCCGAAGGTGTTCGGTTTTCAGAGGTTTACCTGTATTGGCTTTCAATAGCCGAAAGAATTACGAAATTATCATTTGAATTGTAAGAGTTACAGTCATATTTGTACTCGTGGAATCGGTCCAGACCCCTGTGCATGCCACCGTATGTGAAGCGTATTTGATACCTTTAACGCACCTTAACCGATTCTCGGGATAGCGTATTCATCGCGTGCCTAGCGTATGACGACCGCATGCGTAACGTAGTAGTCCATACACTCATATACGCTGAACGTTTTTGAACATGTTCAAACATTATTTTCGGCTTCTGTGTATGAGAACGTATACGACGTATGGCAGCGTACTTGAAACGTATACGACGTATGGCAGCGTACTTGAAACGTATACGACGTATGGCAGCGTACTTGAAACGTATACGACGTATGCCTAGCCTACCCCTAGCGTATATCTGCGTATGCGTGCGTAGGATCATTTTTCCTCATACGTTCGCATACGTTCGTGCCATCTGCTCTAGTGTGATACCCTCTTAATGTCGTCCAAATGTCGATTCGCTTTTCTTTAATACACGTATATTGCGACTGGTCTTAGTTTGTTCGCGTGATTACGTGAGTGTTTTACGCTGCGTCATAATATCAAACGTTAACGCTTGATCCAGTATGCACTGGTCTAACACTACGCAACATGAAATATACAGCAGCTGAATTCCGATTACTACGACAACCTGTTTTGAAGGTTCAGCGCTTTACCACAGTGTGAATCTATGTAGAGCGTGGTTTAAAAGACCAGACGACCAAAGGTAGAGGCTGGTATACGAATAGGAGCTTATTTATGACATCATGGCCACCTAGTTTCACATGCCGTTTTAACTAATTAAAACTGGGAACAAGTCTTGCCTTCAACACCACTATCGCTGAATGGATTCTATGCCTGTTCCTTCCAAATGTCTCCGTATTATCTTCATCAAGTGAATGAACCGTACATTAGTCTCAAGCAGTTACGGTACATCTTGTACGAAATTTCACTATGTCCAGGAACCAGTAAACACCAGGACTTGCATCTCTTGCCACACTGTCTCCCTTTGGTCTGCTGAATAGGGAAGACAAGTTAGCTTCCTTCTAAAAGGAAGCCAAGGAGAGACCTGCAGCAGTTTTTTTATCGAATATTTGCAATATACAGGAGCCGTTTGACAATGTTTTGGCACCGGGCCGTAAATAGGTTTCTATAAATAACTATTGTGCATATCAAGTAGTACGTGCGTTATAATTAGAACGAAGACGGTGAATATTAAGCGCCACTGCTTAGGAGATATATAATTCTTTAATCGTTGCAAGTACATGTAGTTCTTTGAAAAAAATAATTCTTTGAATTGGAATTTATCCAGTCGGCAAGCTTCTCTAGTGACGTAATAAAGGAGTGCGGATAAACTTAAGTTTCTTAGAATAGAATAGAATATATATTAGAACAGGTTTTATTTACCAACCATGGACCCTCTCGGGTTACAAATTAATGCATACTAAAACATCTATGATTAGCATAATTGTCATGAAACTAAAGAGCGTGTATAATATCTTAGGCACATATTGGTAAATAACATATAAACAACAATACATTTTATTCATCTTGCTTCCTCGTGAAGTTCTAAGGCACATGGACACACCAGTCAAAACATTGGTTTATGCATCTAGCAAGCACTTCCAAGTTAGCTAGATCCTCCTATTAGTTTTCTTCCGGTAGTATCTAGAAGGTTTATTAGGTTAGTGATAATACTAGCAGTTTCTAAGACATAATGATCCTTAACAATGTAAGTACATGTATTTCAATTTTCTGTAAATAAGCATATGTTGATGGAATAACGAAAAAATCACCACTAGAATTATGCAAATAAGAAAAGAGAGAAAAAAGAGAAAACAAAATTTTGGGGGTTATAGTTGGATTCGAACCCACGCCAGGTCATTCATAACGTAAACTGAAACACTTTTTTTCCAACAGCTTAGCCCGCTCGGCCACTCCGCCATCGATAGCAAACATCGCTGATTTATCAGTTTTATTAACTTAATCCATCGCTGGAGAAACGCGGTTTAATAAGAATCAAGTCGAAAAGCAAAGATTAATGGATAAAAAGTACATGTTTCCATTCTACTCGCATGTTAATTAGTTTAAGAAGCTCTTAAAGGGACGGGAAATGGCATAGACCTAAATAATATGTTCAGCTCCATCGAGGTCAATCTAAAAATAGAAACTGAGCCGACCGTTACTCGAATTTTATACGGAATGCAAAAATGATTGCACTTTGTTCTGGGATAAAATAATCATGTCTATTTGAATTAAAATATCGACAATCTGGATTCAACTGATCCTATTGTTCAAATTCAATCACGTTTTCTATAAATACTTTAATATTCAAACTCTTTATTGGTAAGTGATAGTTTGACTGCGTATTTTCTATATAACCAAAACTCGCGCATGCGAATAGCCACAACTCGTCCCGTCCGATAGACGGCGATATTCTTTTTACTATCCCAATTCAAAACTCCTTGAGATAAATTGTAAATCCAATTCCAACACTGAGGAGAGACCCTGAGGGGTCTCTCCAATGATAGCGGCGACTTAAGAATCCCCGATCGTTCTCCAATCGGCACGTTTCCAGCGTGTGATGCCTTAACCCTTTAGCCCATTAATACTTATACATGTATAAGACTTAGTGATATGATAAATATTTAATAGCTTAAAGTTTATAGTAGCATATTTGACTGTAGCAGACACCGTATAATCAGATGTATATAATTTCAATAGTAAGCAGAGCAGATCCCGATCAGACAACTCCTACAGGCGCCAGCTGATCGGGGTCAAATCTGATTGCAAAGATGCCAAACTGTGTATCGACAAAGTAAAGTCATCAGTCTCCACTTGAGAATTGGTTATAATAAGTGTCCTGTAATCTCCTCACTCAATATCTGAGAGGGAAACCTATAGGAACTATTGAAGAACGTTGCCCATCTCAACCAACAACCCGTGAATGTGATGCCCTAACACTCCTACACAATCTCTTCAGTCCTTCCCTTTCACTATTATTACCTGCGCGCTAGAATGTAAACCGAAGGCATCTAAATTCAAAATGGATACATTTGACTTTTAATTCCTTCAAATTTAGCCAGTTTACCTCTCGCTGCATGCGTTTATAAACAAAATACGCCGCTCCATTCAAAATGCATTTGAGATTGTAGATAGAGCGCTGGTCACTGTACATAAATTGCTATTCTGTTTATTTCCAGTGACATCGCATATGAATTGCAACAAATTCAAATCGATGAACTTTTCGGAATTAATAAAGACAAGCAAATACTGCTATATATTCATCACAATTATCCACTCTTGGTGAGTTATATATTGAAATATGTTGTCATTCATGACAAACGGTCACTCATTTTCCTTTCTTCTCGTTACATTGTATTTACCATGATCATGCTTAACACAACCTGGGTATATCATTAGGATCCAAGTTGTTTGACACCAGGTTAATAGTTTTTAAAACGCTTGAACGAATCGGAAGTAAACGAAAATCAGATCAGTGTTTCAGTGGACGTCATTGTTTGTCTGCAGGATAAGGATTGACTCTGCCTGTTGTCTGAATGTATACAAACACATATTATCACAGACGAGCAAAGGCATGCGACTAAGCCAGAAATGTGTATTGTGACACTCCCTTTCTTTTCATTTGTGACAACATTCGACACTGTTGATGCATTAACTGATATTTTAGGCGCCATTGACCGATCTGGATAGCCTTTGCAAATAAAAACCTAGATGAGACACCGACCGACCGACCGGCCGACCAGCTCAATGCTTCACCATGATCTAAATTGTGTGACAATCTAATAATGATTATGAAAATAAAATGAAAACAAAGCTACTGCAGCGAACGGTAATGTTAACAGACGACGAGTGTTTATCATATAGATAAACATTATTGACATCCTTTTACTCAATGCCGCCTTGTCATGCGAGCATTATAATGATAATTGGACACAAAGGGCCGGGCCTTTTCCAAAGCTGTATAATGTTTCCAATGTTGTCAGATAAAGGCGATACGGCACGCAATGTAACAATTATTTCACAGATGTCCTCGAAGGTGTCATGTCTCTTTGCAGTTACGAGGAAATTAAAACATTTCTGAGAAAAAATAATAACACTTGTCAGAATATGAAAACTTCCATATCTTAAACGAGTAACTAGTCTAAAATATCTGCAAGCCTATCAATCATAAATCATAAAACATGGTCAGCATAAACAGAACGGAGAATATGTGAACATGCATGAGTTTACTTTGTATATCGGGTCTTTGAAGAAGAAACTCACAGAGGTTAATTCAATTGCACCATGCCGAACACATTGTCACATTTATACTCATGAATAAAATACAGTAAAACCTCTCTATAACGATCACTAAATTGTGTTAATTAGTTGGTATTTAGGACAGGTGGCTGCTAAAGCAAGGTGAAAGTGAAACAGAACGCTCCTATAGGAGCGTTCTGTTTCACTTTCACCTTGCTTTAAGCAGCCACATGTCTTTAACACAAAATACTTGATATAATTTAGTGGTCGTTATAGAGAGGATTTACTGTAGAAAAGAAGCCAGACAGGAGATGTCACACGAAATGACATGTTGCATTCAAATTATCTTGATGTGTGCAAAAGACATGTACTTTTAGGCCGATGGCTGCTTAATGCAGATTGAAAGTCATGCAGAAAATTACCTCACAGAGCATTAATTTTACTGCATGACTTGCATCCTGCATTAAGCTTACACCTGTCCCCAAGACCGATAGCTATGCTAAATCTAACGTCCGGTTTAGAGGGGTTTTATAATTTATTGTATGGTTGTTACGGACATTGATTACCCCTTGTCTGATAACTAGGCCTTTGTCTGATAAAAAATATCTTCTCCCTTAAGAACATTTTATCAGGGTCTGACGTTTCTTCCATGTCCAAAACGTTCCGTGTTCATATGCCATTACAAAATGCAGGTAATTGATATTGATATTGTTATAATTTCCTTCATGAATATCCATGAGGTAAAGTGTTAAAACGGAAACAAACTACAGTAGAACTAATGCGACCACTTAATGAATAAACATGGATGTCTTTATAAGCAGATAGTTGCTTAATGCAAGGCAAAAGTAATGCAGAAAGCTCCTCTAAAAGCTTTCTGCATTACTTTTGTTCTGCATTAAGCTACAACCTGCATCTAGTACCCAGACTTATACCTCTTTTAGGTGGTCGCATTAGTGGGGTTTTACTGTACACTATGAGTTTGAGACACGTAAACTAAATGGCTCAATGAAATACAGGAAAATAAAACATACGTATATTGAATTTCATATATCCTTATGATAATAAAAGTCTGAGTGATATATTCAAGTGAGGGAATCCCTTTTAACAAATAGCCTACGAGTACATCTAGTCTATGCTTTTAATTACATTTGTCCCCGCAATATCGTTTATTCAATTATACACTGTTATATATCAGTTGGCCAATATTTCCGCATATTGACGCCTCTGATAGAGCATTAGGTTCATAGGAGCCAACGCTGAATTTGTCACAATGGTTTAAAAACTACATAATCCTAAACGTTCCCCTTTTATTAACCCATTTGCTCCCAGTGGATTCTTCCATGTTTATATATTGGATTAGTCCAATTTTTATCTAAGGGGTGCCTGACCTAAATTTTCAATTTCGTTTTGTTTTATATTGAAATTCCTATCAGCAAACAGTGTAGACTCTGATCAGACGCCGCATTATGTGGCGTCTTATCAGAGTCTATACTGTTTGCCCGCGTCCCATATATGGGATCGTGGGGGCAAATGGGTTAAGAGGAAAACAATTCGAGGGGAGCGTGTGATAAGGCTCGTAATGACAGCCTTGTGATTAGTGCAGGAGTTCTGCAAGTAAATGCCATGGCTAGCTAAATATCTTTTCATTTAAAACCCAAAACATTTTAGCAAACTTTCATGAAAAACACTGATGGGATAAGGAGATACATGTATCAACATGTCATAAAATCAAGGCCGTACACTTTGGGTAAGTCTTTTGACATTGCCATTAGGCTGGCACAATTGAAACAAAGATTACGCACATTGTCTTTGTAGATAACAGTTAAGCAAAGTTTCATGCAAATCAACCATGGCAATTAGGAGATATACATTGTAAAGTTCAGACGTTTGAATTGATTTTGTGACCTTGACATTGAGTTTAACCCATTCCCTCATATTGACGACTTTTAACGACTCTGTAAAAGTCACTTTGTGAAACCATTGTGATAAATAGAGCATTTGCTCCTATAGGAGCAAATGCTCTATTTATCACAATGGTATCAAACTACAAAATTCTAAAAGTTTCCTTTTCTCCAGTTACTGCTCCTTTTCGGTAGATTTTTTCAAAGAGGTTGTATCTAAAATTAGTCTATGAGGTAAAGGGTTAAGTAGCTGAAACATACGCTATGCACACCAACTTGTTATAGTCTGCACAATTATCGTATTGATCAATCAAAACTAAAATATTGTACACACAAATATATTTAAAACCATAATGCACAGCGCTCATTTCCCACAATATAATCTGCTAAATGTAAACGACATAAGAATAATAGTAAATCGTTACAAAATCGACGCATTTTTAAAATACGGATTACTACGTAGAACTGACCCCGAATCGATTTCGGAACAAGATAACGATTATTAATTAGTTTTTTTTTTACAAAAATGGCAAACACAGTTCAGTTAAAAGTGTGAAAAAAATGTAAGGGAGCATATACCGTGAAGGGTTCAGATTCTGGTAAATGACGGATAGATTTTCAGTTGGTTTACCTAGCAAATTGAAATTTCTTAATTTGCACACCTCCTTATTAACTCTTTGCCTGTTCAACATTTATTCCAAATTTCATTACCTACTGCATTTTCTTGGACAAAATAATTCTAATGAAATGTGGAAGGTGGACTGTTGTAGCCATTTTAGAAACAAAAGAAACAGATCTATCAAATACCAGAGCAGATCCTGATCAGACGGCTCCTATAGGAGAGCATAAAACACGTTTATATGAGAGAAAGGGTTAATCATGCACTCAATATCAAAGTAAGTTTCAAGTAAAGTAAATATGTTATGTAAAATTGCGACATTTCGGCAATATGTTCATGAAAACCATGTGCCATTGACCTTGGCCCAGAATAACTGAAATAAAGTCCAATTTAGATAAACATTTAAGCAAAGTTTGTTTTTGAAAATCAGCATTTGTTTTTGGAGATATGGACTATAAAGTTGTATACACTGATTGCTTGATTCAGTTCACTGATAAATAACTAAGCCTTGTTATACATGATTATTATAATATAACACTGGATACTATCGATTTGGGATAACATTTACCCCTACTTGGACATGGTTTGTCCCTCTCTTGACTAAACACTTTTAATCATTATCATATAGAAACACATGTCTGTTTCAACTTTATTCTGTTGCAATTTTTCATCCTTTTTAACTCTTTCGCTGCTATATTTTGTCGTTCGTGGTTCTGTTACAATATACTTGTTTTTCCCTTTATTTTTCTTTATTTGCAGGTGGCGGTGGTCTAGTGGTAATGCGCTTGACTATCGGTCCGGAGGTCCGGGGTTCAAATCCCGGTCCCTCCCGGAAATTTCAGAGACGCTTTTCCATGTCTCCCACCCGCACATCCTCTCCACCCAGGGGTTAAAATGGGTACATGTACCTGTGAGGGCCACTCGCCGGTACTGCGGCTGCATGCTTGCTCCATATGTTAGCAGTGCTCAATATTGTAGGCGAATGACTCAATGACCAGGGGAGTAAATTTACAGTCGGCTGAGCGGTCATTCGGACTGAAAGTAGACTATAACTAGGTACTTTACTTTTGTTTTTACTTTATTTGGTTTAAAAAACAGTCACAGTAACAAACAGCTTTGATCCGAGTTACATGTACTCGGCGTCTCATCTGGATCTGAACAGTTTGCAAAGAAATTAAAAGATGCGACACCGGCAGCGAAATAGTTAAAAAGGTCTGATATGTTACTGAACAAGTGACAACCAGTGTTATTGTGACGGTCCCCTGTGGTTTTGATTCGAAGATACGGCGGGTTTTCACAGGGTACCAGGTGAAAACATATGTACCCAGTCTACTTAAGTCATACACGAATGTTTAAACATATTCATATTATAGAGTAACAATGTGTTAATTTAAGCATTTTTGGTATATTTGTGTTCGTTATTTCAAATTTCTATTCGCTGATAGGTTCAATGATTTTGCTGGAATTAGAACAACTTTCGCTTTTCTCTCTTTGGTGTCAAGAAGGTATATTTCGTGAATGCATAATACAAGAAGACAAAACAATGACTAAATTTCCACAGCTAGCATCATTATGTCACTGTAGCTTCAAGAAAGAATCGAAATAATTCAAGACGTTAATCGTCAATGTTTTATGGTGCCAATGTTTCATGGGAGTCATTTTGTTACATGTGGGATCGATTTGTAACAGGCAAGGGGGTCATAATATTTTGATCCCCGGTTGTAATAGTATGACCCGGTCGTAATATTATGTCCAGTGAGTCATAATATTACAGGATTCGTATTTTTTCATTAAACTGGCTCTTCAAAAAGAGCACTTGCCATTCCATCATACAGTAAAAACTTCCTCATTCGAAATTATTAATAACCACGAGCTGAGCACTTTTTAGGCAGATGACTGCTTAATGAGGGGTAAAACTCTCTCGCAAAGACTCCTAGAGGAGTGCATTAACCATGCATTAAGTTGTCACCTGTATTGACCATTTGAATGCAGAAAACGAGTGCACTGTCATTTGCAAACAGTGTAGACCATATCAGAGGTTTCCTACATAAGGTATCTCATAAGCGTATACATTGTTTGTAATTCAATATCCTCTCGCAAAGTTTACCATTTCATACTGTATGCATTCTGCAAATAATTATCATGGGTTACTCCACTCTGAAAGTTCAGTGCTCAAGACAAATTATGGCACGTACAGTAAAACCCCGTCTAATACGACCACTTAATGAACAATTATGACTGTCTTTACAAACAGGTGGTTGCTTAATGCAGGACGAAAGTCTGCATAACTTTGACCCTGCATTAAGCCACCGCCTGTCTTTGCCGCTGAGAATTATGCCACGTTTTGCTGTCGCATTAGAGGGGTTTTGGTGGTCACGTAAGAGAGGTTTTACTGTATTTGAGTGTTATGATTAGCGATCGTTTTACTAGTATCCTAGATTTGATATAACCCTTATGTAACGCTAACGTTTCAAATGGACTATTCCAAAATTCAAACAGGTCAAGCTTATGGTGAATATTTAGGGATTCTTCTAAAGAAAGATGTAACATGACAAACAGTGAAGACCCCGATGAGAGGGTTCCTCTAGTAGTCCTCTCATCTAGGTCTACACTGTTTGCAAAGGACAATATTGACTCGTGTCCCGAACAGTAAGGGTTAACACTCCTCGGATCGAGCGTGAAAGTTATTACATAAAACAACTGCTGATATTGTCATAAAGCGATCACTAACATCGTAAGAAACGTGTTTTATGTTTTCCCGAATATTAAAATTTCCGTGAAACCAAATGAAAGGCTGGTGCAAAGCAAATAGGAATTTTGTATTTCTTATTGTTAAATAAAGACAATCTCACAGTCATGTTTGTATCTAATCAGTTTTATCAAATTTGTTTATTAATATAATATTAATATATTCAATGCTCTCGTTTTCTAGATAACTAATGATGTGTGAACAAATTGGATTTTCTAGTAAATTATTTTATTTACACTGTTTGTCTTTTAGGGTGGGGATGGAATAAGTGTGAGGTTGGGCGCCCATAAACCGGTTTAACCCCCAGTGACTTTTGTCACTGACCGTTCCAAGGCGGTACTTCCATCTTCCCCCTATTTTATGTTTGTTTTGTCTTTGTGCGTCTCTTGATTTTTTTTTATAGTTATGTACTTTTGCTGTTTCCTTGTGTTGCTGTTCGGGCGGCTGTTTGTTCTGTATGTGGTGTTTCCTGCATGACTCATTTTTATGACTTTACTGGCCCATTTGCCATTTATAAGGTATGACATCTATTATGGCTGTTTCGTATACAAATAACATTCTTACAGATAGAATCGTCCACCCATATTTACACCGTCCGTATATGCATATCTTTGACTGCTCCCAATTGTGTATCCTTATCACAAAATGGAATCGGGAAACTACAGCACATTTGAATTAATCCTCCGGAAAAGAAAACATGAAAATGTAATTTTCCAAGGGTTTGTAAAGTTTAATAAGTCAATGTGGCACCGTTTTGATTACGTTAGGCTATTAAAGCAGCAAATGATAAAAACTCTTAATAAACTGCTCTTTCCGGAGCAGTTCGATGTGGGGATATACCATTTGCTTAAATTTCTCTGTCCGAATTCTTTGAGTTATAAAGGTGCTGCAATTTCCTTTGGATGTTTTATATCAATTTATTATCCATTTGTGAAAAAGCATTGTATCTACATTGCTTTTGAAAAGAAATAATGAAAAAGAAATAACGCAATATACGTTTGTATTGCAATAGAGCTGTAAGTATTCATGCACACTAAAGTCATCTTAATATCATGAATCCATATGTGTAAAAAATGCAAAGCGAATAGTTTCGCTGCACATTTATATTGCAAGTACGTGTATAGATATTGCTCGACACCGACACCTACAACCTGGCAAACTTTATTATTCATATCATTCTTGAAATAGTCAAACAATAATGTTTTGAAAGTTCCTTTAATATCAGAGCTTAACTTTCAAACAACAATTAGAGAATATTGATATAAATCGTTTCTACACGGTAAATGCATTGCCCTGGTACCACTTTAAATGTGCGTTAGTCTCGTGCTTTACTAGCAAGTAACTGCAGCAAAATGAAGGGCTATATGATAAAAAACGTATTATGCTACTTTTGACTTGGTGTTACCACACATTTGGTTGAGTTAATCATTATTGACTTGAATATGGTTAATCAACGTTATAAAAACAAGAATCACACGGTGTGGAAATTCAATATAGTATTCACACGTAGGAGGTTCCTGTGCCGGGAGACTTGCTGATAAAACATAACTGGTCAGAACATGTGATTCACATCCTTATTGACGTTCTGTTTCTGCTTCAAAGCTGCAATGCCTTATCGCCGCTAGGCAAACTGTGAGTAAAATGATATAAATGTCATCAGATAATTGCCAATTCCGGCGTGAAATATTGGACAGAAACCGCTGCCCGCTGTCGTTAATCCTTGGAATGTGGTAAATGAGTTAACTTACAAGTGCTCCTAGAGGAGCCTTCTGGTCATGGTCTGCACTAGTTATTTTTTAACATCCTTCCGCGGATTATATCCTTTGTAATGACTGGACTCTAGTGTTAAACAATGATGGGCCAGTCCACTATGGATGGTCAGCATTCAAAGGGTTAACTCATGTAGTCCATTGTTGATTGTAGTTATACTCACCCAGGGCACACAAAACGTAAGGCATTTATTCATATACGTATATAGCAACACATAAGCAGATCGTGAAAGCATTGTCACCTCGGGAATTTCTACGCAAGTAACAAAGAAGTAATACAGAGGTTGCTATAATGACGGACTACATTCAAAAAGTCAAAAGTAGTGCATAACGCTCCAATAGAATTTTTCTATATTAATGTTGTCCTGCATTAAGCAACTCCCTTTTTTTGTAAGATTTCTGTTTTCAGTCAATCCAAAGTCGCTTAAGACAGGTTATGTTGTACTATAGAGCTAACGTATACGAGGTACCCTTTCAAGCTTGCCGAAAAACCCACCGGATAGTTGGGATTGATAAATACACATCTACAAAGAAGGATGAGTAAGTAATCTATTTTAATGGTGCTACGGCTTAACACTTTATTTCGTAGTCGTGACTGCATATATTGTGTCGTACATTTATGCTGATGTGTCTGCATTCAGGCTGCGTCCGTACTAATAACAACTATCTACTATTGTCAAGTATCACATAGTATGCATATTGCACGGTGTAATGCTCTCATCCTCCATATCGTTATATGCATTAAAAGGTAGGGGGTCGTGTTACAATTGTTCATCTATATGTCCATACGTACGTCCCCGTCATCGTGTGGAAAGAACTCAGACACCGTTCTTTCACATGCAAGAAACATGATTATGATACCACAGATAATAATTAGCGGACTATTTATATTGGCATATGAACATGGACAATTTGGTCTTGGTGGAAACTTTAAAACCATCTATATTTTTATAAGCAAACAGAGCAGGCCGTATTCGACGACGTCTACAGAATCGATCTAGTCTGGGTATACTGTTAGAAAGTTAAATATGCAAATTTCATTGCATAACAGTAATTGATGGATTTTTAAATATTGTGTCATATGTTGTTTAAAGCTTTCAATATCTATGGTTATTGAATCGTTTTACACCGTTTGAAAAAACAACAACTTTGAGAACCGCTTAGACCCCATTTCATATTATCATTATCCCATAGGATTATGCAGTTGTTAGTCAAACAACTTAATGAGTAAATGGCTGCCTAATTAGTTAAGATTAAGTGCCAAAAGGCCCAAGCCCCAGATTGTTTGTGCAAAATGTTGTTTCACCTGATTAGTTTTGATTACGGTACAAAAGGTACACATGTTTTTGACTTGGAGGGTTTTGTTAGCAATCATCATTCGTGACTGAGAATGTTTGTGACTTCCTCCGTAAGTGTTGAATAGCCCATGTGGCATCTCAGTTATTTAATACATTTGTAATAACTCTTCAACCTTACAATCAAGTCAAGGTGGCATGATTATTATTCTACCTTTCAACTGTAAAAACATAATGATAAGGTGACAATTAATTGCACAAACAATGTGAATTCAATATCTTTGAGACACTTTGGAGAATTTCCCTGTTGTTTTGTAAACACACTGTCTGTTTTCAAAAAGACAGACAGTTACTATTCGGACCCCGAAGTGTTAAGACCTAAGATACATGTATATATATTTCTTGTAAGAATGGATACCAGCTTACAGTGAAGTCTGTGGAATCCACACTGTGAACTTTAACTGTTTGAAGGAGTTGCCTTAGCAGTGATTTTAGTGTTGAGAACTGAATTTTGATTGTTATATATTTAAATTATTTCTGGACTACCGAAAGAGTTGTTAATTAAACATCATCGGAAACTTTGATTCTTCGTATTGAGTTGCTCTATCCACTTGAGTTGATATTCCCCGAAAACACAGTTTATGACTTAAAAGGTTTTTTCTTGTCATAACAATACTGTTAGTAAAAAGCGTGGTTGCAGAGCATACACGACAAATGCCACACGGTGTCTTATCATGATCCAATCTGTTGAATACTCGGTCCGCAATGTATCACATAGTTGAACGCAAGATCCCAGCTGTTGGATACTCTTTCCACAATGTATCGCATAGTTGAACGCAATATCACCAAGTGTTCGATATTCGATCCACAATGTATCACATAATTGAACAAACCGTAAGTAAATTACAATAGAGTTTAAACATGTATGTTTTGTCACAACAAGGTAATGTTTTACTCATTTTCCCCTAGGCTATTTTAGATACAACCTTTTTTAATTAATCTACCGAAGAGGAGCATTAACTAGAGAAAAGGAAAATTTTAGAATTTTGTAGTTTGAAATCATGTGATAAATAGAGCATTTGCTCCTATAGGAGCAAATGCTCTATTTGTCACAATGGTTTCACAGTGTAAATGTTATAGGGGCGCAACATGCGTCACTAGGGTTAATGTGTTAACCATTTACTCCATGAATATTCATGTTAGAAATAATGGAAGCATGAAAATTGAATAGACTGATTGTTATAATAGACCATGATCAAAGGTATGCATGGCCATGTAAGAGATTGTGGAATCATACCTACATGTATATTATACCATAAGCAAACAGAGTAGGTTCCTACAGGACTCGCCTAATGTTGGTCGTAAAAAGGCGTATTTTGGAATAAAGGGTGTGATAGAAAATAAATATACTAATTATCTATAATACAGTAAAGTTTAAATAATTTAAGTGCTTCTTGTATTTTAACTATATGTAAGGTTTATACCAGTATCTTAAAAAGGTTATTTAAGATCTGAATGTCCGCACTGTTTAGGTAATGTGTTTAAGAATTATATTAAGGATTCAGATTCCACGTGTTTCATTCTGTTAACCCTTTCCCTCATATTAATGTGTTTTCACGCACTTGCAAACAGAGTAGACCCAGATCAGACGGCTCCTAGAGGAGCCGTCTGACCAGGATCTGCTCTGTTTGCTTATAGAATTTGATAGATATGTTTCTTTGCTTTCTAAAATGTCTACAATATTCCACCTTCCATATTTCATTATAACTATTTTCCAAGAATATTCAGTAGGTAATGAAATTTGGAATAAATGTTTAACAGGGAAAAGGTTAAAGAGTTGTTCATACAGTATGGCTGACAGCTATAGTGTTGCCCTCAAGTAAAGAGGTAACGGAAGCAAGACTTCCAGGGGGTAATTTAAGCAACGTATCGTGTTTTCCAAAGGAAGAATGGACAGAAGATATAGATTATGTCCAATAGTATCTCAAGTTTAGTATTATAGTATTCAGTATCATAAGTGGGAATAAAAATCCTTATTACATTTAATGACGATGGCATAAGCAATAAAGTGTAACGGAGAACTCATAAAAGCATGTCTGTTGGTATAATAGACAGTTCAGGAAGCTATAGTTTCAAGGTGATGCTACACTCCTTGAGAGCCAGTTGGTGATTTAGGCGTATGTCGTTAATCATCATTAACCCTTTCGATGCCAAATTCTGTCGTCTGCTAACTTTGTCGTCTGCTACAATTTTTCATTATTTTGATTTTCTTCATTTTTGTTTCAAAAAAATAGTTACAGCAACAAACAGTTTGGATCCTGATGAGACGCCGAGTTACTCGGCGTCTCATCTGGATCCAAACTTTTTGCATATGTAATCACAGAACCGGCATTGGCAGCGAAATGGTTAATAACCCGCGAGTATAACAGTCAAACGAATGGGTTACCCAGACAGACAGTGATGATATGCGATTATCCTGAATATCTTATTAGCACAGTTGTTATTTATATACGACACAAGCGAATGAAAGAAAGAAAAAAACATGTTCATGCTGTTCAAGCTGTCGTACTTGAATGTATGGTAGTATAATGTTGTATGTATGAATAAAACACAGCAAACCAATACAAACTTACAGCATTGGGGACATTTTAAAAAATATGTGCCGCTTCACGATAACCTTAACCCTTTCAATGCGGGAAACGAGTCACTAATGACCTTTGCAAACAATGTAGACACAGATGAGAGGGTCGCTAGAGGAGCATTCTCACCAGGTTCTGCACTGTTTGTCGTGAACATTACATTTTAAACATATTATTATCCCTGAATATTGATAATAAGCTTGACCATGTTTAATTTTGTAATAATCCATTTCAAAATGCATCGTTGAAAGGGTTAAACGCAAATATTGAAAAAGCATATCAGACTATGCGTTTTAAGCTGTTTATTGTGCACAGTTAAATGCTGGTTTTCGTATAGAAGGGTTCAATTATTAGCATTGATGAAATGGACGTGGCGTCGTACTTTCTTCAGTAGCATGGCCGTAGAGAGGCTAATTCTAGTACTGGGAAAGGGGTGGGGGTCCAAAGCAACTCTTCAGTCACACATGTCTAATTGTTGTCTGAAACCCAATTTTGTTAAAACATTTCGGTAAAATGTAGAATTAAATAATAGTGCATATTTCAAAGGAATAAGCCCTAGACATAGAACTAGAAGCTGAAATAAACAAGGATGTTCCTGATCAGATGCCTCTTACAAAAGTTCTAGGACTGGTCGGCTCGGTGTGAGGATATTGTGACTGGGTGTGGTGTCCTTGTCATGTGCCCGCGGCTGTGGCATTCCAATGAAGCAGCACTATAACCTGTCTCAAGCGGGTGCCGTCTGCAAATAACTGACATACTGTTGGTCGGACGTAAAACCCAACTCACTCACTCTTTCAAAAGACGGGCGATATTGGCGGTTAAATTTTTATTTGAAAAAATGCCGTGGGTAACGTCACAAGAGTAGGCATTTATCATATGACTCATAAATGAGATCCTTAACCCTTTCTTCCATGAATATTCATGTAATAAATAATGACATCATGGATATTAATTAGATTAATGTGCTTTAATAGTACATGGCCACAGGAAGTTTTGGCTAAGGCAGAACCTGTAGAATCATATCTATATTATATCATATATCCTATATGAGCCGTCTTATCTCGGTCTACACTGTTTGCGAAGGCGTAGAAAAACATATTTATGGAGTAAAAGGTTAAAGTATCGTCACAGGTGGTTCGTTAACCCTTGACTCCATGAATACGTAAATGGAACCTTTAAAATATTACACCAGGGAGAATAATATAAAATAATTGTCCGTGATATACATTTCTAGAAGTATATGCATAAACTATCTTCAGATGTTTATATTTGGAATGGAATGTCCTTATTCATCTACATGCCACTGAATGCTTTGTCCAACAAGCCTTTTCTTTTGAACCATGTTCTCACCCCGTTTCTGTGCTTTGGAATATTTAAAGCCCTGCCAATTTTAATACCACTTTGTAATACTACCTACGGAAATTGCGTTTTATAAACATTAAATACCATGCGAGTCATGTGCGAAAAGAAAGAACATAAATAAAAGTGTGTGGTTTCGAAACCATTGTGATAAACAGAGCATTTGCTCCTATGGAGTAAATGCTTTATTTAGCACAAATACAGTGAAACCCCGCTAATGCGACCACTTATACAGTGAAACCCCGCTAATGCGACGTCGTCTAAAGCAGGTGGTTGCTTAATGCAGGACAACAGTTATGCAGAAAGCTCCTATAGGAGCTTTCTGCATAACTTTCGTCCTGCATTAAGCTACCACCTGCCTCTGCCACCCAGAATTATTCCCCTTTTTGGTGGTCGCATTAGCGGGGTTTTACTGTACGTTTAACAGAGGCGCAAAAAGGCATCAGTAGGAGAGAGTGTGTTAATATAAACCGGTGAGATCCGATATTAATACCTTTGCATAACCCAAGAAATGTCTTTCTAAAAAGAGGATATTTGATATCGAGATTTCAAGACCTCTGACATCCGAGCGAAATTGCTTTTGATTTGATGAAGCTACATGGAATTGGTTACAAATCCCATGAGTCCTCTGAGAATAACAGATGAGAGAACAATAATAAAGCCATTCTCTGAAAAGTGCGACGTGCAGAATGCGTTGACAAAAGCAGTGCACCACCCAGTTAATTGAGTCGTCATAACGCTTGCTTTCGGCCAGGGCACACTAAATGCGTTAACCCATTGACCTAATTGGTTTGACACTGACAACGATAGAGTGATTTTATTCTGCAGTGATTGTACTATTTGGCATGAAATATCGTGTTGATCTTTCTTTAGTTTGAAAACGGGTAAACCGTGATGATCACGCAAAGTATGTGGTATAGTTGTATATTTTAGCATTTAATAACGCGATATATATAGGGCATTTTGTTGTAGAAATGCAGTTTTAATGCGAATGTAACAGGACTTAGATTTCAGTTGTTATGTACAGTGAAACCCCGCTAATGCGACCACTTATACAGTGAAACCCCGCTAATGCGACGTCGTCTAAAGCTGGTGGTTGCTTAATGCAGGACGAAAGTTATGTAGAAAGCTCCTATAGGAGCTTTCTGCATAACTTTCGTCCTGCATTAAGCTACCACCTGCCTCTGCCACCCAGAATTATTCCCCTTTTTGGTGGTCGCATTAGCGGGGTTTTACTTTTGGTGGTCGCATTAGCGGGGTTTTACTTTTGGTGGTCGCATTAGCGGGGTTTTACTGTATATCGTAAGTTCGTAATCACATTAAAATGGTATTTCGTCCGTCATGTAACGTATGCTTGTTGTAATTAAATATAACTGGTGTAAATGTAATAATATGAGAGTAAACACTACACTCGTGTACATGTAATAATAGGATGAATATTCATATAGGAAATAATGACGTCATAAATATTGATAAGATCAGTTACTATAATGGATGATGAACATAATTATGACATTTTGGCTCAGGAAGGAGCTCTAGAATCAGATCTATATTACACCAAAAGCAGACCCTGCTCAGATGGCTCATTCAGGAACCACCCTAAGAACTGATGATCTACACAGTTTGCAAATGTCCGTTTAAGGTACACTGAACATTAATGGGTTAATACTGGTAATTCAATTTTCTAGATGTGTTTTGCTTTTTTTCTGGTAAATAGTTTTGCAGATAACCTTGATATACTGCAGACACAAGGTTATGCAATAAGCTACTGACAAATCAATTATTAAATTTATATCCTATCTAACTTGTACGTGATAGAAACGACAGAGAGAAGTCACAACGTTAATGGATAATTCGACTGTAGAACAATGATATGTCGTTTGTTCTTCAAAGTTGTTTTATCTTTAGAACCTACCATGCAACTAGTGTAATACCGCCAGACCTTACATGCACATTTTCATCACGTGAAATGCGGCGTGGGAGTTCCAAAACAGAATGACGTAAAGTACAGAAATACACAAGTGTGTTGTTCAGTCAAATTAGCAGTTTGAATACGGCCAAAAATGATTCTTAACCCATTTTCTCCCACGATCCCATATATGGGACGTAGGCAAACAGTGTAGACTCTGATCAGACGCCGCATAATGCGGCGTCTGGTCAGAGTCTACACTGTTTGATGACGTATTAAATCGTTAGCAAATCGTAGCGCTGAATGACCGATTCACTCCACATGTGTTGTCTGTTATTGATGGTTTCAAGCTATTTGAGTTTGAAACTATCGTAGTCAGGGTTGAATTCATGCATTTTGCTCATTTGTAAATGAACTACATTGTATTCCGCTGTATCTCTCATTATTATTGACTATCAAGTCCATGAAAATGAAATAATGGCAGATATAAATTCGGAGACAGATGAGAGGGGATTGCAATTATGACAAGTACAGTACAACTGATCTCTTTTTCGAGTGTATGAATATATTGTTTACAATTAAGTTCACTCGTTAATCAAGAGTCCATAAACTAGAACACGACTGTTTGGGAGATTTCAGAATGTTGGATTTGTCATGATACTCATCTGAAGCAATTAAACAAGAATATTTGATAATCTGTCAGAACTAACGATTCTCAACTCGGTATAATCATTGTGACAATTTTCAGAACGCCGCATTGAAAAAACTATCTCTAATCCTCACTACGGCATTGTTATGAATAATGTACTACGTACCATGCTAAGGTCGCGCATGCGCGTTTCAATTCTTTCCCTGTTCTTAAGATAGTGACTAGGAGAAGATCGAAGCGTAATCCTTAATATAAAGTTGCAGCATGCGAAGCTAGAAAACAAAAGAAACTGAGCCATCTGCATGGCCTGAAAGTAACCATCTACTGAAACGTTTTCAGAGAGATGGGAAAAATTGAAGAAGGAAGAAAAGTTGTCTTCTCACGTGGTCTGGTGGTTTTTAGCTAACCAGGGCACCAAGTGCTGTGGGTGAGCTTTTGTTATCGCCTGATGTGCGTCGTCCGTCGGCGGGCGTCGTCCGTCGTGCGTCGTCAGTCGTCAACAATTTGAACCTTTAAAAGTCTTCTCCTCTGAATCAACAGGGTTCTCAGCTTTCATCTTCGGCACATAGCATCATCTGTAGGTCTTCTACAAAAGTTATATAAATTATGTCCATCGGGTGAAAATTGGCCCCGTCCCAGGGGTGCATTGTTTTCTATAGAAACATATAGTGAACACTTTGAAAATCTCCGCTGAAACTGGAAGGTTATCATCTTTCATATTTGGCACATAGAATCATGTACAGGTCCTCTACAAAAGTTATACAAAAATTGGGCCCGCCACTGAGTGTCTGGTGAGCGATATCAGGGCTATCATGACCCTCTTGTTCAATTTTTAGAGTACCGGTGACGCTGTGTAAACAGACATTCTATTTATAGTACTAGGTTTGATTAGTACTTTCTGTTTCTGCCCCATCCAAAAACTACTCATATTTTTACAACTTTTCTCGTGATTTCAAACATAGGAGGTCCACTTCCTTTCATAAAGGTTTTTGAACAACGTTTCGTTAAGTAATTGTTCTCTCCTTTCTATGTGGTTTAGAGACTTTTACAATGCAATGTTTTTCTAGCCAAAGTTCAGATAAAAAAACGTCAATGAATAATATACTGGTAGCGAAATTCAAAATAAATATTTACGGAGTATCCGCATTCTTTTCTTGTAAAAAAATAGCATAATGAATATTAATAGAGATCATTTTCGCTAGAGACATGTGTGTATATGTCTCTGTTTTCGCACAAGAGTAACGGTTCTAAAATTTAAAACCCAGTAAAAGTTTAGGCTAACAAAGCTGACCAAGATCAGACTGTTGTCTGCTTACAGTCCATTCTGTTTGCCAACATAAATATGTCTAACATGCTGCTTCAGCTTATTTTAATGGATCTGTTTATATTTGTAATAAACAAATATTTTACTACATTCAGACAAACGAATTTATAAAACTATATTTGAAGATAATTAATACTGATCATGTTGTTTATTTTTGTCTACATAGTGTTTCTTACTTTAATATACTCATACATGTATTTCATACTGTTGAACTTTATTACTTCTAGTTATATTATCAGCAGTTATTATTAACATTTATTAAATCTTCACTACGATAACAATTTCATTTTCCTAATTTCTTTAAATCCCAATTTTATACAATTTTCGCTTTGATACCTTCATCAGTACACCAGTACTTTATTTTACTATGCTATTTGTAAACAATGGCCGAAACAGCCACAAACTAAATCCTGTTTCACTTTATATGGCACTTTTAAAGGGTTATGTGATCAAAATAATGTTACATTCGTGTTCGTTACAAATTATTTATACGAAACTCGTTTACTGTAACGAATATTACACTCGCTAAAACTCGTGTCATATTATTATAGTAAACTCGTTTCATAAAAAAACCACACCCGCTCAAACTCTTTAATTCAGTATGGGAGAACCTATGTCTTTGTAGGAAGGTGGCCGTTTAACCCCTTCTCTTATGTAAACGCATTTTGACGCATCTGCAAACAGAGTGGACCCAGATCAGACGGCTCCTATAGGAGCCGTCTTATGAGGGTCTGCTCTGTTTGCTTATGGTGTATTATAGATCTGATTCTACAGCTTCTGCCTGAGCCAAAATGTCTTGTGTTGTCATATGCCATTATAAAAATAATCTTATTAATATTCATGATGTCATTATTTCCTGAATGAATATTCATCAGGGAAAGGGTTAATTCAGGGTGAAAGTCATGCAGGAAACTCCTATGCCCCCCTGTGTTAAATATCAATAATAGTATGTATTTGAGTGTTCGTGGTATCGAGTTTTTGTTCGTAGTATCGAGATTTTGTTCGTAGTATCGAGTTTTTACTGTAGTTTAATACCACTGATATCACACCGTTCACACCCATTTGTTTAACCTTTCTCATGTACAAACACCCACTCAAACTCTTATTTGTTGATAGTGTTACTGACTTCCGATTTGCTCAAATCTTTGAGTGCCTAGTGACCGGGTGTCAAACAGCTTGGATCCTGATGAGACGCCGTGTTACTCGGCGTATCATATGGCAACAATATATTTTGAAATGCGAGTAAAGTGGCGCATAGCATGAGAAGGACTAAAAAGAATTGGTACAGATGTACTTGGTTGTAATCAGCTTCTATATGATGTTTCACACACTCAAACCTGTGGAACGAAACGAATGGAAATTGATATAAAAAGGTATCATCATAGCAGTTTGACATTTCCATCCTGTATGATGAATATTGATTACAGTAAAGAGTAAAATACATAATGGAACTTTACAAGATTTAACCCTTTACTCCATGAACAAGCATGTTTGTATTCATTTATTATATACTTATATACATTGTATATATGTATGTTTAGTTTTATAGTACCTTCATACAGGTGTTTTCGGGAATGGTGGACACTGTAGAATCTGGGTCCATGCTTATAAAACTTTTAGTTTAGTCTGAGTTTGTTCTCAAGCTTTTGATTGGTCAGATTTGAGTTCTCAATCTTTTGATTGGTCAGATTTGAGCCAAAATCTGACCAATCAAAAACTTGAGAACGAACTCAGACTCGACTAAAAGTTTTATAAGCATGACCCCAGACCTAAATTATCTAATAGCAAATATGGCATACTCAGAACATACGGCTCCTGCAAAATATTCCGTTGCTAATACGTTAAAATATTTCTGTGGTGTACCGGTTTGAATGAAAATAGATTTTTAACTCACTTGCATTTCCTGACGCTGCTAATAGTCCGAAAATATCTTAGAAATCTATCATAAATCAGTGGTGGCTATAAAATGTCTGGCTTTCCTTAACCTGTGCACTGTTATTGGCGACCATACTCGCACTTGCAAACTGCTTGGATCAAGACAGTACGTCGAGCAACTCGACGTCTAACCAGTATCCAGGCCGTTTGTCATTCGACCAATGGTTTCTCGAACACCTTATGGAGTTGGAAGTAGTGTAAATGCACGAGATCCAAATCTGAGCGAACATGATTCTTTGATATCGCGGTTATGGATAAGGACGACGACAAATTGGTAAGCATAATCCAATATCTAGCTATAAATACGCATTTGTATAGAAGCCAGTAAACCCCCGGATTACTGGTGTGATCTTGTAAGTTTCATTTAACACTAAACCAGCTGGAAACACTGATGTCGCATAAAGTATGGATCTAGGGCAATATCATCTACTTCCCATTCAAATCCAGCTGTTTGGAAACCATCGACCTAGCGTCAACCAGCTTTGGTTCTGTTTAGACACCGAGTTACCCTACATACACCGAGTTACCCAACAGCCACTCTGGATCCTTGTTGTTTGCAAAGTCTATTCAGGTCGCGGATAACGTGAGAAATGTTAGATGACAAATTTCCATATGAGATATTCAGAGCATGTTCCATGACTTATCGCCTGACCAACCATTAACACCAAACGGAACTGTTTAATACATGATCGTCCATATATAAAACATTATTTTCAACTTAGTTCCATTTGCAAGAGCCATCGTTTTAGCAAACGCGTGCATCACCTCTTTTGAAATTGTGAATGCCGCATGCTTTAAAACTAATGTCACCTGAAATGCTTATATGGGGTATATTTAAATATATTCTGCTTCGTTCATGCATTTAATCATTTACTTCATGAATATTCATGCAATAAATAATGAGGTATAGAATATTAACTCCACTATAAAATTATCTTATAATGACACAAGACATGGATAATCTGGACGACAGTAGAAAGTGTAAATTCATATCTATTTTATATCATAAGCAAATAAAACAGCTCCTGATCAATTGACTCCTACAAGAACCGTCTGGTCTTAGTCCACTCTGTTTGCAAAGGCGTAGAAAGGTGTACTTAGTTATGGTTAATAATCTACAAACCGATAGCCGAGTATCATCCGCGTTGGACAATGATACTATGCCGAGTTAAGTGATCTGAGAAAATGTCAGTACGGTCGCGTTAAGCATGATAAGGGATAACACATTTCTCCCTCTTTCCCCCTGTCTCGCACAAACGCACACACGAACACAAACACGAACACGCATACATTGGCGCACACGCACACTAACACAAACACACACATACACGCACGCACGCACGCACGCATTTCGCTGTCAATGGCAGATCTGCGATCACCTCGCAAACATTTCGAACCCAGAATCGTTGCCGAGTAGCTCGCTGTCTTATCAAGGTCCAAAACGTTTGATGCTGTGGTTATATGCCTGAAAGAAAACAGAAGAAAAAAGAGAATTGTAGCAGACGACAAATTTTACAGACAACATGTAACGTGACATATCGGTGAATCAAAAACGATTATTGAAAGAAATATTGTCAAACACGTAGTAAATCTGATTGTTTTACAGTAAAACACCGCTAATGCGACCACCTTAAAGAGGTATAATTATTGGCGCTAGATGCAGATGGTACCTTAATGCTGGACAAATGTAATGTAGAAAGCTCCTAGAGGAGCTTTCTGCATTACTTTTGTCCTGCATTAAGCAACCACCTGCTTATAAGGACAGCCATGTTTATTTATTTTGGTGTCGCATTAGAGGGGTTCTACTGTATTGTCTAAATTTCTGTTTACAGCAGATCCTGTCCTAAGTAACCATTTATTTATGGAACAAAGGAGTGTTAAAAAGAAAGGTGGTTGCTTAATGCAGAAAAAGTAGCACTGAAAGCTCATAGAGGAGCTTTCTGCATCACGTTTGATCTGCAATACCCTACCACGAATGTTTGGAGGAATTAAAGATTCAGATAAAGTTATATACAACAGAACATATCCTAAGCGGCCACTCATATATTGAACATAGGAGTGTTAAAAGAAGGTGATTGCTCAACCAATTCCCTCATATTGACGACTTTTGACGACTCTACACAAGTCACTTTGAAAAACCATTGTGATAAATAGAGCATTTGCTCCTATAGGAGCAAATGCTATATTTATCACAATGGTTTCAAACTACAAGGTTCTAAAAAAATCTTTTCTCTAGTTAATGCTTCTTTTCGGTAGATTTATTCAAAGAGGTTATATATAACATAGCATATGAGGTAATGGGTTAATGCAGGGCAGAAGTAATACAGACAGCTCCTATAGGAGCTTTCATTACGTTTGACCTGCAACCTGCCTTACAGACCATACTAAGACCTCGTTTTGATGGCCGATTAAGACAAGTTCTATAGTGGTTCATTCAATTATTTCGCGCTTTCAAAATTATCTCTTATTTATTAATAGATTATTTTATAAAATGAAATATAAACAAAGGCAATTTTCGCTGGTGCAGAAACTGTTGAATCATATCTATGTTATAAACAAACGGTACATACCATCACCAGACGGCCCCTATAGAATTCGTCTGATCTGGCTCTACTCTGTTTGCAAATGCATAGAGAGACATATTTATGGAGTAAAGGCTTCATGAGTGGAATAGTCCATCATTATTTATTGTAGAGTCAATACTATATTTAAGGGTAAATGTTTGTGAGGAGTTTGAATAACAAACAGTGCAGCCACTGGCCAGAGGACTCATCCGGGAACAATCTGATCTGGGTGTACGCTGTTTGCATTTGAAATGGACTAACTTATGATTACCTTTGCATACAGTCTGGACCCAGATGAGCAAATCATATACATGTATATATTTCAGTCTCATCATGGTTACATAATAATATATCCATATATAAAACACTTATCTAACCAACCATGCCATTCATTTTGAATTATAAGAGACTGTGTTTATTTTCTAAAATGGCTAGACTGTTTCGCCTTCCATATTTTATGCATGGATATTCAGTAGGTATTGAACTTTCGAACAAATATAGAAATGGAAAATGGTTAATCCTTTACTACATAAATACGCCTTTTCTACGCCTTTATAAACATAGAAGACCCAGATCAGACTGATCATGTAGGAGCCTTCGGATCAGGGTCTGCTCTGTTTCCTCTACAGTATTATATGGATTTGATTCTACAGTTCATGTCATGGAAACAAGTTCAAAAGCAACTGACTATTCAGGGTCTGTACTATTTGTTGTTTAAAATATTCTCTCTCTCAAAGTATACTCTTCCATATTTTATAGACTCTACCTTTAAGTAATGATAGATCATTCAACACTGGAAATGCAGCGTTCATCTTAGTTTTTTTTTATTTAAAATGTTCCTTGTTGCATATTCAAGTAAGAAATAATACCAACATGAATATCAATTAGGTTATTTTTATAATGGTATATTGATACGGGACATAATAGCTCAGACAGAATCTATATTTTACCATAAGCAAAGAAAGCAAACCCTGATCAGGTGGCTCCTATAGTAGTCGACTAATCTGGATCTACTCTGTTTGAAAATGCACGGAAAGCCGTTTATATGATGGACAGGATTAAATAAAATTAGTGTAACAAGAGTTCTGATATTTGCAAACAACCAAGAAAAGACACAGGGCTGTCTAATAAGGTTCTCTTATGTATTTTCATAGTTTACGTAGGCATGTATATAATTCTTTGTTATTTGCCATGATAATGTCTTTTCTTTATTTTATGTATTTAATACAAGAACAAAAAACTTATTTATCATAATTAGTGAAGTATTGAGCATGAATAGTCATGAGTTAAATGGTTAATAAATGGTATCCGGTCTTGATTTCATATCAATGTGTTTAATCAGCTAATTAGCACATTCTGTTTTGACAGATAATGAACAAGTTGTCATGATTGAAAAGGAAGTTTCTATTACGATTAGGTTGGCACATTTTACACCCTTCAAAGATGACAATTGCCGATAAGATTGATGAGACTGTGGCTAAAAGCAAAATGTTTTGCTCACAGCTGAATTAAATACATTAATTGTATTTGTATATATAGAACTATCACTTTCTTCCTATCAGTAGTTTAAGCCAGTTAAATAGTTAAGGACAGACCTTGTTTGGCAGTTTGCATTACCAAGAATATTTATGGTTAACATCCGTGTACATAATGACCTTGAGAACAGAGATTTGAATATGTTAAATTTCATGTACATGTAAATAGTGACTTTGAGGACACAGAGAAGTTTTATGTTAAACGTGTATGTACATAGTGACTTTGAGAAAAGAGAGACATCCGTGTACATAGTGACTTTGTGAACAAAAAGCGGTTACCTGTTAAGCATTACTGTACGTTATTACCTGTTCAACGTTGTGCATAAAGGTTGGGTTTAGCTTGAAGAATGTGTAGATAAAGACACTTTGACTTTGATATTATCATTTAAACATATTTGCTTACATCGTTTTTGACAGTAGTGTTTTGAAATTCCAATATTCAGTAATAGGAAGTACGATGTTTTAGATGCTCTACACAACGGGCGTGGTTCATCAACTGATACTATAACATAAATGCAAAAAAACCCGTTTTGACAGCCCTTACAACTGTGATGTGTGTGAAAAGTCTTATTCTAAGAAATCACATTTAGTAAGTCACATGATGGTACATACGGGGGAAAGACTATACAAGTGTGATATGTGTGGAAAAACATTTACTCGAAAATCCGATTTACTTAGTCATACGAGGGTTCATATTGAAGAGAGACCCTACAAGTGTGACGTGTGTGAAAAGTCATTTACTAAGCAATGTTATTTAGTTAGCCATACCAGGATACATACTGGAGAGAGACCCTACAAGTGTGATTTGTGTGAAAAGTCATTTACTCAGCGATCAACTTTAGTTAGCCATACCAGCATACATACAGGAGAGGGTCCTTTTAAGTGTCGTGTGTGTGAAAAGACATTTAATCGACCAGCCGAGTTACTCATGCATACGAGGATACATACTGGAGAGAGACCTTACAAGTGTGATGTTTGTGAAAAGTCATTTGCTAGAAAAACATATTTAATCCAGCATACGAGGGTACATACTGGAGAGAGACCTTACCGCTGTGATGTGTGCGAAAGGTCATTTGCTAACAAATCGAATTTACTTGATCATACAAGGGTACATACTGGAGAGAGGAGACCTTACAAATGTGATGTGTGTGGAAAATCATTTACTCTACAATTCAATTTACTCAAGCATACGAGAAAACATACTAGAGAGGGCCTACACAAATGTAACGTATGTGAAAAGTCATTTCCTACAAAATCACATTTACTTATTCATACGAGGGTACATACTAGAGAAAGACCTTACACATGTGATGTTTGTCGAAGATCATTTACTCAACGATGTACTTTAGTTAATCATATGAGGATACATACAGGAGAGAAACTTTATAAGTGTGATGTGTGCGAAATCTCATTTACTTGGAACAACTCTTTACGCAGGCATACAATGATGCATTCTTGAGAGATACCTTACAAGTGTGATGTGTGTGGAAAGTCATTTAATCTTAAAATTGCCTTACTCAAGCATACGAGAATACATACTGGAGAGAAACCATATAAATGTGATGTGTGTGAAAAGTCATTTGCTCGGAAACAAACTTTGCGCAACCATACGACGATACATACTGAAAAGAGACATCACTGTGGTTTTTGTAAAAGCTCATTTTCCCGGCGAGCTCATTTGATGAGTCACATGACGATACATACGGGAGAGAGTCCTTATAAGTGTGATGTGTGCGAAAGGTCATTTACCCAGCAAGCCGATTTATTCGTCCATACGAGAACACATACTGGAGAGAGACCTTACAAATGTGATGTGTGTGAAAAGTCATTTGCTCGGAACGGTTGTTTAATCACTCATATGCGGATACATACTAGAGAGAGACCTTACAAGTGTGATGTGTGTGAAAAATCATTTGCTCGGAAAGCTTGTTTAATCATTCACATGCGAGTACATACCGGAGAGAGGCCTTACAAGTGTGATGTGTGTGAAAAGTCATTTGCTCGGAAACATACTTTACGCATCCATACAATTATACATACTGGAGAGAGACATAACAACTGTGATTTGTTTAAAACTCATTTTCCCAGCGATCTCAATTGATGAGTCACATGATGATACATACGGGAGAGAGACCTTATAAGTGTGACATGTGTGGAAAGTCATTCACTCAAAAAGCAAGCTTACTCAAGCATACAAAGATACATACTTGAGAGAGACCATAATGTGACAAGACAATTCTAAGGAGTAGTTACATTATAGTGTTTGGTGGAGAAATAAAGAATCAGTTGTTGAACATGTTTAAGCCTTCTCTTGCTGAATTTTAAAGTACATTTCTCTTTCTTTACCCATGTCCTGTTGTATAATTACATATATCTTCACTGTGTACAAGCATTGCGCTGTGCAATCACTGCTGTGGAGTGCACTGGTTGCACAATCAATTTGTAAATAGTGCAGACCCAGAGAAGACAGCTCCTGCAGGAGCTGTCTCATCTGGGTCTTCACTATTTACAGGTAGGTATATTGACGCGATTAGCAAGCGAAAGGTTAAATTTACACATCTAATCTTGACCTCCGCATATCCGACAGAGACTGTCTGTCAAAGGGCATTTGTTTGGCAAATCGCTATACCCCGCCATGCAAGAATACAGTTAAACCCCTCTTAACTGGGCGTTCAATCTAGCATAAATATCTGTCTTTGAGACAGGTGGCAGCATATGGCTATACTCCGCCATGAAAGAAAACAGTAATAAAAACTCATCTATTGAGCTTTCTGCATGACTTCCATCCTGCATAAATCCTTTCCCTGTTCTACATATAGTTCAAAATTCAATATCTACTGAATATTCATGGAAAATAGTTATAACGAACTAAGGAAGGTGGACAATTGCGGCCATTTTAGAAAGTAAACCAACCGATATTTCAAATTCCATTATATACATGTATATCAAACAGAACAAACACGGATCAGATGGCTCCTACAGGAGCCGTCTGATCTGGGTCTACTTTTTTGAAAATACGTGAATGCACGTGTGTATGAAGGAAAGGGTTAAGCAGCCATCTGCATAAAAGTATTTAATTCTCTTCTACTGGAATGTCGGTTGAGACGGGTTTTACTGCACATGTATATATTATAGAGATACCCTATATGTTTAATGTATGTGAAAAGTCATTTACTCGGCATAACGATCTAATCCATATGAGGAATACATACTCGAGAGAAATGTCATTGTGCGAAAAGTCCTTGTTTAGGGGAAAACCACGTGACAATAAATACAATGGAGAAACGCCTTACAACTGGGTTGTGTATTAACCCATTCCCTGATATTGACGACGTTTGACGACTCTGTAAAAGTCATTTTGTGAAACCATTGTGATAAATAGAGCATTTGCTCCTATAGGAGCAAATGCTCTATTTATCATAATGGTTTCAAACTACAAAATTCTATTTTTTTCCTTTTCTCTAGTTAATGCTCCTTTTGGGTAGATTTATTCAAAGAGGTTTATCTAAAATAGCATATGAGGAAATGGGTTAACCATATCCTTCATACAAACTCTTCTTCACGCATTTGGTTTCAGAGCAAAAGTAATACAGCAAGCTCCTATAGGGGATATATGTACATGTGTTACTGTTAACATGCATTAAGCTACCACCTGCAGATCCATAACTATACCTCGTTTTCGTATATACGTATTTTATTTCATATATCATTTCATAAAGAAGGGACGGAACACAAGTTCGACCAACATTAATTACGCACCCCCCTCCCCACCACATTCTACAGTAAATTTGTCACATGAAACAGAACACATGAAACATAAATAATGTATCAACTATTCCCAACCCTCTACCCGATATATAATCATCTTTTAAGAAATAATGATATTATTGAACATCAATTAACTTAGTATTTATAATGGTACATGAACGAAGTATTGTTTATTATGGCAGGACATGTTGAATTATAATACTTATTCTGTAAGTAAGTAAGTAAGTAAGCTAATATATACCTACAGTAAAAACCTTCTAATGCGACCACTTAATGAATAAACCTGGCTGTCTTTATAAGTAGGTGGTTGTTTAATGCAGGAACAACTTTCTGCATAACTTTCGTCCTGCATTAAGCTACCACCTGCCTCTGCCACCCAGAATTATGCCCCTTTTTGCTTGTTGCATTAGGGGGTTTTTACTGCATTTTTGATGGCTGCTTAAGACTGGTTCTACTGTACATGTACGAACTCATACATTAAAATGGGACGCAGGTTGTAACTTAATGTAAACCCCCGATATAAAAACATTAAGCGCATGCGGAAGCTTTCTGTATAATCATCATTTATTAAAACTTTACTCACGATTATTCGCGTAAGAAATAATTATAGAGGAAGTCCCTGCAGTAAGCACACATTTTCAATAATACATTAAACTTTCGTATTTGTTATTTTCAATCATTATTATGAAGTTTTAAAAAAATGTCCCCGTGATACAAAATAAACGTTTTCATCGATGCTTATTTTTTGTTGTTTTGTTCTACAAAATAGTATCGGCCTTGGTCGAACAGTTAACGACACTAAAACGCGAGCCGAATAAATACTAATACACCGGGTCATGGATATCAAACACATGAAGGTTTCGCCTTCTTCGGCGTTTATTCGACAGATTTTATTGCGATATACTTCTTTTCAGCGTATAAACAAATGATTAACCATTTGCTCCCACGATCCTATATATGGGACGTAGGCAAACTGTTTAGACTGATCAGACGCCGCATGATGCGGCGTCTGATCAGAGTCTAACACTGTTTGCTGATAGGAATTTCAATATACATGTAAAATAAAATGGAAATTTAGGCCAGGTACCCCTTAGATAAAAAATGGACTAATCCAATATATAAACATGGAAGAATCCACTGGAAGTAAATGATTAATGTACTTATTAGGCATTTTAAAACACTTTGCAAGTAGATACTGCCACTTTAAATCACGAATGCTAATTTGATTACATTTTACAGAACAGAAGATATTTTTATTCAACTTGTACAATCATGTACATTGTTGTTATAAATAAATATACATAAAACATATCACATAAAGACTGACAGTTAATTTGAATAACAATCAATTTAATTTCAGATTTGATATGATTTAGCGTTAACAAGTGCGATTCTCCTGCAAAGTGAATACTATGTATATAGAGAGATCAAGTTTAACTAATTCCTAACGGGGTTGACTTTAAAGTAACTGACAAAATTTTACAAATTTGCTTTTGTGTTATAATACTTTTTATATACTTCTTACGTAGGTCAACGTACGAACTACTTATAAGAGCATAATGACATATGACCATATCGAGGGCTTGTCGCAAAACTATTGTAACTCCTTCACTTTGTGAAGGAGTTACAATAGTTTTGAACCAAGGTCTCGATATGGATATTGCCCCGGATCCCTATAGCTATGGTGCTTACATTACATGTGCATTCAGGTGCGCTCCTGACGGCTGATCAGGGTATGTTCTGTTTGCTTATTAGATAATATAGACGTGAGTCTACAGCTTCTGCAACGGCAAAAAAATGAGGTTTACAATAACACTAATTAATATTCATACTCTCTTACATGAATATTCATCAAATAAACCCAAGAAAAGTTCACTTATTTCTAATGGTCGCCTTATTACTGTATGTGTTTCACTCTTCAATCATGTACGAAGTAATGCTGATGATATGATTATTTATTGTCGGAAATTCTATAATGACATAGGAACCCGGCAATGTTTAGTCAAGACAGAAACTGTAGAATCATATTTATACAGTAAATCCCGTCAAATGAGATCACCTAAAAGAGGTATATTTCTGGGTGGTAGGGGCAGGCGGTAACCTCATGCAGGACAAAATAATGCAGAATTCTGCGTTACTTTTTTCCTGCATAAAGCAATCACTTGCTTATAAAGACACCCATGTTTATTCATTTAGTGGTCGCATTAGATGGGTTCTACTGTATGTCAATGTAAGTTCAGAACAGACCCTGATAAAAGGCTCCCACAGGGACAGTTTGGTCGGGGCTGCGCTATTTGCTCAGCATGAAAAAGCATCTCCATCAAGGAAAATGTTAAGCAAATTAAATTGTATCGTTATACAGATGAACATCGATACCTCGAACTCGGGTATTTCGATATACACGGAGCTCGAGTTAAAAGTTCGACCTATTCCAAAATATTTTATACAGAAATGTTCAACAAATTCAAGACATGTAAAAGCTTGATACAGGTCGCAAGTAATGCTGAAAACTCCTACAGGGCCTTCAGCATTACTTTCGACCTGCATTCAGATGCCACACCGAGAAAGTTTCCAAGTTAGATACAGGTTGACTCGAATTCCTGTTACCGCGAAGTAATGTGCAAGGTCTTCTACAAATTAAGATATCGATGGCCTACTGTATTTACAAAATAACATTTGCTATTAGAGTAGAGAAATCCGGATAACTCGAACTTTATGATAACTCGATTTAAAAGACCGACCTTACAAATTTTGCTATACAGAATTGTTCTAAAATGCATCACTACGCATATCTAGAAAAATATTTGATCCATTAAAATTCGAGATATCGAGGTCATACTGTATTTCCAGAATAACATTTGCTATTAAAGTAGAGATGTACTGTATGTTTATCAGACATATCACGAACATTAGTAAGGTATAATTCAAATTACCATGGAATGGATGAAACAACATATGTAATGTTGCACATGTTTACATGTAGTATTCAACCTCAATATCTCGAATTCGGAAAACTCGAACTTCGGCATAATTCGATTATAAGGTCGCCCTTCCAAATTTGCAATGCAGAATTGTTCTAAAAAAACTGTATCACTACGCATACCTAGAACATACTAAATGCAGGTCGAAAGTAATGCTGATCAAGAGAAATGATTAAGATTAGAATTCGGATGATTCGAATCCTTTTTATCGTAAAGTAATTTATACAGTTTCTTGGATATCAAGATATCGAAGTTCAAGTGTATTCAGAGTAAACCTTGTTTTGACCCTTTTCTGTATATATACGCCTTCGCTGGCCTTTGTAAACAGAGTAGATTCAGATCAGATGGCTATCTTATCAGCGTCTTCTCTGTTTGTACAAAGAATAAAATACGATAGGTTTATCTGTCATAATAAAACATACTAAAAACAATTGTGTCGGTTATTTCTTACATGCATATTTATGAACTTAATAGTCAGGTGACCATTTAAAAGATGTTTTAGTTCTGGGTCTTTAAGAAGGTTATAACCACCTTAACATTTTACCTGTTAAATATTCATGCAAGAAATATTGATATCATGAATATTTATTAGGTCTAGTTGAAGTTTCATAATGTAAACATTTTTAACGAAATTGTTTGCTTTGATGAAAGTTGTAAAATCAGATCTATATCATGTCAAAAGCAAAAACAGAGCAGAGCCTGACCAGACAGTGCCAATAAGAGCCGTCTGATCAAGGTCTAGGCTGTTTGCAAATGTTGTAAATATTTCCTTGTATGCAAAAGCTTCAATAAATGCTCTTCACAGAGTTGTCACATATTTTCATATGAGGAAGAAGTGGTTTCCACAAAATCGTCACATGTATATTTTATATAAGTACCTTCACAGAATCATCACACATTTTATATTAGGCAAACAAATTCTCTTCACAGAATCATTCGCATATGTTTATGAGGTAAACACGTGTGTAAACTGAACTGAAATCGTGTGGATGGCTTTCAGAGATAATTGTCGCTAGGTTTATGTTCATAACGTATCTATGTTAACCCTTTACCCAATAGCCTGTTTCTAGTTTTGAAGACATATGACCACTTAAAGCAGGTTGAAAGTAAAGCAGAATGCGCCTTAAGGCGCATTCTGCTTTACGTTCAGCCTGCTTTAAGCTACCACCTACTAGGATATAGAAAATATTTATTATGCAATATGTTCATGACTGTATGAATTTGAACTATTTTCTTCAGCGGAGGAATAAATCAAACACGCTAAAAGCCGCTTCTATCAGGTAAAGGGTTAAACTATAAGCGAATGGAACATACCTTGATCACACGGCTCCCATAGGAGTCGTCTGATCTGGGTCTACTCTGTTTGCATCTTGTAAGCGTAGTTCTAGAGGGGTATCTATTGAGTATGGCGTAATCTGACGTAGAATGTCGTATTTATGGAGGAAAATGCTAATCAGTGAGGTGGCCCATTATATGTTTATTGGTAGAGTCCATTCACGGATAAAAATTGTAAGATGTTGAGTGACAAACAGTGCAGATCCGGATCTGAACGAACCTTTCGGGGCAATCTGGTCTGGGTATACAGTATGTGTAATTGTAATTGGCTAATCTATGATAACAATTGAAACCAGTCTGAACCCAGATGAACTGCCGAGCAACTCTCAGCCACACAAGGCTTCAAAGTGTTTGAAACTCATCATATGTGACCATGAAGAATTAAAGGAAAGGTCGACTCGACAACTTAAAGCAGACGACGTATACACACGAACATCATTTGACACCAAAGAGTTAAAACTTTCATATAAACACCTTATCACTCATTTGCAAACAGAGTAGATCCAGATCAGACGGCTCCTAGAGACAAGTCACCAGAACTTTCTTAGTGCACGGTTATCAGTCGCCATGTATAAGATGAATTTTCTTCCATTTCTCCTAGACAGTTCAGTCAGAATGTCAAATAGTTTTGTATTCTGATAAGACACTGAGCTACATTACTTGGCTTCTCATAAGGATCCAAACTGTCTCCACGTTTTATCAAACATTCACCACACTGTGACTCTAGCCCTTTGAATTAGGGAAACGAGTGTACGGTCATTTGCATAAAGTGTAGACCTACAGCTAGAAATTCTATGTTAAGGATCTACTTTGTTTGCCATTCAAAACTCTTAGCAGATTTAAGTTTACCATACTGAATGGACACTAGTTAAATATTAACAGGTCATCCAGGGTCTGTACTTTTCGTCATTTAATTCTTCTCTCTCTAAAAGTATACTCGTCCATACTTTATACACTCTATGTGAATTAAGATTGAATGTCTCACCTAATCTCGAATTCTTAACAATTAAACAGAGCACATTTTTTTAATATCAGGCTTGATGAGGGGTCGAAAATATTCGCCACTCTAAATGAATTAAGAATGAAAATCGAGTATATTTTTAATATCCGGCTTGCTGATTGGTAGAGTTCGAGATTTCATTATTTAGTGTTTACAGGCACTGTGCATGCAAAGAGATTGTTTCAAGACCTGCCCAGTCTCGTGTTAGCTGTATATGGCAATGTTTACTACACTTTCACGTGGAGTGCGACGAGACCCGTTTTCGTTTGTAAAATAAAAAATAAACTAGACAAATAGTTCATAGACACAATTCTTGAAAACATTGAATCACAGTATAATACATGTAGTACATAATTACCAAATTGAGACACAGATTGCTGAAATAATGGGGTACGATTACATAACCTTACAGCGGTTTTTAGCAGCGTTCAGTATTGACCTAACTACACGGCATTTCCTCATCTTCAAAATTAATTAACATGAGGTAAATGGTTAATGAATGATATCCGGACATGACTTCATAGCAATGTGTTTAATCAGCTAATTAGCACATTCTCTTTTGACAGCTAAAGAATAAGATGTCTTGATTGAAAAGGAAGTTTGAATCAGAATTAAGATGACACATTGACACCCTTCAAAGATGAAAATTATAGATAAGATTGATAAGACTGTGGCTAAAAGCAACTAATTGTTTGTCAACTACTGAATGTAATACATTTTGTATGTGTATATATATATAACTGTCACTTTCTTTCTAGCAGTAGTTTAAGCAAGATGACCATAGTAGTTTAGGAGAGACTTTGTTTGCAATCCGTATTATCGGGAATATTTTATGTTTAACATCCGTGCACATAATGACCTTGACAACAGAGAATGGAATATGTTAAGACATTATGTACATGTAAGTAGTGACTTTAAGGACACATGCAGGTTTTATGTTTAACGTTCATGTATATTGTGACATCCGCGTACAAAGTGACTTTGTGAACAAACAGAGGTTTTCTGTTAAGCATTACGTTATGAACTATTCAACTATATGCATAACGTTTTGGTTTTAACTTCTAGAACCTATAGATTAACAACACTACGACGTTTGACCTTATCATTAGAAAACATTTGCTTCCATCCATTTTTAGTCAGTAGTTTATCTAAATTCCAATATTCAGTAGTAGAATTGGTGGTGCTTTAAATGATATTTCAACTCTACACAATGGGCGTGGCTCGTCAACTATTATCAGACCGTACAATATTTTAAATGCAAAATCAAGTTTAAACATGTATTCAATATGCAAAATCATATCAAAATAATGCAGAAAGGTTCGTTAACGCGAACTATGGGACAATACAACGAAATGGCATCTTATAACTGCCGTATGTGTGGGAAGTCTTTTACTTCCAAATCAAATTTAAACGTTCATACGAGGATACATACAGGAGAGAGACCGTACACGTGTGATGTGTGTGAGAAGTCATTTACACATCAAGCCAGTTTACTCAGCCATACGAGAATACATACTGGAAAGAGACCTTATAAGTGTAATGCATGTGAACAATTATTTACGCAGAAATCCAATTTACTCATTCATACGAGAATACATACTGGAGAGAGACCTTATAAGTGTAATGTTTGTGAACAATCATTTACGCAGAAATACAGTTTACTCAAACATACGAGAATACATACTGGAGAGAGACCTTATAAGTGTCACGTGTGTGAAAAATCATTTAATATCAAATCAAATTTAGTTAGACATACCAAAGTACATACAGGGGAGAAACCTTATAAGTGTGATGTGTGTGAAAAGTCATTTGCTCTGCAAGCCTATTTACTCATACACACGAGGATACATACAGGAGAGACACCTTACAAGTGTGATAGGTGTGAAAAGTCATTTGCTCGACCATCCGGTTTACTTATGCATACAAGGACACATACAGGAGAGAGACCTTACAAGTGTGATTTATGTGAAAAGTCGTTTAAGCAGCAATCAACTTTACACGAGCATACAAGAATACATACAGGTGAGAGACCTTACAAGTGTAACGTGTGTGAAAAGTCATTTACACAGCAAGCTGGTTTACTTAAGCATACGAGAATGCATACTGGAGAGAGACCTTATGTCTGTCATTTGTGTGAAATGTCATTTGCTCGCAAATTCGATTTACTCATTCATACAAAGGTACATACTGGAGAGACCTTGCAAGTGTGATACATGTATGTGTGAAAGGTTATTTGCTCTGCAGACCAATTTACTCTTCCATACAAGGACACATACTGCAGAAAGACCTTTTAAGTGCGATGTGTGTGAAAAGTTACTCACAAATCAAGTTTACTTAATTATGCGAGAATATATACTGGGGAGAGCCCTTATAAGTGTGATGTGTGTGAACAGACATTTACTCGACAAGCCGATGTAATCTCTAATATGAGGATACATACTGGAGAGAGACCATACAGATGAGATAGGTGTGAAAAGTCACTTACTTACAAAGCAAACTTACTCCAACATACAGAGATACATACTAGAGCGAGACCTTATAAGTGTCCTGTGTGTGAAAAGTCATTTACTCGCAAATCAAATTTTACTCATTCATACGAGGGTACATAATTGAGAGAGACCGTTTAATTAAGTATATCCTGCCTAAATAAAACAATTCTCCTCTACCAGAATTCCGGTTTAGATGGGTTTACTGTACATACCAGAGAGAGAGAGAGAGAGAGAGAGAGAGAGAGAGAGAGAGAGAGAGAGAGAGAGAGAGAGAGAGAGAGAGAGATCGTAAACGTGCAATATATGCGAAATGTCATTTACTCGGCATCCATATACGATGAGAGATAACCTGTGATTGTGAGAAACGCCATAGTTGGGGGACGATCAACTTCAGTCAGATACTTGACAATAACTACAATGGAGGAAGACATTGCAACTACGGTGTGTGGTAATCCTATCTTTCAAACAAACGCTCCTTCACTCATTTGCAAACCGAGTAGACCAGATTAAACGGTTCCTATACGAGCCGTTTGATCAAAGTCTTCTCTGTTTGCTTGAGGTTAAATATTGATCTGATCATATGAATATAGATCTATATACGGCTGAAGTAGGAACTTACATTCTGGAGACATACATGTACCTTTAAACATTAACTCCATATTACGTCTTTCAACGCAATTGCAAACAAAGTAGAACGAGATCAGACGTCTCATGTAGGAGCTTACGCAATGGAGACATACCCTCTAACCGCTACTCCATGCATATATCTTTCAACGCGCAATTGCAAACAGAGAAGATCGAGATCAGACGGCTCATATAGAAGCTTATACATGTGCACTGGAGACATACCTTAACCCATTCCCTCATATTGACGACTTTTGACGACTCTCTAAAATGTCACTTTATGAAACCATTGTAATAAATAGAGCATTTGCTCCTATAGGAGCAAATGCTTTATTTATCACAATGGTTTCAAACTACAAATTCTAAAAACATCCTTTTCTCTAGTTAATGCTCCTTTTCGGTAGATTTATTCAAAGTGGTTGGATCTAAAAATAACCTATGAGGGAATGGGTTAAACCGTTACTCCATAATACGCCTCATTTACGAGCCGTCCGACTATAGTCAAACAACTAGGTCTGATGTGTCAAAGGTCAGCCGAGTCCATTTTTTAGGGAGATCAGCGTTCCGCATGTTCTCGGACCATTTTTTAAACAGACGAGTTTAGTATATAAGATAAAATTGAAGGCGGAATTGTTGTCAGCAGTTTAGCGAAGTGGGTAAAGTCTAGGTACGCAGAAGACATTGCGAGAGTAGTTTTTATTGAGCGTGGGTTCGAATCCCGTGTCGACCTTAAACTTTTTTTTTTAATTTTGAATGAATAGTAGAGTATTATTTTATGTCATATTGTATAATTGTAATGGCCATTTATGCATATGTTCGTCAATGTTGTGGAAGGGTGCCTTTGTTTGAGTTCGAGTCCTATATTAGCCATATTTCAATAATAAATCGATGCTAAAATATGAATATCAATATAAGTTTCAGCAAATGTCTTGTACAAGTGGCTTCTTAATGCACAACAAAACTAATGCTCTTAAGGGGACTTCCCTTAATATGTTAGCAAAAACAAATATACTCGAGACTCGAACCTGCGCCTAATAAAATGTTCGCCGATCATATACTTCTTTATGGTCCTACGACTCTTCACTACGCTATATTTCCGATAACTAATGCGCTTGTTCTTTATACCTATAACTAAACATTTTCTTTTATAAATGGCACGTGGATATCCGAAATGCTGATCTCCCTTAAAAATGAACTCGGCGAACCCGTGACCCATCAGGCCTAATTGTTTGACTATATTATCATACATTTTGCATATATCATACAGGACAGAGATCTTACAAGTGTGTGTGAAGAAAACAGTCTTTTACTCAGCGAATTCATTTATTCTGTCATACTTGGGTATTTTACAGGAGAGGGGCTTAATAAGCGTAATGTATGTCATGCCATCTTCTCAGCGAATATATTTAGTAGGAGGCATGATGGTACATGAACGAGAGAGAAATCTTATATTTGTGATATGTGTGAAAAGTCATTTATCCAGTCACCAGGCTTCTCTAGTGACATAATAAAGGGGGTGCAAATAAACTTAGGTTTATTAGGTTACTTCCGGTAGTGGAAGGTTTATTAGGTTAGTAGATAGGCGTAATGATTCTATAATCATGGAACTATTTTAGTTTTCTGTAAATATTCATAAACATGTTGATGGAATAGATCTAACAGATCTATTTGGTCACCAGAAGAATTATTAAAATGAGAAAAAATAAAAATAATTGGCTACAGCTGGATTCGAACCCGCGCCTGATCCTACAAATAGAGAATAATAGGTTAGTGCCGTAGATGGGACGCTTTATCCGACGAGGGGAGAAAACGTTGAGGCGAGGCTTGCCGAGCCTCAACTGTTTTCTCTCCGAGTCGGATAAAGGCGTCCCATCTACGGCACTAACCTATTATTCGATTTATCCAGTCAATATAGTTAAATGTCTTTTTTATAGACTCATAACACTCTTGAAATAATTTACATTGAAAATGCAGTTTTTCGATCAACGGATCCCTCCCTTTTCACTTCCATTTAGACGTAAATAGATCTAATGAGCTACCGCAGAGGAATATAGTTTCGATACTTGTATTACTAGAAGGGAAACGTGGTTGAATTTGAAAAATAAGAAGATTTGAATCGAGGGTCGATAAGTTATTTCAAACAGACATGATCTATAGTCTTTGGTCAAATTCGAGTTACGTAGTCTCTGTTTCTATTTTTAGATTCTACCTAACGTCACTCAGAAATCGATGGAACTGAACAGGCTATATTTAGGTTTATGACTATCACCGCCCCTGTAAGAGTTTATCAATCAAATAATCATGAGAGTGAAAAGAAAACATTTACTATTTATCTGTCAATCTTTGCTTCCAGGTTTGATTTTATCAAAAACGGGTTTTGCCAGCGGTGGATTAAATTAATAAAAGTGATAAATCAACGTCATTTTGTATGTGGCCTCAGTGGCGTAATCGGTAAGGGCGACGTCTCTAGAGAGATTAGAATTAGTTTTTGTAGGATCAGGCGCGGGTTCGAATCCAGCTGTAGCCAATTATTTTTATTTTTTCTCATTTGAATAATTCTTCTGGTGACCAAATAGATCTGTTAGATCTATTCCATCAACATGTTTATGAATATTTACAGAAAACTAAAATAGTTCCATGGTTATAGAATCATTACGCCTATCTACTAACCTAATAAACCTTCCACTACCGGAAGTAACCTAATAAACCTAAGTTTATTTGCACCCCCTTTATTATGTCACTAGAGAAGCCTGGTGACTGGATAAAAACTATTTCTAACCTCTCTAGAGACGTCGCCCTTACCGATTACGCCACTGAGGCCACATACAAAATGACGTTGATTTATCAATTTTATTAATTTAATCCACCGCTGGCAAAACCCGTTTGTGGTAAAATCAAACCTGGAAGCAAAGATTGACAGATAAATAGTAAATGTTTTCTTTTCACTCTCATGATTATTTGATTGATAAACTCTTACAGGGGCGGTGATAGACATAAACCTAAATATAGCCTGTTCAGTTCCATCGATTTCTGAGTGACGTTAGGTAGAATCTAAAAATAGAAACCGAGACTACGTAACTCGAATTTGACCAAAGAATATAGATCATGTCTGTTTGAAATAACTTATCGACCCTCGATTCAAATCATCTTATTTTTCAAATTCAACCACGTTTCCCTTCTAGTAATACAAGTATCGAAACTATATTCCTCTGCGGTAGCTCATTAGATCTATTTACGTCTAAATGGAAGTGAAAAGGGAGGGATCCGTTGATCGAAAAACTGCATTTTCAATGTAAATTATTTCAAGAGTGTTATGAGTCTATAAAAAAGACATTTAACTATATTGACTGGATAAATCGAATAATAGGTTAGTGCCGTAGATGGGACGCCTTTATCCGACTCGGAGAGAAAACAGTTGAGGCTCGGCAAGCCTCGCCTCAACGTTTTCTCCCCTCGTCGGATAAAGCGTCCCATCTACGGCACTAACCTATTATTCTCTATTTACTCAATGAGTAGATTTGGTACGACACAAGATGGCACAAAAGAGGGGACATACTTTACAAGTGTGATGTGATTGGAAAAGCATTTATTCAACAAGCCTTATGCATACAGAGACCTTACATGTGTGATGTGTGTGAAAAGTCATTTTCTCAGTGAGGAACTTTAGTAGGTCACATGATGGTAGTACATGCCGGAGAGACCCCTTACAATGTGTGTGTTGGGGGGGGGGGGGGGAGTCGAAAGCCGTTTTCTCAACGAGGAAGTTTAGTATATCACATTATGTTATATACATGCAAGGGACAGGCCGAGTATGTGTGATGTGTGTGAAGTGTCATGTGACAGCTTAATGCAAATCAAAAGTAATGCTGGAAGCTCCAACAAGAGCATTCATCATTACTTTAGACCTACATTAAGTTGTGAACCTGAGAAATTATTTAGATTAGAAATCGAATGGTTCGAATCTCTCTTATTTCGAAGTAATTTGAATAGTCCCTTGAAGTTCGACGTACCGAAACTCTATTGTATTTAGTTGGGCATCCGAGGTGTAAAAAGTCGCTTATTTTTCAAGGTCCATGGCATTTTTTAGTAGAAATGTTTGAATACCATATTTGTGTTGCCAGATACTAATCATTTATGGTTCTGGTCCATGCCACTGCCAAAACCCTCTTTGAAGGTCAGAAACTAGGTCAAAGGTCAAATGAGTGCAAAAATGTAATAAAATCTCTATTTAGTATAAAATAACTTTAATTTTGACAATTTCGACACTTTTTTTTCCATTTCATTTTTTAGCAATGTCTCCCAAGTAAGTATAGATATATTTATGGCACATTTAAAGAAGATTTTAGTGACCTGTGATGATTGCAAGTTCTGAAAACATCGTTTTATATACGTTTACAGTACATTATCATACTGTATAATTATAACTTTGATACAAATTTGTTAAAGTACCTTTTCACGCAGATTTATTATTTAGAGATGATAATAAAAACGCCAGAATATTAGTCTCTTATTGCAATAGTCTCAGTGAAACATTGTCTGTTTGATTTACACACCTTATATTAGCTGCCTGTATCATTCGTGATTGAAACGTCATAGCTCCTGGTGAGTATGACGATGTTTTTACATAAGGAATTGATATATTTTACACGAGCAGTACCTATGACAAAACCCTTTCTACATTTGCAGGAAAAGAATCTCTCGGATATTGATTGGCCATTTGAACAGTTACTGGCCATAGGTACCCACTCTCAATCAACCATGAACTCATAGACATATTCACTGCCACTGGATATGCGTAACATTCCCTATCCGTAATGACAACACTCTATATGTTATTGCCACAAAAGATCACTAGTTAAACAGATATACCTCAATATCCGGAATAAGTGAGCATGTCATAGTACTGACTAAAATATCTTTCCTTCACGAAGGAAGCTTACCCAACATTTTGTCCACCTGTGGAAGGAGACTAACAAATGCTCTATGACCCATCAAAATGATTGCGTTTGCAGCACACTTGGCAAATCAGCCCCTTTACCAGTCTGTACTCTATTGGATAGTACACAGCCGTCCTCAAATTAGTGGTCCCTTCTAAGTTAACATACACCAGCTTCAGCCAGTCATAGTGCAACTCCATCACCTGCCATTTATCACGAAAAAAGAAATGTGCATACAAATAAGTGCTGAGAACCAATGTACTGATGAACTGGGCATATACAAGGAGCTACAGAAAACTTACAAAGAAGAAGTGCAAGGAAGCTCATGATGGGTATGTGATTGACCTAGTGACAGACACCAGCTGTAAGAAGCTCTACGCTTTTGTTAGGAGCAAGAAATGTGACAGCTCGAGATTAACCCTACTGACGAATGATGACATTAACCACGTTGATACACAAAGCAATGTTGAAATACTGAACCAATAGTTCTCTGTCTTTACACATTAGGACCTATATCTCCCTTGTGCCATTTGAGAGTATTCTTATTCGGATACCCTTCCTATTCATGTCATGATAAATAGTGTCTGCAAGGTTCTTAAGGGCTTTAATCACCACAAAGCTACATGTCTAGACACCATCTTATCAAGGTTCCAACAAGAAGTGGCACATTCCCTGGCTCCTGTTCTTGCTCTGATCTTCCAGGCCTCTTGACCAGGATAAAGTCTCCAGTGCTGAGAAGACCGTCACGTTAATCCTATTGACAAATACGTGGTCGTCCAGAATAACCCCTTCAAACTACTGTCCTGTATCCCTAACGCTTGTTACATGTAAGATCATGGAATACATCATACACAGTAACCTGTTTTTTTCTTAGTGCCTTGACATCATCAGTCAATGCCAGAATGGCCTCAGGAAGCAGCTGTTTTGTGAGACAAAGTGATCAATATGGTCAATGAACTTGTGTCAGGTCTGGACCAGTCTCATTAGATTGACGCAATCTTAACTTTTCCAAAACATTTGACAAAGTGTCTTACAGATACCTGCTTCTTAATCTCCAACACTATGATGTACATTGCAAAATGCTTGATTATATCCAATTAATCACGCTGGAAGGTGTTTCCTCCGTGTCAGTACCGATAACATCCGATGTTCACCAATGTGCCGTTCTCAGTCCTTTCCTTCCCCTCACATGCAATGATGACCGCACGGAATTCCTATGCTAAGCCTGTCGACTCTTCACTTTCGTGCGGAGTCAATAGCAGATGCAGACGTCTTTCAGAATGATATCGACAGTCTGTAGGAGTGGGGAAAGACTGGGTTCAATGCAGAGAAGTGCTAAGATCCTGCTTATTATCAACAAGCGAGCGAACATATATACCAATTATACTTTTCATAGCAAGAGACAGAAGACAACAAAATAGGCAAAATACCTGGGGACGCTACCGTCTGCTCAATTGTCTTGGAAAGCCCATGTCGATATGGTCATAAAGAAGGAAAACTGATTCACAGCCTTTCTAAGCAGGAATCTTGGATCCTGCCAAAAGCCAACCAAGGAGGCAAATTACAAACCCCTGATCAGTCTGCAGGTTGAGTACACATCCTGCATTTTGGACCCACATACCAAGGCCATGACAAGTCGTGAGGAGATGGTCCAACATAGAGCTACCAGATTTGTTATTTGAATTATTGTAGAAGAAGCAGAACTGGTGTCATGCTTAATATGATTTGCTAAATCAGAGGCAGAAAAAGTAAAGGCCGCGATGTTCTATAGGTCCGTGAATGATTTTGTTGCAGCTGACACCCGACCTTCTAACGCCCTCACGGTGCATCTACAAGAGGACACTCCTTAAGATCCGTTTCACGGTTTTGCAGGACCAAGTTCCTATGGGAATATTGCTTTCACTCTGCTGTCAATATCATCTTGAACAAGCTACCATAACATCTTGTGATAGCTCCCAACTTTTCAGGCTGAGATCTCAGCTGTCATGTAATATTCTTCTGTTTGCAATGTTTAACTTGTTTTTATAATTTGAACGTTGGACCCTCCCTCAACTATGTGTGTACCACAATGGTGCGAGTAGCCTGCTTTAAAGCTGCCAAACACAACAAAATAAGAAGTAGAAGAAGAAGCCACAAACACAGAGTTGATGTAGTATACTAGTACTGTAGTATTCAACAGATGCAATGGAATATCGTCATTCAAGGCAAATGCAGACACGAAGTGTCCCAAATCATGACAAGGTGGATACATTGATTGTCTTGTATGCGTTCAAGGCTTGATGCTGCTAGAAAGGATCAAGGCTGGATAGTTATCAAATGCCAATGTTTTGATGTACTAGTAGTACTGATATACCATCTTGGACCTTTATAAGACATTAGAGTCTGGATGAGGGCTGGGACCTCCAAGAAAACAAAATTGTATTTTCCGCAAGTTATCTCAAGATGTCTGCCGGAACATTTTCATTGGGTTTCATGCAATAACTGGATGTGACTCAACCTTTGCTTTCACTGGAATCGGAAAGAAGACCTGTTGGAAGAAATATTTTACATGCCCGATCTGCTTTCAGATATTTGAAGAGGTGTACGGTCATACAAGAGATACGCTTGGTGCCAATGGAGAATCCATTGATGATGCAATAATTACACAATATGGTTAAGGTTAAGAAAACACTTGAACTGCTTCCACAACAAATGATGCAGTAGAACTGAAAATTGCTAGAGCAAACTATCAAGCTTGTAAATGGATCTGAGCTCATAGATACGCTCGTACATGCATTAATGCTATTGATACTAACGCATAGCAAGATGGTGCCGAACTTTTATTAGTGGTTTGGAAATGTAACACTGCACCTGATGCATGCATTAAACAAGTTTTGGGTGCAAAATCAAGTGCAAATTCTTTTCGCTGAAATGCTTCAAAACAGCTTTAAAAAGCACACTAACATGTGTGCGATGGTGTTAATTGTACCAACCCAGCAAATATCCATACAAATATAGTGAATTAATTAGTTACTTTAAACAGGACTAAATGCTTTGTTTAGGTGTTCATTTACCCCACCCACTTTACTTTAAAAGTACTTGTGCATAATATATAGCTGGTATGACTGCATACAGTTATTTGTTCGAGTAGCATTCTGTCTAACCTTAATTTTGATGTCATTTATGCTTATTAAATAGCAACAATTGCGAAGACATGACAACATGTATCATAGTTACATGTTGATTTTAACGATTTTTTACTGTTTTTGGATGTTCTCATTAATATTCATGAATATTTGAATAATATATTTTACCCAAAATAAGTGCAAATTAAAGGCCAACGTTTAACCTTCATTTTGGTACCATTTTTATTATTTTAAACCCAAAATTGATAAAGATATAATGATTTCTCAAATAACGTATATAAAATATGCACTTAGTTGACCTTTGACCTAATTAAGAGAAAACGAGGGCAAAATTTCAGGTGGCATGGGGCAGTTTCTGAATACTAAGACATCAAATATTACATATCCAGTGCATGCCAACTTCTACTATTTCATGCCATGGCTCGACACATTTTCCTCAGTTGGATGCCCAACTAATTTGCAAACAGGGGAAACCCATACGAGACAGCCTTTTTGGAGGTGTCTGAACAGAGTGTGTTCTATATGCTTAATAAGATAATAATAAGATATCATAATGCCATAGTTTGTACCAAGACCAGCCTTTACTTGATCATATGCCATTGTAAATATTAACACATTGCCCCCTAGTGACGCATTTTTGCGCCTCTATAAAATTCACATTGTGAAACCATTGTGATAAATAGAGCATTTGCTCCTATAGGAGCAAATGCTCTATTTATCACAATGGTTTCAAATTACAAAAATCTAAAAAATATCCTTTTCTCTAGTTGTTAACCTATCTATGTTCTTTGTTTATTTCAATTTTCAATACCTACTGAATATTCATGGACAAAATTGTTATAATAAAATATGGAAGGTGGGACATTGTAGCCATTTTAGAAAGTAAAGAAATAGATCTTTCAAATTCCATAAGCAAACAGAGCAGACCCTGATCAGACGGCTCCTATAGGAACCGTCTGATCTGGGTTTACTATGTTTGTTAAACGCGTGGAAACGCGTTTATATGAAGGAAATGGTTAATCTAGTTGATATTAACACATAATATATATATAACATAGTTCTTGTAAACATAACTATTCATGGAGTAAATGCACTTACTTATTAATCTGATTGATATACATGTATATTAACCCTTTCACTGCCAATGCCGGATCTGTGATTACCTATGCAAACAGTTTGGATCCAGATGAGACGCCGAGTAACTCTGCGTCTCATCAGGATCCAAACTGTTTGTTACTGTTACTATGTTTTTGAAACAGAACTGAAGAAAATCAAAAGAATGAAAATGTGTAGCAGACGACAAAGTTAGCAGACGACAGAGTTTGGCGGCGAAAGGGTTAAATGTCTTATATGAACAGTAATGGAGTAAAATACAACCTACCTAAACCGGAAATTTAGTAAAGAATGACAAACATCTTTTTAACCCTTCTCTTGCTGAATTTTAAAACACATTTCTCCTTCTTTACCCATGCCCTGTTGTATAATAACATATATCTTCACTGTGTACAAGTATATCGCTGTGCAATCACTGCTGTGGAGTGCATTGGTTGCACAGTCAACTTGTAAATAGTGCAGACCCTGATGAGACAGTTCCTACAGGAGCTGTCTCATCTGGGTCTTCACTATTTACAGGTAGGTATATTGACGTGAACAGCAAGCGAAGGGTTAAGCAGATTGCTGGTTAATGCAGACTGGGAGTCATGCAGAAAGCTTTTTTTATGAATTGATACTTATTTGAGTTTCAAATTCAGAAAGTTTTTTTTTGTATTGGGTAGATGTGTTATTATTTTGCTTTGAAAACTATCTTAACATATTGCCCTGAAAGTTTAGATTCTATTTTTGTAGATTGAGACTTTCTGTTTATCCGTTAAGAATTCAGACGGGCAGATATGCACGAGAAAATGTCCCACGAGACCAAAGACACTGTCAGTGTTGTAACACTTTAGATATTGAAGATAAATATCATTTTTTATTTATATGTCCTTGCTTTGATACTGTACGCAGGACATATATTGAAATATATTATTATCGTAGACCAGCAATGTTAAAAATGTTTGCAACGACCGGGTATAATTGGTTAAAATATCATTATTCATTAAAGAAGCTTTGTCAACAAGGAAAGACATTCCTAATCTATATAGATAGGTAGATTTGAAAGCGTATGTTAATCCTCTTAACTAAATTTGATTTGATTTTGAAGTAATTCATTTCTTAATTTGATCTAATTATGGTTGACTTCATATAGTAAAACTTTAACAGACTATTGAATAGCTTGATAAGATGCTTTGGTTCAAAGGACGCCTGGTGTCCTTTGTTGTTTGTTTGTATATACATGTATTGTAAATACTCACGTGATATTATATATATTGAACTAGACGATGTACTTATGTATAAGTCTTAACCCTTCGCTTGCTGAATTTTAAAATACATTTCTCCTTCTTTACCCATGCCCTGTTGTATAATTACATATATCTTCACTGTGTACAAGCATTTCGCTGTGCAATCACTGCTGTGGAGTGCACTGGTTGCACAATCAACTTGTAAATAGCGCAGACCCTGATGAGACAGCTCCTGCAGGAGCTGTCTCATCTGGGTCTTCACTATTTACAGGTAGGTATATTGACGTGAATAGCAAGCGAAGGGTTAATAAAATATCTGTTCTGTTCGGTATTACATGTATTCAGAACTTATTAGTCTAATTGATATTCACACGTATTATATATCTTACATGGATATTCATGGAATAAATGGTTAAAACTTTTCCTGATCTTTTTAATGAAATATGGGAGGTGGACTACTGTAGCCAATTCAGAAACTAAAGAAACATGTGTATCGAATTCCTATAGGAGATCTGGGTCTACTCTGTTTGCAGATGCGTGAAAATTCGTTTAAATGTACAAACAACATTTATTCAGAATTTACCTTTTAGTTTCATTGAAATTAACACGTATTATATTTCTTGCATGAATAGTCCTGGAATAAATCGTTAACACTGTTCCTGTTCTTTATAATGAAATGTGGAAGGTGGAATACTGTAGCCATTTCAGAAACTAAAGAAACAAAAGTATCAAATTCCTACAGGAGCCGTCTGATCTGGGTCTACTTCTTTGAAGATGCGTGAAAAAGGGGCTTATATGAAGGAAAGTGTCAGAGTGCATTTTATGTATAAACACATTTTGTCAGAATCTAAGCCTAGTCAAGCATGCATTTGTTGATCCATGTCATTGCTTGTTTGCAAAGATTATTAACCCGTAACCTACAGTAAGAAAATGAAGACTTGATCGTTTCACTGACACAAACCCTGTTACACGCCTTAGCAAACCGAATAGACCCATATCAGACGAATCCTTTGGGAACCGTCTGATTTGGATCTGCTCTGTCAGCTCATGCTATTATAATATAATATTATCTTCTGACTCTAAATTGTCTACCAATACCAAAACCTCCTGTTGAAAGAGGTCTAATTATGAGTCAGTAAGGCAGGTGGTAGCTTACGGCAGGACAAAAGTTGAAAGAGGTCTAATTATGAGTCTGTAAGGCAGGTGGTAGCTTACGGCAGGACAAAAGTTATGCAGAAAGCTCATACATTAGCTTTTTGCGTTACTCTTGTCCTGCATTAAGCAACCACCCGCCTTTTATGACTCATATGTTCAATAAATGAATAGCCGATTAGAATCTAGCTCTTTCGCTGCCAATCTATGATTACATATGCAGACAGTTTGGATCCAGAAATGCCGAGTAACTTGGCGTCTCATCAGGATCCAAACTGTTTGTTACTGTGACTGTTTCTTGAAACAAACATGAAGAAAAATAAAAATGGAAAATTATAGCAGACGACAAAGTTTGCAGACGAAATAAAATTGTAACGAAATAGTTTTACTGTACTTAACTAATCACTGTTTAAAATTCGGCTAAAATGTTCATTGTTGATAAGTATTGAACAAGGAAAGGAATACATTCCGATTTACTACAATTTCAACTGACTGACTGAATGTCAAAGATTACATACTGCCTGATTCGTTGTCACATCTGTACGGAAGCCCTGAGGTCTCATTTTGACTAAATAATTATTTGTTGATAGTTTCTGGTTTTTTTTTGTTATTTCTTATTACTTATTTATTGTGACATTCATATTGAAAATAGCGGGGAACCGGCAGCATGGAGGGTTCTTGGGAAGATGATATGGTAAGTATTCTGTTATTTTATGAAATATCCATTACACATATCTAGATTAAAAGTATCATTATAGGACTATTACTTTGGGTGAAAAACTAAATATCAACATATTTTACATGACTAAGTGTAATAAGTGAATTGGATATGCCTATGTGCTATATATGTTTTTATAAATCTTCTAATTCTAAGCATGGCTTTCAGTCAACTTGTCTGTATCAAGTTTGTAAATACAGTTTATGCAGTTCCTTGCAGTTAGTGATTTCATATATATTGTATATTTTTTGCATATCTTTCATGACCGGATATACAATCATATTGTATCATATCTATTGTATATTCTTCATTGTCAGGATAGACAATTATGCGGTTCGTTCCGATAATAATAATAATAATAATAATAATAATAATAATAATAAATTATTATTATAATAATAATAATAATAATAAATTATTATTATTATTAAAATAATAATAATAATAATAATAATAATAATAATAATAATAATAATAATAATAAATCTTCACAAGTAACTGTTAGATACCTTTTCAGCGTGTACACTATAAATAAGTGCACAAAAAGAACACCAATACTAAATTATGACACATGCGGTAACAATGTGTATTCTCAAGCTTTTCAAAGAATGTAGACCCAAATAAGTTACTAACATATTATTATTATTGTTTGCACATCATGCATGAAACAATATTATCAGTAAAGCTAAAATTTAAAAACCATTGCTCTGGCTGTATCTTGTCTTTATGAGCAGCTCGTATACTGCCTGTACTGTTCAAAGAGACACTGTCCTGTTGCATAACTTAAAATAGTATCAAGATCTATTTGAGAGCTTTACATATAATTGGATAATCGTGTAAATGGACTATTTTTTTTCTAGAGTAATCGACTGCGGGGTGGGGTTTGGGCAACCTGCTCTAGCGGGGCAACCTGCTCTAGACCCAATGTTTGGGCGGGTATCTAGTCCCCATGCTGGATCAATGCATGCATTTGATGTGTTTCCTTTCAAGACAGAGTTGGATCCATGCATGCATTTGATGTGTTTCCTTTCAAAACAGAGACCATCTATAACGTTGAACCAAGTTAACTTACCTCGATTAAAAGACAACTGACCCAAATTCACAGATGGCAAGTTTTTAACTGCTATTTTGATCAACATTGTGGTAACCTTGAAAATTTACCCGTTATCGCTAAATTTCGATGTTGGCAATATTTTTTTTTACAGATATGTGTTAGGGCCAGGTGCTAGAGTGGGGGTCTATCCTGTCTAGACCCAATGCTGGATCTGTGCACGCACTTGCTGTGTTTCATTTAAAAGAACACGAGCAATCTAAGTATGAAAACTTTAAATTTAATCCCAAATTGCATAATATAAGGAAAATATAGATATGGTGTCCAACAACTTGAATCTACATTGCATCTACAACAGATACCGAATAACTCGGCGTCTCCATTTTATCATAGGTGTTTGCATGTATGTTATTAACGTGTCACTTAACAGGCATAGGGACAACTATTTTGCCTAGAACAAATGACATACTGCTAGGGTAATTTTTCAACTTTAAAAATTGGCCTGTCCATCATTGACTATATGTGGAGGTATGTGTTGTGAAGTGGGGCCGGGGGATGGGGATGTCTAGACCTCACGTAGCAATGGAACTACGCATACACTTGATGTGCTTTATTTCTAAACAAAGGCGATCAATGATGTTTAACATAGCTTCAGATAACCTTGAAAGTTTTAAATTGAACATTAAAACGCTTGATTTTTTAAAGAAATATAGACCAGGTGTCATACAGCTTAGATCATATGCCGACTTCTATGTAGGTTAGTTTTGGGACGATTAGCCGTAAATTGGTAAACATAGACATGTTTTGCCTAGGACAAGTGACAGATTATTAGGGTCATTTTTCAAAGTTGAAAATTGGCCCCTCCGTCATGGACTGTTTTGAGAGCTGTATGTTACGATAGGGTGTGTTCTAGACCCATTGTTTGAACTGGGAATGCACTGTCTGTTTTTCATTTCTAAATGCAGACGATCAATGACGTTTGACATAGATTTAAGTAACCTTGATCATTGTAAATTTAATCCCAAATCGTGACTTTAAAAGAAAATAATTGACCGGGCATCAAACAGCTTAGATTCAGATAAGATGTTGAGTTGCTCGGTGTCTGCAAGTATAATATTATCGTGGCGATTATCAGAAAGTTGGTAAAGTTACAAATGTTTCACTGAGACCATTAAGTGACAAATTGTTATAATCATTTCACAATGTTGAAATACGATCCAGCTATGCATAGTAAACTAAATTGTTAAAGAATGAAGCACGGATGTTCGGGGTGTTTAATAATATTTCAGCAATAACTAGTAACATTTAAGCAATAACTATTAGCAATTAACTTTTAAGCAATAACTAATAACAATAAAGTTTTAAGCAGTAACTTATAACAATTAACCTTTAAGCAATAACTTATAACGATTAACTTTTAAGCAATAACTAATAACAATTAAGTTTTAAGCAATAACAATTAACTTTTAAGCAATAACTAATAACGATTAACTTTTAAGCAATAACTAATAATAATTAAGCTTTAAGCAATAATTAATAACAATCAACTTTTGAGCAATAACTAATAACCATTAAATTTTAAAAGCAATCACTAATTTTACTTCTACATGTGTATAAGCAGGGGTTCATATTAAACGGTTTCCAGATATAAAGAGTTGACTGTATCTTATCAATTCATTTCCATGATTATTGAATGTCCTTGTTTTCGGTAAAATAAATTGAAGATATATTAACAACCCTTTTCCCACATCCAAACGTTTAGCAGAGGCATCAAAAGATGTTTCTATTAGGAGAAGAGTTAAGCAAACAGAGAAAAGCCTGGATCTTTGCTTGCAAAAGTGTTGTAGGGGCTTTTGTTGGGTAAAGGTTTTAATGCGTATTGATGATCACATTTTAACATTTTCCACTTTATTTACAAAGCATAGATGTATTGGTAATTATATTCGAGTTGTTTGTAGTTGCTATCTTGTATCGTTAAACGTGCTCATGTTCTTTACCCGGTATCTTCATTACAGCTCTTATCCGATAGTACACAACGTTTGACTTGTACATTATGTAATAGTCCACGCTTAATATGCGAGAATCATACAGTATCCATTTGTAACGGCTCCCATTTTTGAAAACATCTTTAGCTTACATAGAATAAAATTAAAACTTGTGTTGGTGTTGATGTTTTTCAGAACAGAAGAAAAAGAATACAATCTCTTGTGAACAAATTGAAGACAAAGAAGACCTCTACAATGCTTGGAACTGTTGTTATTAAAGATATAATGAGTGACATTATCTTAGACTTATTTATGCAAGTAAAATGGTACTCCGCCCGCTTATGTGCCTTTTCTTGACTTGAATCTAAATAAAGCCAGCCAGACTTAAAATGCTTTCAAGCTGAAGTCTTATAAGCACTAGTAGGTCTGTTTGTGATTTCAAACAGGTTCTGTGTATAAGACCCTGTTTTAGACGATTAAATAGAACTGTTTGTTTTGTTAGCCATGATTAAAAAATTAAATGTTTTATAGTTTGTGTTTGTTGTCCTATTAAATTGTAATCCACTCATTACATCTTGATTGGGATGTGACCAGTCCTGATTTTAATAAATCAAGACAGTAGAAAATAATTTAGTACTAGATCTAATACAGTTGTATAAATATCAGATTTTATTATCCTCTAATAAATGTAGATCTATATGTATGGTAAGAAATGCATGCCCTGCTCAGAGGGTTCACTCACAGCTACAGGGACCCACTGATCTAGGTCTGCACAGCAAAGTATGAGATTTTTATACTGTGTAAATTTAATCAATGGCCTTCTTGCATCTATATTATGTGACATCCCAAGAGAAATCTAAAATAAAAACTTCTTGCCTCAGTTTCTGTTTTGAATCTCAAACTCACTTTTCTAGTCTGCATCGCACAAAAATATACAACATGGATTCACGGACATCGCTCTGCTGTCATAATTTTCGTTGATGTTTTAACCCTTCACCAGCTGTGAAAATTGTCTCTGTTGCTTCTAAAGTGATCTAAATTGGTCCGACTTACACAAAATGCGGTTCAGGTGACAAACCATCTTTTTAAGAAGGAGTACAAGCTGAGTTGCTGGGCATCTCAAGTGGAACCATGCTAATTGCATATGATAGCATGTCATTAACAGTAGGCAAATGATAAATTCCTACAGGCTCGAAATTGTGCATAGTATAACCCCTCCAAAGCAACCACTAACACGAGGCATCGGAAAAGTTAAACAGGGGCAGCTTAATAAAGCAAGAAAATAATAAAGTTCATATAGACAATTTATGTCTGTATTTCTTTCTTTCTTAATTAAACTGATGTCTGTCTGAAATATTAGCTTATGTATCATTCTGTTGCAGTCGCTTACAACAGGGTTTATTGTACATACTAGAGATAAGATGTCAATATTTACTCGGTGCCGAAAGACAGTAACCATGTTTGTTTTACCTAACTTGAAGGTGCATCAATTGATGTATATACCATAGTATGTTGCGTCAACGTCTCTACTTGTTGAAGATTGTCATTTATATTTGTATTAGGAATTAATGAGGATCAGAATTATTTTATTTTCCAGACGATCAAGGTTAGGGTTAAAATCATAACTTGCAGAATTGCTGAATCAGACATTACAAAAATTAATGCTTACAGTTTTACGAAAACGGCATATTATGTCGCTTTAGCCTAAATAATTATTACGATTGAATTACTTCCATTTGTTTGCAACGTCAACAGGTTTTGAGTAAAGCCTTAACAGTCTATCTACACCAGCGACGTCACCGTCAATTTTAGCACGGTAGATGCACATTTTCCTCGTGCATTTCATGTACATTCCACAGTTATGCGTTGCATTGCGATTTATATTGCTAAAAATCATAATCTTTTTCACCCCATCAAATTCTATATAAAGGTTTTAAACTAATTCAAAGTGCCCATTCCCTCATACTGATGCCTTTAGACACCTCTGTAAAAGTAACTTTTGAAACAGCTGGGATAAATAGAGCATTGCTCCTTTATCACAACGGTTAAAAAACTACAATTTTTTGATAAATGCCTTTCTCTAATAAAATCTATTTTTCAGTAGTTTAATTGAAAAAGGTTGAGTCTAAAACAGCATATGAGGTAATGGGTTAAAGTGAGTTATTCAGAGAATAATGATTGCGTATTTCAAGATTTTGCAGCAGCATGTCTGTGAATTAAATGTAGAAATGTAGTTTGTAAACGGCTGTTTAAGACATGCAAACCAAAACGGCAGTTTGAGACGGCAGTTTGAGACATACAAACCACTGATCTAATATTAAATTATCAAAAAGTGAAATGCTCTGATCATGCCACTGCTAAATCATACATGTCATAAACTGAATTTATTTATTAGTTATTCGTTATTACTTATTAATGTCTACTTATTGCTTACAAGTTAATACTTATAAGTTAATTGTTATTAGCTAATTGTTACTTGTTGATTGTTATCACTTACTTGTTATTACTTACAATTTAATTGTTATCACTTATTAATATCTCCTTGTTATACTAATTAGTTACCTCTTATTGGGTATTTGCAATTAGCAATTTGGGTTAGCACTTGTAATATTTTCTGAAAATTGGAGATCCTCCGAAAGCAAAAGTAGAAATGCAAAAAGAGAAAATTGCATACTCGGTTTTATTGAGACTCGGTTTGGTTCAGGCCTTAAAGAAATATAGCATGCCAGATTTTTCTATGTAAAATGCTCTGTGGTATTTTTTCACCAGCATAGATAAATATACAGTTAAATCTTGCTTTTTGTAACGTGTGCAGGGTAGACCCTGCCGAGACAGCTCCAGCGTGAACTGACACTCCAGGGTCAGCCCCGTTTGCTTGTAGAATATTGTTGATCTGCCTTTACACTTCAGACATGGCAAAATCCAAATGTTTAACTTTTCCCATGCTGAATACATAGTACATGGTATTCAAATTTTACACCACCATCTATGATTAATAACAATCATGAACAACTGGCTTCAAATGGAAAATAATACAGACAGACAGATCCTATCTCATGTGGGTCAACACTTTTTACAAAGGAATGTACATCTACTTATAGCATGAGAAGAGCAAATATGTTCTATTCAAAATCGTGTTAATTAGTATTCACGGAGGTCATAAGATAATTCGTGCATATTCAGGAGTAAATGGTTAAATGAAGGCAAATGTCAGTGTCTGCATCATAATTTCAATGGTGAGTGTCAATATATAAAGAATTCAGCTCTACAAACAAGTCCAGAGCAATAAGAGGGTCACTTGGTGTCCTTAGATCAGGCTTAAGAAGACGAACTATTTCTACATATTCATCCGAGCATTTTTGTTTTGGAAGGCTATACATATCAAGACACGCTGGCACATCTAGTATATCCACAGGCATTGCATAGTTGCGTCCATTGAAAATATCTGGTATGAAATACAATACATCTGGTTTCCCATGGGGAAGTTGTCTTTAACGTTTCTGTGGTCTAATGATGGGAGCGTTCCAGTGATGTGCAATCCTGTCAAACTTAGTTTGCAGATCATCCATGAAACAAAATTTCAGACATTCTTGTTGAACAAGGTCCTCTGGGTCAAATTAAAAGATTTGTCCACCAGTGTACCCACATTTTGCCGTATAATACCACACCATGCTTCAATGCGTTGGTAGGTGTACTCTTGCATACATGATGCGTTTTAGTCCAGCCATAGAATATCTACATGCATGCCTGAAGAATGACTAAAGATAACTTACAACAGAATGTCCAGTCCCATAATCACTTCTAACTACTCGTGGCACACATTCCATCTGTTTAACATATTCAAGGTAATACCTGACAATGACATATGGATTGTTGTTTAAAGGCGAAACTTCTAAACACATAAGGCGGCGACTGTAACCATCGATACAAGCATGAATACAAAACCAATATGGTTTTAATTTGTCGTACCCATGTACATGCCTAATGTAATTCAGTCCATTTTAGCAGTATTTTTGTCGTTTGAGGCGATGGGCTTTCCGGTCCATGCATCCGTAGACATCATTTTGCCGTAGTAATTCCATCACGATTTTACCATCAATCAGTGGTCTTCGGTTATCCTTCTCCACATCGTGCGGAATCCTAAACATTGGCCGCTGTCCACTAGCTCGCTGATCATTGTCACTTCTATGGCCTGTCTGGAACTATACATCACCCCTGGCGTCTATGAATTTTTGCTTTACATATAAGTTTCTTCAGATGACTAAGACTCAAGGAAATGTTGTGTCTTGACAGGAGAATTTCACGTAGGGTGAATTCATTTTGAAAATATTCCCGATTAAGTCGAATGGTGTACACTCATCATTGGAGGGAAGATATTTGGGTGTGACAGCGTCGATGGTGATTGCAAAAGTGCTAAGCAATAGCATGAAGGGCACGATGGCACTCATCTGAAATGAAGCAATGACATCTTTCTCATGACCAGTGTATTTATCGAGGATTTGATGCAAAACTATTGTAACTCCTTCACTTTAGAGTGTATATTATAACCAAACAGATAACTTTAGAAGTAAATATCACGGTCAATTATGGTTAAACCAGTTGTAAATCTTATGCAGAAACGGTCACATGGCTTACTTTTGAAATTTATATGCTAGAAAAACTCGATTCAGTGGGCACCAACAATGTTTAAAATGGTGGTTTCTGAATCGTCTCTGGTGAAGAACAAGATCTAACGTTAAATGCCTTTTACCACGCTCTCCTATTTAAAATAAACTTCTGGTGGTAAAATCTCCTGTAAGCAAACAACGCAAATGAAGGCCGAATACTGCAGTCTCAGTCAGTTTCACTGGAGCCTAGTTTGCATTCAGCTCAATAAATACATGTTCAATAATTTTGTAAGTCTTAGGATCACATCGACTCAGTAACACATGTGATTGCCTTTGATAATATACGGTGCGTGATAGGCATGGGGTTATGCAATACTGTAATTGTAATGCATTTTATTTTCTGATGTAATTCAATATAATGGTTTAACAATGTTTTTTGCCTTACATGTCATCCAATGTAATTAATTTAACATACCAAAAATACATGTAAATATGAGCAGTACAGTGCATTATTTTGCATTATGTTTGTACTTGGGAAATAAAACTTTAAAGCAAACCCAGCAACAAAGTCACAACTTAAACAGGAATAGAGGAAGCTACCCTCTGAGAATATTGTGCTGCATTTCATATAATTTGTTCTTTTTACTGATTAGTGAATTCACTTTGATTAGATTAGTATACATATTTATGCTTATACAAACATTTCATCAACTCATGTACTTCGACAAGCAACTTATCGATTTAGTCCTGATAACGTTGCCAATTCATGGTACATTCTACCTACTTGAATAAATGTAGATGTGTGTTACAATAAATTGAATTGAATATCAGAAAATGGTTTATTACTTAAACTAGTTTGGCTCTATTCAATAACTCTTTATACCTGTAGTATAAACCTGATCAGACATTTCCACATTCTACTGCTAAAAAGAGGTTTTCCCCTACACAAAAAAGGTTGTCCCCTACACAAAAGCAAAATACAAAATATGCGTGGTCCTTAATGTATTCACTAGTCTAGTTGGAGCTCACAGTTTAATTATTAATGTAATGCAGGTGGCGGTGGTCTAGTGGTAACGCGCTTGACTATCAGTCCGGAGTTCCAGGGTTCAAATCCCGGTCCCACCCAGGAATTTCAGAGACGCTTTTCCGTGTCTCCCACCCGCACATCCTCACCACCCAGGGGTTAAAATGGGTACCTGTGAGGGTCACTCGCCGGTACTGCGGCTGCATGATTGCGACATATGTTAACAGTGCTCAATATTGTAGGGCAATGACTCAATGACCAGGGGAGTAAATGTACAGTCGGCTGAGCGGTCATTCGGACTGAAAGTAGACTATAACTAGGTACTTTAATGCATAATTCTTCGAATAGTGGAGCTAAAACATATGCCCAAAACCAAAATCACCTACCTTTAATGGACCTTTCTGCTGCTGGGAACAATCTTTACCTACACGTGGTAATCGTCCTCCATTATTCAAGACTTTTATTAACAAATAAGTAATAATAAATAACAATTAACTATTTACAAATAATTATTAAGTCAAAATGAGACATCAGGGCTTCCGTACATCTGGGTCAAAGCTATCTACAAATTACAACCATGCCATGTTCAGCTGACTCAGCGTTAAGTTTCATTAATAAACTGATTTTTTTTCTTCATTGTTGAACAAAACAATGGAAATGTCAAACACAGTATTTTCTCTATATTCACGAGTTACTCGGCGTTTCGTCCTAACAGTGTGAACCTTCATAGAACACCGAGATGCGTAAAGTAACACATTGTCATTAATAATGAGTAATGAACAGGGGAAGGAATACATTCCGATTTACCACAATTTCAACTGACTGACCGAATGTCAAACAACGCGGACCATGGTTACACACTGCCTGATTGGTTGTCACTTCTGGATCAAAGCTCTCTACAAATCACAACCATGCCATGCTCAGCTGACTCAATGTTAAGTTTCATTAATAAACTGGGTCCATGCTTATAAAACTTTTAGTTGAGTCTGAGTTCGTTCTCAAGTTTTTGATTGGTCAGATTTGAGCCTCTGGCTCAAATCTGACCAATCAAAAGCTTGAGAACTCAAATCTGACCAATCAAAAGCTTGAGAACGAAACTCAGACTCAACTAAAAGCTTTATAAGCATGGACCCTGATTTGTTTCTTCATTATGGAACAAAACAATAGGAATGACAAACAGTATGAATCTTGATAGAGCACGAGTTACTCGGCGTTTTGTCTGCCTCCTAACAGTATGAATCTTGATAGAGCACGAGTTACTCGGCGTTTTGTCTGCCTCCTAACAGTGTGAATCTTGATAGAGCACGAGTTACTCGGCGTTTTGTCTGCCTCCTAACAGTGTGAATCTTGATAGAGCACGAGAGTTACTCGGCGTTTTATCTGCCTCCTAACAGTGTGAATCTTGATAGAGCACGAGTTACTCGGCGTTTTGTCTGCCTCCTAACAGTGTGAATCTTGATAGAGCACGAGTTACTCGGCGTTTTGTCTGCCTCCTAACAGTGTGAATCTTAATAGAGCACGAGTTACTCGGCGTTTTGTCTGCCTCCTAACAGTATGAATCTTGATAGAGCACGAGTTACTCGGCGTTTTGTCTGCCTCCTAACAGTGTGAATCTTGATAGAGCACGAGTTACTCGGCGTTTTGTCTGCCTCCTAACAGTGTGAATCTTGATAGAGCACGAGTTACTCGGCGTTTTGTCTGCCTCCTAACAGTATGAATCTTGATAGAGCACGAGTTACTCGGCGTTTTGTGTGCCTCCTAACAGTATGAATCTTGATAGAGCACGAGTTACTCGGCGTTTTGTCTGCCTCCTAACAGTGTGAATCTTGATAGAGCACGAGTTACTCGGCGTTTTGTCTGCCTTCTAACAGTATGAATCTTGATAGAGCACGAGTTACTCGGCGTTTTGTCTGCCTCCTAACAGTGTGAATCTTGATAGAGCACGAGTTACTCGGCGTTTTGTCTGCCTCCTAACAGTATGAATCTTGATAGAGCACGAGTTACTCGGCGTTTTGTCTGCCTCCTAACAGTGTGAATCTTGATAGAATACTCGGCTTGTTACTTGTTACTTGGCGTCTCGTCTGGTTCCTAATACAGTAAAACCCCACTAATGCGACCACTTAATGAATAAATATTGGTGTCTTTATAAGCAGGTGGTTGCTTAATGCAGAACAAAAGTAATGCAGAAAGCTCCTGTAGGAGCTTTCTGCATCACTTTTGTCCTGCATTAAGCTACCACCTGCATCTAGCACCCATAATTATACCTCTTTTATGTGGTCGCATTAGCGGGGTTTTACTGTAGTTGTAATCTTGATAGAACACCGAGATGCGTAAAATGAAAACATTTTCAAGAATAACTCCTTTATTTCTCCACCAAACCCCATGTTGTAACCACTCGAACAGACGATTCTAAAGAGTAGTCATAACAAAGGGTTGATGGAGAAATTATGATTTTCGTATATTATACAGTGCTCCCTCTCTACAACGACACCCTTTGGGATACGAAGATTGTATGTGTTGTTCAGAGGGAGTTGTTATAGGGAGGGAAATCAAACATAATTAACCTGTTTGCAGATCCCCAATAATGTATATTTCGAGAACTAAAAACCGTTATGCCTCCATCAAACCCTATGTTGTGACCACTCTTTAGAATCGTCACTTTGTGACGATTCTAAAGAGTGGTCACAACATAGGGTTTGATGGAGGCATTAAGAAAATACGATGGGAAAAAGTTGTTTCTGGAGCCTTGTTGTTTCGGAAACAGTGACATGCGTTGTTGTAAGGAGGGAATCATTATTGAGAGGGTCGTTGTAGGGAGGGAGCACTGTAGTATGCATACTTATCTGTTGTTCTGTATTAGAAAGGTGCATTTGACTTACTTGTACAGTAAAACCCCTCTAATGCGACCACCCAAAACAGGTAAAATTCCGATTGTTTTGGGCAGGTGGTAGCTCCTATAGGAGCTTTCTGCATTACTTTCGTCTTGCATTAACTTAAGCAACCACCTGCTCATAAAGACAACCATATTTATTTAAATTGAAATGGTCGCATATGAGGGGTTCTACTTATGTATTTTTAAACCGCTCTGCAAAAAATAGATCTACTGGAATTTAGAACAGGTGCAATTGTGACGCTTTCCGATTTGATCAAGCTTTTGACCAAGTCAAACAGCTTTTACTCTGATGAGTCGTCGATTCATTAGGATCAAATATCCAGATAAGATGCGTAAATTTAAACATTTTGGATAATACCTCCTTTATTTCTCCACCCTATAAACCCTATATTGTGACCACTCTTTAGAATAATCGCCAAGTAACATTTATTTTGATGAAATATTTGGATAAGCTGTTATTCATAAATGAGTAGTGTCATGGTGTGGATATATTGAATGCATTGGAATATTTCCCGCCGGTCTAGTAAACATGTAACCAATGAGCCACAGTAAAATACAACCCTTACACGGAATTCTCGTAGAGACGAGTTTAGATACTTTTAGGAAGATGACTGCTTAATACAGGGTGAAAGTCATGCAGAAAGCTCCTGCAGGAGCGTGTAGGAGCTTTCTGCTTGACATTCACCCTTCATTAAGCTGTCACTCTTCTCCAAGATTGATATTTATACTTTAACGTCCGGTTTAGAGGGGGCTTGCTGTATTTAAAGATGATTCTTAATCTGCATTATTTTTCGTATTAATTATTCACTGCCAAATACTGTCGTCTGGCAAATATGATTGTCTGCAAAATTGTCGTTAGGTACAAGTTTTGTTACAAAACTTGTAACAGAATACATAAGTAACAGACAGTTCGGATCCTGATGAGACGCCGAATTACTCGGTGCGTCATCTGGATCCAAACTGTTTGTATAAGTTATTACCGACGCGACAGCGAAAGAGTTAAGCGAAAGTTTAGCGGAAGGATGCTGGCAGTCTCTGGCATACTGCATGAGGTTATTGAATATCTCTTTGCTTCTTTGATTCATAGCTGTGCATGTATGAGAAATACTGATTCTTACAGTCAAGATCCTCTTAGTTTCAACATATTTTATTTAAGAAAGGTACATATAGAGGCATAATACTAGATACAGATATTAACTTAATCAAAAGCAACATTCTTTGATACAGCAACACTAGCACATCGATTGTAAACGGAATTGGTGATAGGAATGCGAAATAGATGCGGGTTCTACACGTTTACATAGAGACTATAGTTTCGTAAACGTTTGCATTGCGGTATTCTGGATTTTGTTTCACGAGGTTCTGTTTTTGAGTTCTGTCTCATTTCTATAAGTCTGTCTCTTGAGGAAACATTATAAGAACATATTCTACCAGCAGGAGACAGTGGGTAGTATCCTGAAATGTCATCCGCTGTAAATTTTAGTAATTTCTTTTAAGCTCTTCTCCCGCTGTAAAACAGTAATATTCAGAGGTCCGGAAAAGATGGGTAAATCTAACCCATTTGCTCCCAGTGGATTCTTCCATGTTTATATATTGATTAGTCCATTTTTAATATAGGGATGCCTGGCCTAAATTTTCATTTTCGGTTTGTTTTATATTGAAATTCCTATCAGCAAACAGTGAAAACTCTGATCAGACGCCGCATTATGCGGCGTCTGATCAGAGTCTACACAGTTTGCCTATGTCCCATATATGAGATCGTTGGAGCAAATGGGTTAAAATTGTTCAAGAATAATTCTTGAAGAGACGATTCGGAAGAGTGGTCTCAGTATAGTGTTTGGTGGAGAAATTACAATCCTAGTATTTGAATACCCACCTTTATCTGTAGCTCTGTTCAAATATCTGTAGTATCTAGTATCTATTCAAATTTGGATCGAGTGAAATATTGACTATATTCGACTCGATGAAGCCTTTGAGAAACTATTGTCCGTGTGTCAATCAACTTGGATGGTGATTAGACACCGAGCTACTCAGCATCTATCTGAATCCAAACTGTTTGCAAATGTGAGTCAGGTCGGGAATAGCAGGGTAAGAGTAGTTACAATAAACTCTCTCTATAACGGTCACTAAATTGTGTTAATTAGTTGGTATTTAGGGCAGGTGACTGCTTAAAGCAAGGTGAAAGTAAAACAGAACGCTCCTATAGGAACGTTCTGTTTTTCTTTCACCTTGCTTTAAGCAGCCACATGCCTTTAACACAAAATACTTGATGTAATTTAGTGGCCGTTATAGAGAGGTTTTGCTGTATGTTCAAAACATGGTAACGATTACAAAGCGCATATTTGCTCTACTGCCAACACTAGAGATACAGCAGGGAGACCATTACCAGAGTCCATTCCATATACACAATAAAGCATCTTGAAATTTATATTCCTCTGAAGAATCTGTTATCTTTCTCAGAATGTTTGTGCGCGTATTCACTTATTTTAGATGTAATATTTCGGTACAATGGCCATGGGGCATGCAGTTTGAATTAGCAAAATACGCTATTTGCACTCTCTGACGTCAGCCGATGTGAATGTTTTATAAGTACATGGCCTCTGAAGCCACTTGAACAAAGTTGGAACAAGACATAGTAACATGTGGGCGTCTTTCGTCACATTCGTTTGCATAAATAACTAAAGAAACAAAAATATAACACACTGTCTCGTTTGTGCTTAAAGGGTTTGTTTTTCATCGCTATTTTTACCAGTTAGACAACTAGACTAATTTTACCACAGAGCTACAGATAACGGTACGTACCCAAATACTAAACTCGTCATTTCTCCACCTAACCCTCCACTGTGACTCGAAGAGACGATTCTAAAGAGTGGTCACAATATAGGGTTTGTTAGATAAATAAAGGAATTATTCTTGAAAATATTTTAATTTACGCATTTTATCCGAAGCTCTGTAAAAATGGTTTCCGTTAGGTTTATTTTGTGCCATTTAGACAATGTTCTAGGACAATGTACAATATAATAAAACATTTATTTTCACTTTCCTTTAAGCACATAAAACGTATGCCTATTACTTTCAGCAAATTCGATTGAAACTATACAAAGTACCAGCATAGACGAATAAGAAGCTTTTTACTTCTCTAAATCCTCTTTAGACTACAAAAGATGTATCTTTCCCGGTTGAAATGTGAGTCATGTTAGAGTTTCAAGAAATATCAAAATGCACATCTGCATAATGACAAAATGGAAAATGTTTCGTCTTTAATAGCAACACACATGCTATCTGAACTTTGAATCCACCATTAGGCATCGCATAATCGAATTATTCATTTGAAACTCAGAGAGTAATCGATACATTTTAGTCTGAATAAATTCTTTATGTCGAATAACATACTTACGAATACACTGAACTACTTAACATGTCATAAGACACTGAACATAGGTGAGACGATGGCGATTGTAACTTGACTGGTTTGCAACCTTGGCGGGTTTCATTGTACAATAAAAGCATTTCGCATGTGTCATGGAGCTAAAAAATACCAAACCGTATACAATCACCCGAAAAAGAAACATAGTTATTGCCTAGATGATGAGAATATGACAAGTTGTTTTTTTGGTGATTCAACACAATACGAAACCTTGCCGTAGTATATCATATTTTCTTAAACTCTGTCTTCAAGCTTCATGCCTTTAAGAAACTATTGGCAGTGTCAGACAGGTTTGATGCTGACAAGACACCGATTTACTTGTCATCTTATCTGGACCCAAGCTGTTTGTAAATGTGAGTCGGGTCTGGCAGATAAAGGTTAAAACGCCAACTTAAAACAGTGTCTGGTATGTCCCTAAACTGTAGCCAACTATTCATTACAAGTTTGGACACGTCCCCTAACCATGGTTTAAACCGCCAGTGGTAATCTTACCACTAACCGTTCCAAGGCGTTACTCCTGTATTCACCGTATTTTGTGTTTGTGTCGTGCATCTTTAATACTTTTGAATGTGTATGAGTGCTCTTCTATTGCTGTGTGCGCATTTCATTTGTGCTTCTGATGTTGCCGTGCACTGTCCTACCCGTAAACCGTTATATGAGGTAAACAAATGTAAACCATTCACACAAGTAACCCTTTATTTGAGGTAAATAAATGTAAACCATTTGCTCAAGAAACCATTTATATGAGGTAAATAAATGTAAACCATTCACACAAGTAACCCTTTATATGAGGTAAATAAATGTAAACCATTCGCACAAGTAACCCTTTTTATCATGCAACGTCACGAAATACAGTCACTTCCTACTAGCATAATATTTTCCACGTCGACGCTGTATTTTGTGAGGTATAGTGCATGTGTACTGACCCCACTGGAATGCAAGTTTGGTTCAGCCAACAGGAGTTAAAACAGAAGGACGAAAAAGGCATAATTAAACATAAACATCAAATTAACACATTTGCTCACCTTTGTCTCAACTATTTGTCCATATGAAAGGATTAAATCAAGTTTGTTTATGTTGTAAAAGTCGATGACGTCACTGCATTACCATAGAAGAAGTATGCATGCCAATATGACGTCACGTAATTCGTACTTGCATGTATTTTCATTCAGGGGACGAAACCGCTTTAGCAATCTTTCTTTTTCTTCATTTTCTCCATTTTTCTTGGAGTTGCATGATAAAAGAATTACTATGCTAGTAGTTTGGAAGTTCAGCTGTATTTTGGCTCGTCAGAAAAGTAGTTAAATGCTCGCCAAGGCTCGCATTTAACAACTTTTCTAACTCGCCAAAATACAGCTGAACTTCCAAACTACTAGCATAGTAATTCTTATATATGAGGAAAACAAATGTAAACCATTCGCTCAAGTAACCCTTTATATGAGGTAAACAAATGTATGAGTCATTTGCAACCATGGTAGCCCTAGATGTCTCCCCTGGGACTCCTCTGATCAGGCTCTGCACTGTTACCTATAATAACAATATTCTGTAAGCAACTTGTTGTTTGGTGGGTTTTTAAATATTCATAGGTGAGGTTTATTATCAGGAATCTATATGTATACACATATTCTTCCGATTTTCACATTAAACCCAGTTATTCCCAGGTAATAAGTCGTCCATTTACATGTACTTTCGGCGCCTAAGGCAGCCATGCCAAATTGGCCTTACCGCCGCTCCAAGGCTCCTACTTGAACCATATGATTTACTTTGTTATCTCATATGGTTAATACATTGTGTATTTAATGTTTTATGTCTTGATATGCGTCCCGTTGCAATGAGAGCCAGAAACGTTTTGACACAACACCAAACATCATCAAACAAGAAACGTCACAATTACAAGATAAAAATCTTCAGTTGTAATTGTGCCGTTTCTTGTTGTTTAGTGATGTTTGGTGTCATGCCCTTTCGTTTGTGGCTGTCCCTGCTTGACTGTTTTTTTTCCCACTTTTACTGTATTTTTCATCCTCAGTATATTTGCTGATTATGCATTTATATGTTTTTGTTATATCTGCTATATTTAGATATATACGTTGCTCTGTACATATGCACGTGATTACGATGAATGTAAACATTATATTATGTACTTTTGTATAAGTCTTCAATAAAAATCTGTTCTGTTCTGTTCTATTTCCCTCACAGATATCCATTTGTGCGCCTAGGGGCAACTTTAGATGCATGTTTTGCTCAGAAAAGCTCTGATCATATGATATCAGGTTTCGAAGCAGGGACCGTCCGTTCCCACATTCTGTATGGTATCGCTGGACCAACATCCTATAAATAAAGACGCCCACTATTGTAATTTAGAATGCAAGTGTTTCCTTGTTTATTAGAATACTTTGGTTTAACTCTTATTCTGTTCCATCTATTTCAGCAATGAGTTGCTTTTCTTAATTTTCGCGTTTTTCTCATGTGGAGTATATTTGATAGATCGTTTCGGATTGAACATTTCAGAATTTCCCGAAGTCTTTGGGGATAGAACTTTCATTTACTGTATTACTTTCATTCCAGATATACTCTGCACATACTTTCGCCAAGTTCTCGTAAGAAAATATGTTCAGAATCGGAGTCTGTTTGACTTGAAATAAACTTAGTGCTAAGTTTGTATGAAAAAGAGAAGTTTGTATTATCTCGGAAACATGTCCGCCAAACAATGTAATATGTCGTATTATCAATTATGTACAGTAAACACTCTCTATAACGGCCACTAAATTACATCAAGTATTATGTGTTAAAAGCAGGTGACTGCTTAAAGTAAGGTGAAAGTAAAACAGAACGCTCCTATAGGAGCGTTCTGTTTTACTTTCACCTTGCTTTAAGCAGTCACCTGCCCTAAATACCAATTAATTAACACAATTTAGTGATCCGTTATAGAGAGGTTTTACTGTATACACAAGTATTACACAATGAATAATCTTTTTCGCATTTATACACTTTCTACTGACCGACGACAATCATTGTTGTGAAAATCTAATTAATATTCATATTGGATCCGTCGGTGAATAACTTGTCTATCTTTATAACTGCTTACATGAATTCTTTTCTACTCTATCTACCCTAGTTTAATATTTATATTATATAATACGTATATGCAAGAATGCAAATATATATGCTCCGAAATAAATTGCAAATGTAGATGTTTGAATTTTGGTTCCATTCAACTGGAAGCGACAGTCACTATTTTCAAAAACTGTTGTTGCGATGCAAAATTTATACTCCGTATTTGAACCATTGACTGTAATTTATTGTCCAACAAGCTTTTCATTTTCAGTCTGGTTTCTGTACTTGTGAATATTTAAAGCCGTGCCAATCTACCGAAAAGGCACATTTATTACAAAAAAGAAAATCTTTAAGAATTGTAATTGAAACCATTGCGATAAATAGAGTATTTGCTCTATAGGAGTAAATTACGTATTCGTCACAATGCTTTCAAAACGTGACGCTTTACAAAAGCATCAAAAGGCGTCAAAATGGTGGACGACTTAAAGTGATAGTCTCTACACTTATAACGTGTTTTAAAAAATGACTACCAATTACATGAATCATTTGTTTATATGCTAAACAGAAGTACATCGCAAGAAAACCAGTAGAATAAACGCTGAAAAAGACACAACTTTCACGTGTTTGATATCGAAAACCCGGTGTATTCGGCATTGTATTAATATGTATTCGGCTCATGTTTTAGTTTCTATAACTGTTCGACCAAAGCTAATACTATTTTGTTGTAGAACAAAACTTATAAGTAAGGGGCATATTTTGATACAAGTTCCAATTGACAATCTTCATAATAATGATTGAACATAACAAATACCAATAACAAATTAGAGCATAATAATAAAGAATCGCTCTGATTCAGTAAAACAAACACGAAATGAGCGATATGCAGAATTTCTCAAACACTTGAACAAATCGGAAGTACAGTAAAATCTCGATTATTCGAACACTAAAATAGGTATCATTATCGATCTGTAAGACAGATAGCAGTTTAATGCAGGGTGAAAGTCAAGCAAAGCTTTATGCATGACACTCACCCTGTATTAAGCAGCCACCTGTCTAAAAGTTCTCAATTGATCTATAACAAATTTTCGAACTATCGAGTTTTTACTGTAATTGAAAATTGTAACTCACTGGAGATTAAACATATATCACATTTTTGAAACGGGCTAATTGTAAGAATGTCACTACTTACTTCCTCTCTTAGCTTTCAGCATTACGAGGGTAGTACTAGGACTAGCTGCTCCGTTGTCAGGATAATGTGACTGGGTGTGGGTTATAATCCCACTGCTATCTGTGTTTTACCCTGAAGAGGTTAACTCTTTACACCATAGATACACATATTAACACTTTTGCAAATAGAATTGAACCGCCTGATCACAGTAGTTTGTCCTTATTGCTTATGGATTAACCCTTCGCTTGCTATTCACGTCAATATACGTACCTGTAAATAGTGAAGACCCAGATGAGACAGCTCCTGCAGGAGCTGTCTCATCAGGGTCTGCACTATTTACAAATTGATTGTGCAATCAGTGCACTCTACAGCAGTGATTGCACAGCGAAATACTTGTACACAGTGAAGATATATGTAATTAAACAACAGGGCATGGGTAAAGAAGGAGAAATGTATTTTAAAATTCAGCAAGCGAAGGGTTAAAGTTCCTCTGTTCATTTACCGTTGTAAAATGCATCATTACCATTCATGACACCATTATTGCTTACATGAATATTCATGGATTAAAGGGTTGAAGAATAAAGAGATACATATTCTGTCAGATTAATTAGGATACTGCACTGACACTGATAAAATTCTGCAGTGATTGTAATATTTGGCGTGAAATATCTTATTGGTCTCTCTTTATTTTGAAAATTGGTAAACGATTATCACACAGCTTCTTTACGTTTACGTGATGTGTGGTGTCGATTAGCCGTAGTTAACAACTTTATCAAGATTCTGTGGTGAAATTGTATGTTTTAGCATTACTAACCCGATGAATTTAGAACATTCTGTTTTAGAAGCATGCAGATTAAAATGCAGTTGAACCAATGAAATTATAAAACTGTCAAATACCACATGATATATGCCCGTTGAAAGATTATTACAGGGATTTAATTCCATTTGTTAAGTGCGTCGTAACTTCGTAATCGCATTGAGTGGTATTTCTTTCGTTATGTACCGCAGAGTTGTTTTAATTAGATATAACACCGGTGAAAATGTAATAATCGGATGATAATTTCAACCCTTATCATGGCTACGCTTAAGCAATGCTTTGGACTTCGATATACTTATATCGTAAGGTTTGAATACTTTGGTAACTACGGCCAAGTTGTAAATTTGACTGGTATTGACTGGTAGAGAGAAAGAGAGAGAGAGAGAGAGAGAGAGAGAGAGAGAGAGAGAGTAGAGAAGAGAGAGAGAGAGAGAGAGAGAGAGAAGAGAGAGAGAGAGAGAGAGAGAGAGAGAGAGAGAGAGAGAGCGTTTGAGCTTGTCTGTGTGTTATACCATAGCAAATGATTTAACGTATTTATAGCCATGTATAATTCTCATCGAATATCATAATGTACATGTAGAACATTTACATGTGTGTTAAACAGTTCTACATTGTCTAGTTATAAACAATGCGATTTTCTGGTATAAATCGCTGTATGTTTTAAGCTGTTGATCTGATCTGAACACTTTTTGGCCGCCTTTACAAGCTGTTTCACAAAGACATGTTCTTTTAAGCGACCTTTAACTCGTTTGGCGCCGTATACTTTTCATCTTCAAACAGTGTCATCTGTTTTAAGTTTCAGTTTTTTCTCTAAAACAGCTTGTGATGTGTCAAACACTCTTGACCCTGCTGAGATGACGCGTTTAAGCAACGTGGACTCTCTAGCTACATGGGGTCCATATCGCATTATACAAATGTACTTATGTAAAGTATTTCAACATTTCGTATGTAACCAATGTTTTAACACTGGTAATTAAACATTTTAAACATAAAACGTTTTTTTTCTTCTTCTGGTGAATCGCTTTTGTAGATAACCTACAGATTGTTTGAATTCACAGGACTGCAGACAATCAAGGCCATGTATGCAGTGAGCTAGTGACGAATCAATTATTAAATATATTTCCTATCTAACTTGTACGTGATAGAAACCATAGACAAAAGTCGCAACGGTAATGGATAATTCGAATGCAGAACAATGATATGTTTGTTCTTCAAAGTAGTTTTATCTTTAGAATACACCATGCAGCTACAGTATCGATACTACGAACATTTTGCAATGAAGAATTTATGTCTTTGTAGACAGATGGCTGCTTAATGCAAGGTGAAAGTCATGCACGAAGCCCATAGAGGAGCTTTCTGCATGACTTTCATTCTGCAATATACTGCCACCTGTGTTGAAGATCAATAATGGTACGTATTTGTTTGTTCGTAGTATCGAGTTTGTACTGTAGTTTATGTCGCTTATTCTTCAAAGTAGTTTTATCTTTAGAAGCCACTATGCAGCTACAGTACAATCTCGATACTACGACATTTTAGTAATGAAGAATTTATGTCTTTGTAAGCAGCTGGAACTTTCGGTATGTCTTTCACCCTGCATTAAGATGCCACCTGTGTTAAAGACAATAGTACGTATTTGAGTGTTCGGAGTATCGGGGTTTTGTTCATAGTATCGAATGTTTACCTTAATTTAATACCATAGATATCACCCCTTTCACACACATTTGTTTAACCTTTCTCATATTGATATACAAATACCCGCTCAAACTCTTATTTGTTGATAGTGCTACTGACTTCCGATTTGCTCAAGTTATTGAGAGCCAAGCGACCGATTGTCAAAAAGCTTGGATCCTGATGAGACACCGAATTACTCGACGTCTTATCTTGCTCCAAGCTGTTTGGAAATGCGAGTAAAATCGCGCGTAGTATGAGAAAGGCTATACAGGTTGTTACAAGTTGACATGGTTGTCACCAGCTTCCATATGATGTTTCACACAGTGTATGGATGGTGTGTCTGCACATACCTGTATCGACGTTTGACATATTCGTCCCGAATGATGAATCATGGCCAGAAAATTGATTATACCTAGTAAAGAGTAAGAAACCTAAACTTTAGCCCTTTACTCGATGAACAAGCACGTTAGAATTAATGACACCATGCATACTAATTAGGTTATTTTAATAATGGTACATAAACGCATGCAAGTTTGGCCATTGCGGATACAGAAAAATAAAATCTAAATAATCTTAAATCAAACAGAGCAGACCCAGATCAGAGGGTTCTGGGTATAGCTGTTTGCATATGCTTTAGAATTCGTTTCTATGGAGAAATAGGTTAAATGACGATATATATTTGATTCATTTACATTTCTTTATACTGGCAATAGCCACACAATCTATGGTAAGTTAATTATGGCTATATAGTGTTTAACCTACTTTTTGGGCCAATCACAATGCTGGAAATTTTGAATTTCTCCACGATTAATTTCATATAGTCAGGCACTAATAGCTGACTTAGCGATTAAGTCGACTGTCCCCAGCGCATGCGCGAGTACATCCTGTGACGTACAGTGCTTAGCTCGTCCCACCATGTAACAGCGCGAGCGTCAAATACACATGTGTACATACATGTTCTGTGTAGAATACCAAGCTGAGACTAAGAAATGAGGTGAATTGATGCAACTCAAACATTTTATTGGTAGATCTACATGTACTGAGATTCGAAAAAAAAAAACAAGAAAAAAACCCAAAGCATTAAAACACCAAAAAAGAAGACCCTATTTAGTTATTAGACAAGTGAATGCTAAATGCAGGACACATGTAATGTAGAATGCTCCCTCGAGGCGTTCTGAACTACGTTTGTCTGTATTAAGCAGCCACCTGTCTATAGAGATGTCATTGTTTTGCCGTTGAATGGCTATTGTACAACGATTCACTGTTAAACATTACATATGGTCATTCCTGTCTTTTATGTATCCGGTCTCTCGTCCAGACCCTGAAATAATAAAATATGATAAAATTACCAGCTGTGGGTTAGATCTAACCCTTTCCTCCATAGTTTGTTTCAGTATTGAAGACAGACGGTTGCTTAAAGCAGACTTTAGGAGCATTCTGCTTTAATTTCGGCCTGCTTAAAGCTTCCGTCAGCTAGGATATGGGAAATATTTCTTACGATGCCTACTCATGACGGTATAAAGTGAAATTAATTTCTTGAATGGAAGAATAATTAAAAGGCGTTAAAATAAGTACCTATTGCGTAAAGAGTAACTAGCATATGTAGTCTACGTCTGTATTTAAAACTGAATTCTATTTTTAAAGCATTTTGTTGCATTGGCTTTCTTTTTTAAGAGCACAGCGCTTGAAACATCGACTCAATGAAATATCTTACCTAATTCGGGTTTTAACAACGTTTGTGTCTGCACATTTAACAATTGTGTAAGACAGCTATCTTGAAATGCATCGTCCGTAAAAATTAACGTCATGGTCCCCAAGAAGGTCGAACGTCGGCTTCATTTCTGCCATCTTTCTGAACGACTGACACATTTGTTCCTCACACGATCTCGGCTGTTGCCCCTAGCAACGCACGCGACCAATTCCAGCTTCACTCCGCCCACTTTTAATCCTGTCCAAAAACTAGGCTAAACACTATATCAGTTAGTGTCTATTAAGTGCGAATTTAATGACTTTAAATGCCTTGCTCGCTCGCTAACGCTCGCTGCGCTTCGGCATTTAAAATCATTAAATCCACACTTAATAGACACTAACTAATACATAAAAGCTGTCTTTTAACACGTATACCGCTACTCGCGACCAGATTCGCATTTGTAAACTTCGTGGGTCTAGATAAGACGCCAAGGAGTCGGCGTCTCGCCAGTATCAAAGCCGTTTGACAATGGGTAAAAACCTTTATCGAATCGGAAGGAGTCAAAATAGCTCAAGATTCAAATTTGAGCAGACACGATTATTTGAAATCAGAGTAAGGTCTAAAGACATCGAGAAATGGGTAAGCATAATCCAATTTCTCGCTACTTACGTATTTGTATCGAAGCCAGTAAACATTCGCATTCTGCAAGTCTCATTTAACCGTTCCCCTCATATAAACGCATTTTCACGCATTTGCAAACAGAGCAGACCCAGATCACACGGCTCCTATAGGAGCCGTCTGATCAGAGTCTGCCCTGTTTTGTTAATGGAATTTGAAAATATGTTTCTTTACTTCCTGAAATGGTTACAATATTCAACCTTCTAAAATGGTTACAATGTTTAACCTTCGATATTTCGTTGTGACTATTTTTGCCATGAATATTCAGTAAGTGTTGAAACTTGGAATAAACTAGAACAGGGAAAGGGTTAACTTTCTGATTACTGGTTTGATGTTGTATGTCTTATTTAACCCTTAGCCCCCTGTACAACATAATGTACGATATACTATGGATAGTGTGCAATTTCTACTACAGTAAAAAATCGATATTTTGAAATTTGAGTGTTCGTAGTATCGAGTCTTATTGTTCGTAATATCCAGCTTTTACTGTACTTTCCATTCAAGCAAGCTGTTACATGTAGTCTAAACACATTTTATTTCTAATTATACAAGGCCACAAGTTCTCAATATTAGTAAACGACCTTTCCCCTACAGTTTACATGTCCATATATTTACAATGTGTAAAAATGCTGGTGTAATAACAGAGGAAAGTTGATAGATAGAGATGTATAGAGGAGAAAAAAGGGCGACGAATAAAATAAAACGAGTCGACACTCTGGATCCTTGTTATTTGCAAAGTCGATTCAGGTCGCGGTTAACGGGAGAAGTGTTAGATCGCACATGTTCCACGATTTATTGCCTGACCAAACATTAACACCAAGCGTCATCTATAACTGGTTTACGTGGGTTTACGTATCACGAAATGTTTAGTGTGCGATCTTCCATATATAAAACCTTACTTTTCAACATACATGTAGTCACATTTTCAGGAGGTTTTTTGTTTAAGCCAATTTCAACTATTTTGGATTGTTAAAGCTGCATGCTGTTATATTGATGTCAGCTGAAACGCAGATATGGAGTATGTATGTACTATACATGTATTCTGGTTTATTTCTCCATAAATATGCCTTTGTACGCCTTTGCAAACATAGTAAACCTAGACCAGACGGCTGCTGTAGGATCCGTTTGACCTGGTTCTGCTATGTTTTGCTTACGACATGGTATAGATCTATTTGTACACTTTTTAACTTGGTTAAATATCGATGATATAGTAAAACATCTCTATAACGACCACTGAATTGTGTTAATTAGTTTGTATTTAGGGCAGGTGGCTGCTTAAAGCAAGGTGAAAGTAAAACAGAACGCTCCTATAGGAGCGTTCTGCTTTTCTTTCACCTTGCCTTAATCAGCCATCTGCCTTTAATTCAAAATACTTTATGTAATTTAGTGGTCGCTATAGAGAGGGTTTACAGTATTTTTTAGAAAATACAATCAGTTTATATGCATGATCTTATTACTTCATACATTAATATTCATGGAGTAAAGGGTTAACTTCACTGCTAACCGATAGCCGAGTATCAAACACAACAGACCCTGATGAGATGGTTCATCCTGATCAAAGCTGCTCCATAGTTCAGTCATCTGGATCGATACTGCTTCACAAAAATCACTAGGGTCGCCTTTTTATAGAGGCTTTATAACGTGCAGTAGAACCCCTCAAATGCAACCACTTAATGAATATACACGGGTGTATTTATAAGCAGGTGGTTGCTTAATGCATGACAAAAGTAATGCAGGAAGCTCATTGAGGAGCTTTCTGCATTACTTTTGTCATGCATTAATCTACCACATGAATCTAGCATCCAGAATTATGCCTCTTTTAGATGGTCGCATTAGCGGGATATTAACGTATTGGCAAATAGAGTACATGTACATATAGTTCAAAATCCGCTAGGAGCCTTCTGATCAAGGTATACTCTGTTTGGTTGTGAAATAATATAGATCTGATTCTACAGTTTCAGTCATGGTCAAATATCCATGTGTTCATATCTCATTATAAACATTCAGCTGAAAATATTCATGATATTATTATGTCTTAGTATTACTTCTCATAAAGGCAAAGCAAAAGTGACTATTAGACATGTACATTGAACATATTCATACATGTATTAACTCTTAAACCGCAGTGAAAACACCGATGTCAGCTAAAATTGGAATGGGTGCATTTCAGACTATGACTGATTTGACCAAGCTTTTGAGATAGTGTTAAACCTTCGCTTGCTATTCACGTCAATATACCTACCTGTAAATAGTAAATACCCAGATGAGACAGCTCCTGCAGGAGCTGTCTCATCAGGGTCTGCACTATTTACAAGTTGATTGTGCAACCAGTGTACCCTACAGCAGTGATTGCAGAGTGATATACTTGTACACAGTGAATATATATGTAATTATACAACAGGGCATGGGTAAAGAAGGAGAAATGTATTTTAAAATTCAGCAAGCGAAGGGCTAATCGAGTGTAAAACAGTTTGGATTCTGATGAGAAGCCGAGTTACTCGGAGTTTCATCTGATCCAGTTTGTTTACAAATGCTTCTCAGATAGCAGATTACGAAACCACTGATGGAAATATGATGTCATGGATGTTTTACACTTCATGTACTACTGATTTCCTGAATGGAAGCAAAATTTAATTCCATAAAATAATTTCAAGAATTTTGATATGGTTTCTTGGTTGTAATATTTACTTAGCAAAATATTATAATTGCATAAACTATAAACGAGTGACTTATTACTTATTCAAACAGTCTGGATCCAGATGAGACACTAAGTAGCTCGGCATCTCATCAGGATTCACACGATTGGATACACTGATTGCATATTTGCGAGTACGTTGATTAACCCATTACATAATATGCTAGTTTTAGACCCATCTTCTTTGAATAAATCTACCGAAAATGAGCTTTAACTAGAGAAAGGGAACATTATAGAATTTTATAGTTTGAAACCATTGTGATGAATAGAGCATTTGGCCCTATAGGACCAAATGCTCTAATAGAGCAAATGCTCTATTTATCACAATGGTTTCGCTGAGATTTTTACATAGTCGTCAAAAGTCGTCAATATGAGGGAATGGGTTAAAGCTTGAGTGATCAGTTGTAGTGGGTGAAAAGTGAAGGTTTAAACCCTTTCCTCCATGAATATTCATGTAAGAAATAATAACATCATGAATATATATTAGAATAAGTTGTTATTATAGCACATGGACGCTGGAATATTTGTCCATGGCAAAAACTCTAGAATCAAATTTATATTATAACATATGCAAACAGAGCATACCCTGATCTGGGTCTAATCTGTTTGCAAATGCGTAGAAAAGCGTGTTTATGGGGTAATGGGTTAATAAACAAGTTCGATCTACGATGCAGTTTTATCACTTTATAATGATAGTAAACTTTGTTGTTCTGAAATCTCTCAATCATCAATATTTCGTTTCGATCTGATTAGTTTAGAAAAATCACTGTAACTAGACTAACTACTAATGTCTACTTCGATAAAAAACAATTGAACTCAGAGAAGAGATACGTTGTTACTCACAAAAACGTTTCGTTTAACTCTTTTGGCGCCAAATTTAAAAGTGTCGTCTGCAACAATAATTTAATATTAAATATAATTCTAAACTAAATAATAAAGGTATATTAGTAAATATTTGTTTTTAAAAACCTGTATGCTTGAGCTATATTAATACAGAAAACAGTGAAGTCCCAGGTCAGATGCCGCCTTGAAAATGGTGCCAACAGGCGAGATTGGCGCCGAAAGAGTTAACTCTTTTCATCGCCGAAATCGCCAGGAAGCGATTCACAGGGTTTACTGCAATAGGAGAATCAATATCCATGCTTATAAAGCTTTTTAGTTGAGTCTAAGTAACGGTATCAAGCTCTTGATTGGTCAGATTTGAGCCAAATGCTCAAATCTGACCAATCAAAAGATTGAGAACGAGCTCAGACTCAACTAAAAAGCTTTATAAGCATGGATCCTGGTGATTAATCGACAAATTGTTTGAATCCAGATGAACAGCGGAATAACTAACCTGTTTGATACGCCGCAGCGCAGAAACGTATAGCAGACGACATAATTTGCAGACGGAACAAAAACGAACATATGGACACAACTTTATTTATGATTAGATGCCGAGTCGCATTTATTTGGATGGTACATTTGAATAACCTTTGTTCACAACTTATTAATAGACTTCAGCGTATAGACTTATTGAAGGTACTGGAATGTTTCCAATCGCTCTTGTAAACAGGTAATCGCCAAGGCTTCCGCAAAATATTTAAACATATTATACAATGCCACACCTGGCATAACGATATCTCTAAAATGCATCCTCGTTCGTATTAAGCGAAACAGTAGTAACGGAAGAGTGTTGGCGTTCACTGACATACTGCATAAGATTACTGAATATCATTGACGACATTGACGAGTGTAGATTTATTTGTGCAATAGGTGTGAATCGTTTCGTGTTGCCGATATGTACGGTGAAGATCCTGCTTGTTTAAATATATATTACTTCAGAAAAGCACGTGTACGAGACATATAGACACAATACTAGATATAGAAATTATATTGGTCGAAAGCAACATTCTTTGATACAAGAATAGTTTCGTACATCGATTGGAAACGAAACCGATAACAGGAGTGTGAAACAAATGCGGGTTCTATAATGTTACATAGAGACTACAATATCTTATTGTGAACAGTTTGCAATTTGGTATTCTAGGTTTTGTTTTATTAATTTCTGTTTTTTTAGTTCTGTATCATTTCTTAATTTTTTTCTCTTGAAGTGACATTATAAGATCATATTCCACCAGGAAGAGACAGTGGTTTGTATCGTAAAATGTCATCCGCTGACAAAGTCAATTTCGATAATTTCCTTTAAGCTCTTATCCCGCCGTTAAACAGTATTAGCTGTTCAAATTTGGATCGTGTGCAGTGCGACCTCTTCCGAATGGATCAAACCTCTGAGAAATTATTGACCGAATGTCAAACAGCTTGGATCCAGATGAGTTACTCAGCATCTTATCTGGATCAAAGCTGTTTTCAAATGTGAGTCAGGTCGCGAAACATTGCATAAGGGAATGTACTGCTTAAGCCGGTGTCAGGGGGCGTGAGTAGTGGTTCACTTTTAATTACTACTCATGAACAGACTCAATAAAACCGAGTCTGCAATTTTCTCTTTTTGCATTGCTACTTTTTCTTTCGAAGGATCTGCCACTTTCAGAATGTATTTGTGTGTGCTTATTTACTCGAGTGAATGCCAAATTCAGGGAGATCGCAAGGAGACCGGCCATTCCCAGAGAGAGATACGTATATACAATAAAGTCTCTTCAAAGCTAAAATCCAAAGGTACCCTAACCTTATGCAGAAAGTTTCTATTTTAGGTGTTTCATTTCGGTACAATGGCCAATGGGCATGCTTTTTTAAATTACCAAAACACCACCCGCTATTTAAACTCTCTGACGTCAGACGACTTGAAACTTGTAACGTCGCCCCGTACTTCATTCTCAGTGTTGTTATACCTTCTGGTCCTTCGAGATCATGAATTTCAGTACTTCTTGTTTTGAAAATTGAATACCGCTTAAGCCGGTGCTAGGGGGCGTGAGCAGTGTTGCACTTTCAATTACTGTTCATGAACAGACTCAATAAAACCGAGTCTGCAATTTTCTCTTTTTGTGTTGCAATTTTTGCTCTCGGGGGATCACCTCCCTTCAGAATTTGTATACACATGTGTCCCCTGTAGACAATTATTGAACAACTTTTGAACAAAATATTGTAATATGATGGCTTCTTTCGTCACTTTGACAATCGTTTGTATAAAAAAATAAAGAAACAAATATATAACTCATTGTTTCGTTTATGCAGAACGGATTTCATCGCTTTTTGGACCAGTTAGACAACTAGACATGGTCTCCGTTATACCCCCATTCCACTGACGGCATTTCCACTGCGCTCATGGCGATCATGGCGCTTCTCCAAAATCTTCCAAATCGCCGCAGCAGAAGCGCGGTCATGTGCCTAATTTTGGGACTTGGGCGTTTCTAGTACGCTTATAGTACGCTTCAAGAAAGATCTCGCTGCGCTGTTTACGATCCTGTGCTTCTACGGCGCTTGAGGTCTCTCCAAGACGCTTCTACTACACTTCCACTTCGACAAGGGATTTCAGGCTACGCTTCGTCTACGCTTAATACGTTGCTGTTACGACCTTGCTTCGACCTAGGTGCAGGAGCTGCGCTTCTGTTGCGCTTTTGGAACGTTTCTATATAAAATGGGTGTTTAAACTGATTTTAAACTAGTTGACCATCATCCTTCGAAGTAAATTGATCAAATTGTTTTGAAGACCCAGATCAAGAAAAACACAGTGTTGGGCCTGATCTAGGTCTTCTTTTTGCTAAGTCTTTCATGGGGTGACTCAAGCATTAACATTTTCCCTGTTCAATATCCATGTAAGAAATAACGATTTTATGAATATTTATTAGCTGCATTTTTAAAATTTAACCTTTTTAAGAAATGTTTTTGCTTTGACAAAAACTGTAGAATCATATTTATATCATGTTATAAGCAAACGGAGCAGACCCTGATCAGACAGCTCTAATAGGAGCTTCTGATCTAGGTCTACTCTGTTTGCAAATGTGTGAAAAAGCATTTGTATGCGGACAAATATCTCGGCGCTTTTTTTGCGATGCGACTGCGATTGCTCTACGTTACTCACGCTGCGGCTACGATACTGCTGCGTTCATGAATTTCTTACTACGCTTCTGCGGCGATTCGAGTCCACGGCGATGCCACTACGATTGTTTTGAGCAAGGTCAAAACAATCGCCGTGAAGTGGCGATCAAGAAGCTTCTGTTACACTTTTACTACGATCAGGGCGCTTCTTCTGCGCTGTTGCCGCTCCTGCTACGATTCGCGGCGTTTTTACCAAAATTTCGAAGCGTAGCGGAATCGCCGCTCAGTGGAATGGGGATATTAGGTGTATTGTATGCCGCTGTACACTGTTCTAGGACAAGGTATAACATAATTAAACATCTATGTTCATTTTCCTTTGCTTAAGCGTTATTAAAATGAGGTCTAAAACTGGATATTGACATGTAGCTTAATGCAGGTAATACAGAAAGCTGCTTTTGGAAAAATTTGCACTACCTTTGCCTTGGATTCAGCAATTACATACTTTTTAAGACTCCTATGTTCAATAAATGAATGGATGCTTAAGGCAGGCTCTATTGTATGGTCTAAACGACGAGAGAACATTTATAATTAATTGTCTCTTGAGCTTCAGGGTTTTATATAAAATATAAAATAAACAAATAAGAGCTTTTTACTTCTCCAAATCATTTTTAGACTGTGCAAAAGACCAATCTTTCTTTTCTGAAATGTGAGTCATTAAGAGTTTCTAGAAATAGCAGAATGCACATCTGCATAATGACAAAATGCAAAATGTATAATAGCAACTAACATGCTATCTGAATTTTGAATACAGCATTAGACATTAGATAATCGACTAATTCGTATGGAATTCAGAGATTAATCAATGCATTTTAGTTTCAATAAATTCTTTATGTTCCAGAACATACTTACGAATGGTTCGAGTGAGAAGTTTGGATTTATAGCATAGTCTACCTAACATATACATCAATAAGGATTGGTCAAACAATGACGAGTATAACAGGAATGGTTTACAACCATAACGGCTATCATTGTAAAATAACTTTTAATCATATGTTCAGCTCATAGGAATAATATCAATGTTTTATAACACTTATTTACTTCAGATGTTGGAAACTGTCCGTTTGTGCAATATTCTGCGAACAACATGAATTATTTCGTATGCCTTATGGAACTTTGTTTGTATAAACAAAATATGAACTGGTATAAAATAAACCGAAAAGAAAACAGAATAACTCCTAGATGCTGGAAACAGGACACTTTGCTTATGATACTTCGTTTTTGTCGTACCCGTTGTTACTCAATTGCATCCCAGTCATGGAGTGCACCGGCAACAGGTGAACCCAGTTTGTGGCACTTAAATATGTTTCCGTTTTACATACAATTTATCATAGTATTTGCACTGTATTCACAGTTGTGGCTTAGTCGGAGAGGGGCACGTCTATTTACACTGTGTCTTTTAGAATACAGGGTGGAAAAAGTGTAAGATCGGAAACCCTGAAACCGGTTTAAACCCCTTGTGACACTGGTCACTGACCGTTCCAAGGCGGTACTTTCATCGTCCCCCTAAGGTTTGTTTATTATATCCTTGTGTGTCTCTTTTTGTCTTTTGATAGGCATATACCTTTACTGTTGCTTCATAGTATTTTAGCAGTCATACAGACACAAATGGTGTAAAACTTGCTACATTTCACGTGCTTGTTCTTTTCATGTATTTACTATAATTGTTGAATAATGATAACTCCGCACATACGTGTTTCAATGAAATATTCTCCGCCTCATAATAAGTGAAGGTGACTATAGTTTTTTAGCAGGCATAAAGGCACACTGGGTGCTACATTGGACGTTCTTTATGACAAATGGAGCTGTGATTTGCTCTTTTTTGGGCCTTGGGTTGTAAACATGAGTATTTATTCCATCCAGAGCTAGTTTTCTTTAGCCAAATGGTGGAATTCCATGACTATTTGCTAGGCAAATTGTAGTTGCCTTGTCCGTCCTTATTTATGTATGTTATGCAATTTTTGTACAAAGCTTTCATCCAAAACAATTAAAAGTAGTTTGTATGCCTCATTGGACCCAAACAAAGATGGCATAATCTTACCTCATTGGCGGCCATCTTGACCTACTTTCCGAGTAGTAGATATGGATAAGGAGAACAGTTTTAACTACATATGTATTTGTCAACGAGTGTGATATTCGCAATAATAAAATTTAGAGAATGTTTTACGAAGTTTAGCATGCCAGTGTCCCTGGTTAAGACGTCTTTCAGTAATATTGCGAATACTGAAATACAAAACAGAGGAACACGCCCTTGTGAAACGGATAAGTCGTGAAATGTAAACCCTGTATGAGGTAGCACGAGGAACATCTCCACCTAGATGAGGATAATAAAACCATTTTTAAGTCATCTTGTTTGGCATAGATTTGTGATCAGATAAGTCCTTTTTTATATAATAAGACATAACGTAATCTAAAAAGGTGCTGAAACGTTTGATTGATTTGCTTCGTTTAACTGAAGGTTTGTGTGTATATGCATCCAAACATCCAGATGTATCAATTGAAGGCATTGACATCTGCCTGTATATCAGGTCTCATTCACATAGCAATAAAATAGGTCAGCAGCAAGTGTGGCGAAATTTGTTCACATGGGAATACCATTGACTTGACGAGATATGCCATCTATGTTGCTATTGGAAACAAAAATGCTGTTACCATCATGAATATTTACTGTGGTTCCTATCATTTATTGAATAAGATATTTTGTAATATGGTGAATGGTCAACCTGACTTATTGCAAAGCGCAGCCGGTACATTTTTTCAATGAAATGAAATTCTAACAAAGTACGAATTGTGAAACTGGAAGTACAGTAGAACCTGTCTTAAGCGTTATCAAAATGAGGTCTAAAACTGGATCTTGACATGTTGTAGCTTAATGCAGGTTGAAGGTAGTGCAGAAAGCAGCTTTTGGAACGTTTTGCATTACCTTTGCCTTGGATTCAGCAATTACATACTTTTTAAGACTCCTATGTTTAATAAATGAATGGATGCTTAAGGCAGGTTCTATTGTATGAGAGAACAATTATAATTAGTTGTCTCTTGAGCTTCAGGGTTTTATACCAAATGTAACCTTTGACTGGATGCTCGTTAATCCACACTTGACTATAAATGACTTCCTCATACTAAATGATATTTGTCATGCGAACCTTACAATGATAATAATTGAACCATAAGGAAAATACCATCGATACAAGACAATGTGATTGTATGCGAAGCTTTTAGGTGAGGGTCTAGTTACGTGCTATTAAAAGTAAATGGCATTGTTCTCTTTGAAAAGGAGAAAGCAAAACGAATCGGATCTCTTTCGTCTAAACAAGTCACACATCTTTTACAATATTCTGGAAGTATTATCTTAAGATAAAATATGGACAATCACAATGTAAAGTAGAAGATGAAACTGTTTGAAGAATTAATCTAAACTGTTTTAATTAATTTCCAAGTATATATTGAACGATATCGCATAATGCGCTTATTTACAAAATATGTACCTGAGCGTTAATTCTAAATCCATAAAAGCTTACACGATAAAGAAACGCCGCGCTTTATCATTGGTATGGTAATTAAGGGGATATAGTTTAAACCATGTACATGGGTTAACACTTAACTCCATAAATATGCATTTCTATGCCTTTGCAAACAGAGAAGACCTCTGCAGCAGTGAGAGAGAGAGACAGATTTTTATACGATAACAGCAGCTGTAGCGGAACTTCTGTCTCATAAAACAATCCATTTGTCATTAATATCAGAAATAAGTTACGAGCTATGTCTAATTTGATGATTGGTCCACATTGCTGTTAAACAACTAATTATATTCAGACATTTGGTCATAAACTTGCAAAGTATAATGAGTCTGTCAGTCGATGGAAATGGTTAAGAAAAAGTTAAACTCAAGATATGTTGAGTACTGTCAGATTGTTCATAAATGGAAGTTCCGCAGGTTGCTATTTAATAAATTTAGCCTTCAGGGCAGCCAGTACTTACACATGATGAAATCGGGCCAAACATAAAATCCGAAATATAGACGATATTAAAATAACCATAAACAACGTCATTCAAACGCCTACCAAGATGCCTACTCAAAGTCCGATCTGGGAAAGTTTGATACCTTACACGCAAATAATGCGGAAACCGCATTAAAGCCGGATTTGATTGTGTTGACCTTGACACCTTGAGGTAAATTGCCTAGTGTTCGTTGATCAGAAGTTGTAGCAAAATGTTAAAGTTGTTAAAACAGTCAAATTTTAAAAATAGTGACATTGACCTTGACCTAATTGCATGTATCCTTGTACCAACTGAAAATCCTTCACCAAAGCTATCTCCATACCATATATGAATTGTCTGGCATATGTTGTTCAGAAGTTAAGACAATATGTTGAAGTTTTTCATTGATGGTAAACTTGTCAAAATAGTGACATTGACCTTCACCTAATTTCAAATATCTTTATATCAACTAACGCCATCTGTATACCAAAGATGAATTGCCTAGCATTTGAAGTTCAGAATTATAGCAATGTCAAAATCTGTTAAAAACGGCAATGTTTTCGAAATAGTGACCTTGACTTTGACCTGATATCATGAATCATTGTATCAAGTGAAAGGCCTTTACCAAAGCTATCTACATACCAATTATGAATTGTCTAGCTTAAGTAATTCAGAAGTTGTAAGCAATAGTAAACTTTTGTTAACGACGGCAGGCCGCCATCACGAAAGCGCGACCGCCCGATTTCGCCAAACGATTTCTCGAAAAATCCGACTAAAAATTGTCCTTTGGCCCTATACTCTATAGATACACCCTTCTAAGCAAACAAAGTAGACCCAGATTAGACGGCTCCTATAGGTGCCGTCTGATCAGGGTCTGCTCTGTTTGCTTATGAAATAAAATAGATATGATTCTTAAGTTTCTGCCATGGCCAAACGTACCCGTGTTCATGTGTCATTATAACAAATAAGCTAATTTATTTGAACTACATTATTTTTACGTGCATATTCATTGAGTAAAGGGTAAATTCAATTCCGATTTACATATAATTTTAAGAATGTACCGACCGTTTGCCAAACAGTTTGGATCCTGATAAAAGTTACTCGTCGTCTCATTTGTATTAAAACTGTCCGCAAAGATAATCATGGAACCGCTGACAATAATGCTAAAGAGTAAAAACAAATCTAGTTTAACTGCAACCGATACAATATCAACTCAAACAAATATTGCTTACGAATTACCAAAAAAGACGAATCAGAAATTCTTGCCAAAGTGCTTGGTTATTGATGTTTGTTTTACTACGCATTTCGACTCTTGGTTTGTTGGTGTCAAACTGTGGTTGTGTAGGATTGAAAGGTCACTAGATTAGGAATGACCGACTGCAGAGCGAAATATTTAACGAAAACCGATGTCCGTCGGCGTCAAATTAGGTTGTCTATCTTGTTCGTGACTGTAATTATATCCTCTTACCATATACACGCTACTGAAGTGTTGTGTTCTATGTATCTTTTTACGTCAAAGACAGTAAAAGCTGTCTTAAGCGGCCATCGAAAATATGTCTAATTATGGGCCTGCAAGCAGGTGGTAGTTTAAAGGAAGTCGAAAGTAATGCAAAAAGCTTTTTGCATTACTTTCGCCCTGTATAAAGCAACCATTCACTTTTTAAGACAATTACGTTCAAACAATGAATGACCGCTTAAGACAGGTTTTACTTCTCTTTTACCTTCTCTTATGATCGACAGAATTTCTCTGGCTCTTTTAGATGTCCGGTGCAAAACACTAATACATCGGATATTGGTTTATAGTCTAGTCCGAAGGACTATTATCAAAACAGTTTGCTCTTGTAATATGAAGAGCAAATCTTGGCGTGTTTCTGTGCATTCTGACAATATCTATGCTACACAATCATTTGCTAGCGTCAAACTGTGGTTTATTAGCACCAAATCTCCTACTTCAAATTACGAATAACTAGACATTATGTTACTTTATCATCCTGATGTTTATTCGCAAAATGGTAATAAGACTGGGCCAGACTTAGGCAGCCTAATTAGGGATTTAATCAGCAGCATTATTGCCCATTATCATGTGCTTTGTTACAAAATGAGGGCATCTGAAGCGATAAATGTTCCGGATAGTCAAAGGCGATTATTGTTTATAACATTTTGGCTCATTAATGTCTTCCACATATCTTTATTTTAGTCCATACTATCATTGCCTATATTTAGACCCAACCTCTTTAAATAAAACTACTGTAAATGAGCATTTACTAGAACTGTTTTTTAAGAATTGTGTAGTATTGAAACCATTGTAATAAACAGAGCATTTGATCAATAGGAGCAAATGCTCTAATGATCACGTTGCTTTAATAGAGACGTCAAAATGCGTCAATATGAGATAACGGGTTAACGCAATATGATTTCAAAATACCAATGTTATCAAATTGATAGACATGTAAACCATAAAACAATGCATTTATTCATAACATTTAAATTGCCTTTAAACTATTCACATTCTTCATAGTAATTATAAAAGGTTAATTATTTTAGGACTAATTCCTAACGCGAGGTATATCTGTTATCAACACACTGGTAAACCACAGACACCTTTGTATCTTGGTTGTTTGTTTGTGTAAGTTCATGTTGTTTTACGTTTAGCCTTACAGATACATGTATATACATTCCTGTACAGACTTATTTATTTCCGTCTTCCTACCCACATTCAAGTTTTATATGAACTATTCACATGGCGGTAACACTTCAGGCAACTCTAGACTTTCCTTTCTTTTATGCGTTTTAGCTTTCAGCTTTATTAGAAGCAATTCGATGAAGTGTAGAGAAACCAAAGTTACAGAGCTAATAAATAATACATTTTAGATCTTGTCTGTTTTGTCAGCAGCATACATATATTTTCTTATCCTCCTTTTAACTATGCCACAAATTAAAAATACACAATGTCGTGTTCTTTAATATCGCAACATAACCATCTGGGTCACATCCTCACGAGATTGGCATTGAAAACAGTTTAATGTCATCGAGCTATTAAGTACCCAATCACGGGAGGTGCAAAAGGAACTTTGTACTTTATCACAGCTATGCATGCTGTACCATGACATTAACCCTTTCAATGCTGAATTGTCTGAGTGGAACAGTAAATCAGTGTTTAACAATAGAGTCCAATCAGTATGAAAGGCTTAAACTTGCTAGAGGATTAAGAATGACAAACAGTGCAGACCCTGGTCAGAAGGCTCCCCTGGGTGCATATGCCTGCATGCGTGCTCAGCATTAAAAGTGTTTAGAGCCTTATTTCTAGTATAATAATGATCATAGATCAAACTGGAAATGGAAATCATAGAAGACAAGTACTTATCACAAAGATAAGATTTGATAAAGACAGATACATACAATGTAGTAAAATAATCGAAAAGAAAGCAAACTTGATCGCATTAACTGACTACAAAGCCTCTGTCTGTATGGTGTCATAGGGTTAACATTAATAAGTATGGAAATACATATGTTTAGCAAGATGGCTTGTGTTAATGTTCTTTTTATTACCCATTTCTAGTAGAAGTGATATAATTGAAACTAACATTTTCTGCTATAACATAACCAGACATCACGTGATTTGGTGTGGAAAATTTGAAATAAGAAAGTCGCCATTTGTCTTAAGGATTATTATCACTATTGATATATCAATTAGTTACATAGATTTATGATCTCATATCGACACATTATACATCCAAATCAAGTAATGGATACGAAGTGTAGTTCCTGTTTGAACATAGAACCAAAAAGACCCTAGGGTAGGAAGGAAGATATCCCCAACGTTAATAAAAACAATACACCGAAAATTGCATGTATGGGGATTTAAGTTCTTTGAGTATGGGTTATACACTAGACGTAAATTTTAAATGAATCAATGAATAAATTAAGTTGAAATATGTTCCCGCCAAACGTCCATGTGACAAGTCAGAACATTTTTCAATGTAAAGGTATCGAAGTATAGAGGTCGTGGGTTCAAATTTAGTTAAAACCTAATAAAAGTAAGGCATCGTTTTGTTCGAAAATATCATTCTGATGTAATTTTCTCTTTCGATTTCATTTCTTATCATTGTTTATTTTATTCATGTTTTAGTTCTTTTATTTATTTTTTCGTATTTAATTTGTTTATTCATTCTTCAACAATACATTTATATTCAAAAATCAAAGTCAATGGCTGTAGAGTCGTCACAGACAAGTTTCACTGTACAAAATTCACACAAGCAAGTTTTATCATGGCCAGCATGCACCCACCTGTCTAAAAGAATTTAAATAATCTCATATTTTCAAAATGCATGTATGTAAAAAACAATTACGTTAGGGCTCGAACCCACGACCAAAATATCGGTATTGTTGTGAAGAAACCATTGAGCTAGCAGTGCTTGTATTATACCTTCTGATCCTTCGAGATCACGAATTTCAGTACTTCATATTCTGAAAATTGAATACCGCTTAAGCCGGTGCTAGGGGGCGTGAGCAGTGTTGCACTTTCAATTACTGCTCATGAACAGACTCAATAAAACCGAGTCTGCAATTTTCTCTTTTTGTGTTGCAATTTTTGCTTTCGGGGGATCACAACCCTTCAGAATTTATTATATTCAAAAGCTTATAATGTACATGAGTCATTATATAGTGGCACATTCTTCAAATGTGTGTTCGGAAAGATAAAAATTAATTACGGAAAAGGCGGAATATTCATACAGTGCCAGGTTGAACCTTACGGACAATACACTTTTGCATAAGCTCTACACGTAGTACATTATTTCGAAAGTCTGTTTGATCACAAACAAATGGACTGTACAAACAGACAGCAGTAATTCATGAGTTGCGGGAATATCTCTTTAGCACAGCTGACAGCAAGGAACATGCTGAAAAATGTAAGAGAACATTAATTGTTATCCTCTTTATGTTTTCTTAGTATATATGCGGGGAAAAAAATAAAATATTTTACCCATGTTGTTGCTTAATGCTGGGCAACAATAATGCAGAAAGCTCCTGCAAGAGCTTTCTGCAGTACGTTTGGCCAGCATTAAGCAACGACCTGCCTTACAGAGCCAACATTAGACAGGTTCTACTGTACAATTTAAAAGTTTCTTAATTTGATGTGTTACGCCTTTGACCCTTATTCTGCCCAGAACTGAAAGCGGCTAAAACTGTGATATGAAGCAATACTGCGATTCGTTTAAGCTTTTGAGAAACTACGGACCTAATGTCAAACATATTGGATCCTGATGAGACGCCAAGTTACTCATCTAAATTTGAATCTGAGCAGTTTGAAAGTGGTGGTTAGGTCGCGATAAATATTAAAACAAAGGCGCTACAATGAATACAATTTTCAAATACGTCTATTTATTTATTTATTGATAAACTATCAAATACGTCTGAAACCATTGATTACGATTCAAAGACTGTACTTAATAGTATATTGTTATTATACTGTTATTATACTCAAATATGTTTGAGAAAACATCGGATACTCGGATGTTCAAGATGAGCAATAATGATGTTGGATATGTGACATGTATGTGTTATTCTCTGAAATACATATATTGTTAACAAATTATGTTATGCATCCCTAATGCGCAATTTTTTTTCATAATATTATTTCTTAACACTTCTTAAATGCAAACTGACATTTTATATACATCGAAACACCAAATTTAAATGTTATATACCTATATGGTAATTTGCCTTTCAAGTCAGCATGATACTTAAAATAATTCCGTTTTAGGGACGTTATATAACCATTCTCCTGCTATAAAAATCTACGATTTGGTAAAGTTTTACTTACCCCTACCCGAACCGTTTAAGCTTTACCGAGGTGTTTACCGGATGAAAACACATTGGTTCCTGATGATATACCGAGTTACTCAGTATCTCATCTGGATCCAAGCCAATTGCAAATATCAGTTAGGTTATTCTTAGCAGGCAAACGGTGAAATGAATAATTCCTTGCCGGTGAATATGCATTGTCGAAATGTGCATATTTACACCATTTGTATTTAAAACAAATATTTGCTTCTAATCGAAGCAAATTGTATAAAACATACAAAGCAGGTAGCAGGTAAAACATAGAAAGGTAGAAACGATTTGAAAATGATTTCCACTTACATGTCAAATATAGGAATAAGAAAGCGCTTAATCGTGTGCTTATGGAATATTCTTAGATTACACAGTAGTATTGTTATGCTGGACGATGTAATATGACCATTTTAGACAGATTGAACTACTGCAAATGCTTAATACAGAGAAAGTACAAAAATGAGTCATGCAGGAAACACCACATACAGAACAAACAGTTGCCCGAACAGCAACACAAGGAAACAGCAAATGTACATAACTATAAAAACATCAAGAGACGCACAAAGACAAAACAAACATACAATAGGGGGAAGATGGAAGTACCGCCTTGGAACGGTCAGTGACAAAAGTCACTGGGGGGTTAAACCGGTTTATGGGCGCCCAACCTCACACTTATTCCATCCCCACCCTAAAAGACAAACAGTGTAAATAAACGTATCCCCTCTCCGACTAATCTACAACAACTGCGACGGCAAATACAGTGGTAAAGTGCATGTATAACGAAAACATTTAAGTGAACAAACTGTATCCACCTATCGCTAGTGTACTCAATGATTGAGCTGCAAACAGAGTAACTGTAGAAAAGTAATAAAGGGTACCACAAAAACGAAATTGTACAGATATCCGACGTTATCCTTCCATTTCTGGATTTAAGAGGTCGCCTTCATAGAGTACTAAACCTTTCTTGTCGGCGTACATGCAAAGAGGCCAGCGTGATTGCCAACTGTAAAAGGGTTGACAACCAAACATGCAGTATGTTGTAGTACTACAGGGATCATATCGCTTTTTAAAGAATTTTTAACATATTTGATGAACAAAGTGAGACAATGGGTATGTCCAATAATTTTACGAAGTTTATAAACCACATCACCATATAATTCAGGATGTGAAATACCGTGTCGCAGAAGCGCCTTGAGATTACATTGGTACTTGCCAATAAGCGAGAGATTTCGATAGTAAAATTTAGAGAAAGTTTGATATTCATAGGTAACACTAGAATTGTTTCCATTGGACACATACATCCCCAAAAGATGCTCCCTTCCCTTCTGACGATATGTCTCTATACCAAACGCGTTTTGAAGTTACAAAATACCAAAACCTTGGCACAAATGGTCGCCACAAAAAAACTGTACTTCTTTATTGCCATCATCAAATTAATGTTGTTTGAAGCAAATCCTCCGAGTAGTGTGAAAAAGGAGTTGGACACATATCATTTCATTATATCTTAAACGGTGAAGAAAGTTTCAAAGTCTCGTAACACTTGTAAACATGGTTGCAGCAAAATGTCACTTCTGTTTTACCGTCTACGAACGGACGGACAAGGGGGGTAGGGCTATATGTCCCCATCGTATTTTCGTGCGTGTTTATGTGTGTCTAGGGGGTGGGTGTTAAAAAGTATTAAACACGTTAATGTTGCTGCGAGCGCGGATAGAGAAATATCAGGTGGCATACACTTCGCTTCTTTCGTAAACCTTAACAGAAAGTGTAGACAGTCAGTCGTGTATTTTATCCCTGAAACATCCGTGTTTTTAAAATAGATACTTTTAAGAACACTTTGGGTTACGTATTTCAAAAGAGCAGATCGTCGATGCCAGTCTATGTGTGTATTTACGTTAAACGGATTTTTAGTAAAGAAGAATGTAGAGCTTTTTAATGCATTATGCAGGGAGCTTTCAATCTGACTTTCATTTTGCATTTAAATGCCATTTGGCGTTAAGACGGATATATTGATACTAGATCGAATTTGAAAGTCCAGGCTAGAGGGATTTTATTATACAAGAGGTAGTGCTAAACGAGGTGGTAAATAGAATGCTTCAGAAACAAAACATCATACCACCGTTAGCCCTTTACTACAGGAATAGTCATGTAAGAAACAAATGTCATCATGAATATCATTTATACTATTGTTAAAATGCCATATGAACACAGGAATTCTCGGTCAAGGCTGGGACTGTAGGATCATATCTATGCTATTTCATAAGCCGACGACGTTTGATATGGGTCTGCCCTGTTTGCAAAGACGAAGAAAGGCGTATTATTGACGCCGACATAACAATTTGTATTGATAGTTCGCATTTAAAAATCGATATCTTTTCAAGGCTGGGACTGTAGGATCATATCTATGCTATTTCATAAGCCGACGACGTTTGATATGGGTCTGCCCTGTTTGCAAAGACGAAGAAAGGCGTATTATTGACGCCGACATAACAATTTGTATTGATAGTTCGCATTTAAAAATCGATATCTTTGTTCCCTTGGTTGCCATTCGTTTATTGTTTACTGTTATTTTGATTTATTTATTCAGCTGATGATCCCAGTCAAATACGTTTTCATTTGTGTTTGCATTCTTAACCCTTCGCTTGCTATTCACGTCAATATACTTACCTGTCAGGGTCTGCACTATTTACAAGTTGATTGTGCAAACAGTGCACTCCACAGCAGTGATTGCACAACGAAATACATGTACATAGTGAAGATATATGTAATTATACAACAGGGCATGGGTAAAGAAGGAGAAATGTATTTTAAAATTAAGCAAGCAAAGGGTTAAGTATGAATATATTGGTATTATCATTTGTCGCTCAGTTGTATATCTTGACTGTTGTCTCAGTTATTAGTAGTATTGATACCATGTGTTTACTTCAGCTGCTCAAATTTAGAGCTTAGACAGCTTATTCCATTCCTATGGTGATATAAATCGTCGCTGAAGCAGTCATAACTTTGCAGACAGTCTTGACATCTCCGTTGCACAATATACCAGACAACGCACATAATGTATGGACTGCAGACGCATCAATTATTAAACCCATTTTCCACCTGCCTTTCATGTGACAGGTACGTAGACAAGTTACAAAACTACAATAAACTGTTAGAGTTTGCGACCGGAGAAAATGCTTCCGTCGTTTGTCAACCAAAGTCAGTTGAAACAGATTGTCTAGTCAACTCCCTTGTAAAGTATATCTTGACCGTTACTAGTTATTCAAAGCAAATAGCCAAATAATGGAATGATATACGGTTACTGAAAATTGAATACCGCTTAAGCCGGTGCTAGGAGGCGTGAGCAGTGTTGCACTTTCAATTACTGCTCATGAACAGACTCAATAAAACCGAGTCTGCAATTTTCTCCTTTTGTGTTGCAATATTTGCTTTCGGGGGATCACCTCACTTCAGGATTTATAATTTTCACAACAGCAGGTTCAAGTGCTGGTGTGGCGGCCGTAAAATGTCGCCCCGTACTTCATTCTCAGTGTTGTTATACTTTCTGATCCATCGAGATCATGAATTTTAGTACTTCTTCTTCTGAAAATTGAATACCTCTTAAGCCGGTGCTAGGAGGCGTGAGCAATGTTGCACTTTTAATTACTGCTCATGAACAGACTCAATAAAACCGAGTCTGCAATTTTCTCCTTTTGTGTTGCAATATTTGCTTTCGGGGGATCACCTCACTTCAGGATTTATAATTTTCACAACAGCAGGTTCAAGTGCTGGTGTGGCGGCCGTAAAACGTCGCCCCGTACTTCATTCTCAGTGTTGTTATACTTTCTGATCCATCGAGATAATGAATTTCAGTACTTTTTCTTCTGAAAATTGAATACCGCTTAAGCCGGTGCTAGGGGGCGTGAGCAGTGATGCACTTTCAATTACTGCTCATGAACAGACTCAATAAAACCGAGTCTGCAATTTACTCCTTTTGTGTTTCAATTTTTGCTTTCGGGGGATTACCTCTCTTCAGAATTTAAAACCAGGTCAACACCATACAGTGAACACATTAACCCTTTACTCCCACATTAACCCTTTACTCCATGAATATTCATGTTAAACATAATGACGTCATGAATATTTGTTACAATAGCATAAGCAACCAGAGCAAACCCTGATTAGAGGACTGCTGTAGAAGCCGTATTATCTTGGTCTACTCTGCTTGCAAAGGTTAATGAATGCGTATTTATGGAGTAAAGGGTTATTTGGTTTGGCTTCGGAAAACGTTTGACCTGCTTAAGCTTAAAAACATAAATATTTTATTGTTCTAGATGTATATTCTGTTAGCCATTCCCGTTTATGTTGTATTAAGTAACCTAAATTTTAAAAAGAGAAAGAAAGGATATACAATCAAACAGTTCTGCGTTCTGAACTATCTATTGTTTGAGAGGCACATGGTACGTAAGATTTGAAGGAAGACATCATAGTCATTACAAACAATTGAGGTAATTTACATGATATACAAACAAAGGCACGATCCGGAGTGACTCGGTATCCATATTGGTTCCTAAAATAATTCTTGTTATAGTTAAAAAGAACCACTACAAGAAAGACCAACCGCCAGAATTGATCCCGAAGTCAGAGTACAATTGCATATATTGTATTATATTTATTTACAGTTGAATAAGTAGACGTGACCGGAAGTGTCCCTCAGCGCGCAAATTGTGGTTCGAAGTCAACATTCTAGCGTGATATTAATGCAAGATAATGCGGTAAAAGCCAAGAGGAGCTGAAAATAGGGTTCGTTAATCCACTTTCCGCTAGACACCAATTTGCGATGAAACATACACTCCTGCGTTACGCTTTGATCTTACACTCAACAGTTATGTATCAACAGCATGCTGGGCTCTTTTACAGAAAGAAAAATTACAAAAAAAATTGTCATGTGTTTGAACAATGTTCATGTTCGAATTTCTTCATTTTTGTTAACAAAAACATAATTTTTGTAACAATCAGTTTTAGATCAAGATGAGTATCACAGTTTGGTACAACGAAGCTGTGTACACATATATCGGTAATCGCCATTTCACTCGCATTGGCAAACTGCCAATATCTAAATGAGACGCCCAGTAACTCGGCGTGTCATCTGGATCCATTGTGTTTTACACCCTGTAAAACACAATGGACCAAGATGACACGCCGCTTCATCTGTCTCAATGACTTTGTTCAATTATATATACATGTATGTTATTGAAAAAAGTCATTGAGACAGATGAAATAAATATTCTTGATAAAATATGGACGAGAATGATAATCGTCCGAGTCTTCATATGTAGAACAGAAATCCTTTTAAGTTTGCTTTAAAAGAGGCTCGTAAATATTGTACTGGTATTGTCTGTATTAAAATATAGGCACAATACATCCCGTGAAAAGTATCAAAACGAACTAGGGTTGCTTATCAAGTTTCTCTAAAAACTTAGAAAGATAGATTTATTTCGGTAAAAAGTGTACATAACATGGCAAAACATAATTAAGGCAACAAATAAAAGCCATGTAATGCGCACTAGACACCAATGATAACACGGTGAATAATGAATAACTTTAGGTTAACACTTTCGCTGCCAATGTCGCACCCCTGATTACCAATGGGAACGTTTGGGGTCCAGATGAGACACAGCGTAACCCAAACTGTTTCAAAGTTTTTGAAAGAAAAAAGGGACAACTTTACACAACGAATATTGTAGCAGACGACACATATGTGGCAGCGAAAGAGTAAATCGTTATATACCGGTATATATATAGCACACAGTTGGGTATGCTCTTAATTATAAATCGTTACATACCAAGGTATGCGTCCTTAATAAATCTATTTTAGGATAAAACGACATATTCCGACGCTTTTGGTTTGGTTTTTTATTATGCTATATCCACGTGAGCGTGAGTAATTATTGTATATCTATTAAGAGCATTGATCCGTGATCATTTGATCTACTTAGCTTTTATCTGTCCTTTGATCTATAAAATGATTATATTAGATATAATGTACTTAGTACTAAACTTACCGTTTTGTATCAACTATATTAGCAGAGGAGACGTTTTTGAACAGGTGTACCTAGGTATGTCATGCTTTTGTAAGTACATGGAGTATGTTTTACTTTCCGTTGTACCTATATGTTATCGTGCTGCATTTCATCTTGCATACGTAACATTATTACCAGTCAGAGTAAATCCTTGGAATTTGATTGGTCAGTTTGCCAAAAACTGCCGGGGTGTACAGTACCGTATTCAGCGGCTTCCGCGGAGAATACATAATTATTCAAATTTGAGGTGTGACGTCATTTGTTTTGTTTTTATTCTTAGCGTCGATTCGAAATTTCATATCGTCCTTACTCCAATAATTCTGGATGGATTACGACCAAATTATCGATAATAAACGTAAACAAGAGTACCGCATACGGTACATAATACGCCCACTTGCAAACTTTCTCTGATTCAACATGCCTTATAAGTGTTGACATTTTCTAAGCTGTGCTTCAGATCTTGATTTCCATATTAAGGTGATACTATTTTTAAAACAATTGAAGTGAATATCTTATTTAATAAAAGAGTTACAGCTAATCCTCATATTTGCAGATTTTGGTAAAGTGCAACGGGCGTAATTCTGTAAAGACAAACTGAATGAAACTAAAAATAAACTCAGCTTCAGATTTTGTTGCTTAAAACATTTGTGTTAAGTTTCATTTATATCATTTTAATAGTTTTCCCAGAAAACAACAGACAAACTAAAAGTTGACCGACAAACAAAGCAACGAACACACAAAGTTCAAGGACCATAACTTTAGAATAAAATGACATATCAAAACCCCCGCAATATATGTAAAAATTCACATTAAGGTTTAACCATATAAAAAATTTGAAGTAAATATCATTTCAAATGAAAAAGTTATGGCCATCCTAATATTTGCATAGATTTGCATTATTTTTTTAAGTGCAAGGGCCATAACTCCAAAACAACAAATCAAATGATCCTCAGAATCGACTTAGCTTCAGGTCTTGATGCATTAAACATATGTATGAAGTTTCATTAATATCTGTCAAACAGTATTGCCAGAAAACAGCGGACAAACTATATGCATATATTTGCATTATTTTTTAAGTAAAAGGGCCATAACTCCGAAATGACAAATCCAATAAACCTCAAAATCGACTCAGCATCAGATCTTGATGCATTAAACATTTTTGTGAGGTTTCATTAATATCTCTCAAACAGTTTTCCCAGAAAACAGCGGACAAACTATTTGCATGTATTTGCATTACTTTTTAAGGACAAGGGCCATAACTATGAAACGAACAATTAAATGATCCTCAGAATCAATTCAGTTTCAGATCTTGATGCATTTAACATTTGTGTGAAGTTTCAATAATATCTCTCAAATAGTTTTCCCAGAAAACAGTGACGAACTATTTGCATGTACTTGCATTATTTTTTAAATACAAGGGCCATAACTCCAAAACGACAAATCAAATGAACCTTAAAATTGACTCAGCTTCAGATCTCGATGCATTAAACATTTGTATTAAGTTTCATTAATATCTCTCAAATAGTTTTCCCAGAAAACAGCGGACAAACTATTTGCATATTTTTTAAGGACAAGGGCCATAACTCTGAAATGAAAAATTAAATGAACCTCAGAATCGACTCAGCTTCAGATCTTGATGCAGTTAACATTTGTGTGAAGTTTCATTAATATCTGTCAAATAGCTTTCCCAGAAAAAAGCGGACAAATAATTTGCATTATTTTTTGAGTAAAAGGGCCATAACTCCGAAACGACAAATCAAATGAACCTCAGAATCGACTCAGCTTCAGATCTTGATGCATTAAACATTTGTGTCAAGTTTCATTAATATCTCTCAAATAGTTTATCCAGTAAACAGCGGACAAACTATTTGCATATTTTTTAGGACAAGGGCCATAACTCTGAAATGAAAATTTAAATGAACCTCAGAATCGACTCAGCTTCAGATCTTGATGCAGTTAACATTTGTGTGAAGTTTCATTAATATCTGTCAAAGAGTTTTCCCAGAAAAAGCGGACAAATAATTTGCATGTATTTGCATTATTTTTTTAGTAAAAGGGCCATAACTCCGAAACGACAAATCAAATGAACCTCAGAATCGACTCAGCTTCAGATCTTGATGCATTAAACATTTGTGTCAAGTTTCATTAATATCTCTCAAATAGTTTATCCAGTAAACAGCGGACAAACTATTTGCATATTTTTTAGGACAAGGGCCATAACTCTGAAATGAAAAATCAAATGAACCTAAGAATCAAGTCAGCTTCAGATCTTGATGCATTAAACATTTGTGTGAAGTTCCATTAATATCTGTCGAATAGTTTTCCCAGAAAACAGCGGACAAACAAAATGTTGACGGACGAACGAACGAACGAACGAACGAACAAACGAACGAACGAACGAACGAACGAACGAACGGACGGACGGACAGGGCCACGACAATATACGACCACCTTTATTAGGTGGGCGTATAAAAACTGTACCTCATACGTTCCTCAATTTAACACTATCAACTTATCAGTACAACGTCGTGTTACCGTTAATGTTTACAAGTGAAGTTTCAATTCTTCTTTTGAAATTGCTCTGAGACGACGTCATATTTGCTCTGTGATGACGTCATGTTTTCTTTGTCATGTCGTCATACAATTAGAGATCTAATGTCAGCAAAATAAGAGTTGTTATTTCTTAATTAGGTAAATCGGATCTCTGACTGGTAATAAATTCGTTACACGGTAATTTGGCAGGGTGTACGGGCTGGTATGACCGGGTTAGATCACGTATTTCCTTCGGCTAACGCCTCAGGAAATACGGGATCTAACCCGGTCATACCAGCCCGTACACCCTGCCAAATAACCGTGTAACTAATAGTATGGTAGTATATAATCCTTCCTAATCTCGTTACACGCTAGGTAAATCTAGTCTAAGAGCATCGTATTTGCTACCATTCGAGTTATGTTGTGTTCATTTCGTCTTGCATACGTAACAGTATGGTAGTATATCATCCTTCCTAATCTCGTTGCACGCTAGGTAAATCTAGTCTAAGAGCATCGTATTTGCTACCATTCGAGTTATGTTGTGTTCCATCTATCTTCATAAATACAAGTTCAGATATACACAATGCTATTTATAAATGGCAATTAAAGCTGCACACGTTACGTCGTTGTTTCACACAATAAGAGGAAAATACGTGAGAGAAAGCATTTACTGGACTGGTTGACCCGTGGTCAGAATAAAGACATAGAACGAGTGCTTAAGACTTGAAGTGTATCAGTGTTTTACCGTGGTCACATATGCAAACACCGTGGATCCAGATCATACGCTTCATTATGACATTCTAACGTTTTTAGCATTTTGATCCTACAATCAAGGGACATAATTATTCGTCACTTTCAGAATGGCCGCCACTTGAAATAGTAATGGAACTAAAATATAAACTGCAACTGAAACATTAAAAATAAATGTTTTACCTCAATATTTTCCCTTATTCGATCCGGTATTGTGTCATAAAGGGCTCTTACATATTGTACAGTGATGTTTTTACAAGATACGGGTAACTTCGTCGATCAGTTGTTCATGGAATTCGATTCGGGATCGTGTCATAAAGGGCTCTTACATATTGTACGGGGATGTTTTCCCAGATACGGGTAACATCGTCGATCAGCTGTTCGAGCAATGGATGTCTGTGATATGGGGTTTTAAATTTCGTTTTATATAAAGCCAAATGTTTTCAATTATATTAAAAACTTGGGAGTATGCTGGCCATTGTGTGGTGTCAATATGGTTCTCTGTCAAATAATTTTACACTAAATTGGCTCTGTGATCAGGGGCGTTGTCATCTTGAAAAATGTAAATTCCATTTCCAAAGTGTCAGGCAGTAACAGGCCATACATGATTATCGAAAATTTGTATATATTGCTGAGCATTTATATTTCCATCTACAGCAGTCAAAGTTCCAAATCCTTCAAGACATACCCAACCCAAGGCCATTACACTGACCTTAGCCCTCGGAGATGGGACACACTTAATGCGGCTTATTCTTTTCATCGTCCTTTCCCCAAATAAAAATATTCTTATTTTTGCCAATACTCACCTGGTTCTCATCACTAAATATCCATTTGCGCCAGTGTTCATATACAGTCCAATATTTGCTTTCTTTACACCACGTGACTCGATTTTTGTCTAGCCCTCTCCTTCACAAATACCTTCCTCTTTACCATCCCTCGCTTATATCCTAATTGATGAAATTTTCTCTCAATAGGTTTGGAACGAAAAGAGCGATCTTTGCCCTCATTAATCATATTAGTAACATCCTGCTGGGATCTTCTTCTGTTACTTTTCACATGAGAAGGCTTCGTCATGTGTCTGTAAACAACTTCTACCTTCCTCTCCCACCACGATTTTCTGCAGTTCCACAATCCTGATATTTATTAATAACACTTGAAATTTTAGCCCTAGGTATCTCCAAAATCCATGATAATTCAGCTTTATCTTTATTTTCCCTATAGCTATAAATGATAATTTCCCGTACATCAACACTTAATTCCTTAGATGTCGGTGCTATTTTATAAACCCTTTATTTAATATTTGTAAACAATCCAGACGACAAAAATATCTGTGTATTACGTCATCCAATATGTAAAGTAAAATTTGACCGCCAATTCATGGACATTTATAGTATTTATTTTATTTATAGCGCGATACATGAATTACATAGATTAGTACATCGGATCCAGCGCTTCATGTCTGCTTAAAATTGTATCAAAAGTACAAGTATGAGTCATGCAGGAAGCACCACATACAAAACACACATCTATCCGAACAACATCACAACAAGAAAACACATCAAATGTACATATCTATCAAAACACAAAGAGACGGAGGGAGGGAGACAAAACAAACGATAAGAGGAAGGTGGAAGTACTGCCTTGGAACAGCCAGGTACAATAGTCACTGGGGGTTTAAACCGGTTTAAGGGCGCCCAACCTCACACGTATTCCATCTCCACCCTAAAAGACAAACAGTGTAAATAAACATATCTCCTCTCAAACTAATCCACAACAACCGCGACGGCAAATGCAGTAGTAAATTGTATGTAGAATACATATTTAAGTGCAATAAACTGGATCCAACTATCGGTATTGTACTCTATAATTGAGAATGAGCTGCAACCAGAGTACCTGTAGAAACGTAATAAAGGGTACGACACAAACGAGATACAAATATCCGACCTCTCTTGTAGCCTAAATGTTTACTACAGACGAAACGCTATTTCTGACGTGCTCATGCCAAGGTTCATGCTGACTCAAAGAGGTTTGTGGACAAAGTATCAGTGAAAAGGAGCGATATATAAACAGTTATGCTCATCATTAGAACTGTACATTACGTTTGCTACATTATCAGTAAACTGTTACAAGCCATTGCTTAGATCACATGGCTATTTTCCAAAACCATGATTTAATTCAAATTAAATATATGTGGTGTTGGTTGATGATAAAGCTGGAGAGCTAGAGCATTATCATCTGTAAATATTATATAGTCGATAGATACAGTTTAAGTATACAATGGAAAGCATAGGTAATGAAACAGAGCACTGTGGAACGTAACGCCTCTATTGATATGTAGAGTCTAATAAAATAAAATTGACAAGCTGTACTGTGAGAGACAGTCTCGAATCTGCCTCCCGAATATTTCGTTTTAAATAATTGTGCCAGACTCTTTTGAATACCTTTGGTATGCCACTGAAACCCAACATGATTTACTTACGATTGCCAAACAGCCTTACGAATTAAAATATTTATTTATTAGGTATATATATATATTAAGCTGGTGTACGGTTCAATTACTTGAAAAAAAGCCATATCAGTATTTATTGTACATATATAGAACAGAAATTCAAACCCACAGTAAATTCAGAAAATGTTATTTTTCTGGAGATCATTATATAATTGTTAAACAATGGCTCGGTCCACCTTTCCTACATACATTATTGACAATATTGGTCGATAGGTTGATACTTGTTCCTTCTTTATTGAACAATGACATATTTGCAGATTGTCAAATTATAGGATATAATTAATCAGTTTAAATGATATACAGCGGTTACCTAATTCCCTTATCATTCTGTGACATATAAAACTATTCATGAGGTAAAGGCTTACGTATATAAAGAAATATAAATGGCGTGACATTAGACTTGGGCTACTTTTCGTATCTTGAGTGACTAATAAATATTGTAATTCTAAATTAAAACAAAACCATCAAGTCATCGTGGATACTTACAGAATGCAAACTCAAATTATGTTACTGATTTTGTATATATGATGAATAAATGTGTCAAGTTGCAGCCCTTAACATGCCAAGCGGTACTGTTCAGATACCCATAGAATATCCATTTTGCCTACAATACTTTATCACAAACCAAGTTTAAACGAATAACCAGAGAAAATTTAACCATACAATAGCGGCAAATATAGATCTCAAATCGGATGCGGAATGTCCTTTACATTATCATGTTATAGTTGCTTTGTATATTGGTAACATCTCAACAAGGGGAAAGTCCGGTTTACTTTTAAAATCGGCGAATTATCCAGTTTTGTTTACATGCTTCAGTTATTTCCAATACTCAGCAGTTCTAATATAAGCCTCGCTTTCAATGTAGCTAAGCCATTTGATCAGTAATTATCGATAGTATTATCTGAGAACCCCACTCCTTAAAACGTGACCTATTCCCTTATATTTTCTTTTTATGTATGTACGCATTGTGAACAGTTTAATTCTGTTTAGTCATGTAAAGAATAGTTTCATTGTCTGTTCACCGCTGTTTATTCCTCTTAAGGGTAATTTGTCTTCCATAAGTTGTCTTATCGTCCTAATGAGTAACTATTAAGCCAATATTAAATTAGACTAGAATTGTTAACGTTGCCAGTTAGCGATAAAAGAGCATATTATACATCCAGATATCATGAGTTCTCTCAGCAAATAACATCTGGTAATCCAACGGTAGCTTAACCCTTTTCCTGGTTACTATTCATATACTAAATTATGACTTCATGGATAATAATCCGCTGTTTTTCAGGATGTAATTGGTATTGGTAGAAATTGAAGAGTCACGTATATTATGTTATATTTCAAAAGCAAACAGAGCAGACTCTTCTTTTATAACAAGCTGAAATGTGTTTTATGAATGTTTCACCAGAACACCGTATGTGTCATTGTCATACTAAGCGTGATCTGAAAAGTTTAGTACTCTATGAAGGCGACCTCTCAAATCCGGAAACGGAAGGAGGGCGTCTGATATTGTACTCGTTTTTGTCGTACCCTTTATTACTTTTCTACAGTTACTCTCTTTGCAGCTCAATTACTAGAAAAAGTAAATGTACATGTATATAAAAGACACAAAGAGACGCATAACAAACAAACAATAGTAGGGAGACGGAAGTACCGCCTTGGAACGGTCAGTGACAAATGTCACTAAGGGGTTAAACCGGTTTCGGGGCGCCAAATCTCACTTATTCCATCCCCACCCTAAAAGACAAACAGTGTAAATAAACGTATCCCCTCTCCGACTAACCTTCAAAAACCACGATGGCAAATACAGTGGTAAAGTGCATGTAAAACAAAAACATTTAGTGAAACAAACTGTATCCACCTATCGCTAGGGTACTCCATGATTGAGCTGAACACAGAGTTACTGTAGACAAGTTATAAAGGGTACGACAAAAACGTACAAATATCAGACGTCATTCCGTTTCCGGATTTAAGAGGTCGCATTCATAAAGTTCTAAAACTTTATTGTTGGCGTACATGCAAAGAGGGCAGCGTGATTGCCAACTGTAAGTGTTGACAACCAGGCATGAAGTATGTTGTAGTACCATAGGATCATATCCCCTTTTAACGATATTTTCAGCGAATTTAGTGAACAAAGTGAGAAAATGGGTATGCCCAATAATTTTACGAAGTTTGTAAATCACATCACCATAAAATTCAGGATGTGAAATACCGTGTCGCAAGAGCGCCTTAAGAAAACTGTTTATTATATCTATATCCTGGTTAAGCAGCTTTTCAATTAAAATGAGATTTTGACTGTTAAAATAGTCAACAGAAGAACAAGCTCTAGCGAAACGAATAAGTTGAGATATATAAACCCCGTAAGATGGGACACGGGGAGCATCTTCATCAAGATGAGGGGGGAAATTACAAAATTAAAATCAAATTCGTCTCTTTTGTCATAAAGTTTAGAAGAAATTATTCCATTGTCAATTTGAAGGTCTAGGTCGAGAAAAGCCGCATAAATGTAAGCTTTATTCAGACGGGTACATGATAGGAATCAAAACATCAATGAAAGGGTTATTTAAGTTGAAAATATCATCCAAATATCGAGAAGTATCAATGAAGGCTTTTATGATATCTTATTGTGATTGTGGGTTCAAACTCAACATGAAATATGTCTCATATCAGTACAAAACCAAATCAATCAACAATGCGTTCTGGTTGGAAGACACAACGCGAGGTCGAAAGAAACAAAATTAAGTGTTGTACATAATGAGTGAAAAAGAAAATGATAGATTTAGATTCTAAATGTTTGTGAACCAGTTAACGCCTTCTTTAAAACATCAACATAATACAATCTTCAAATAATGATTGTCCATTATCTGATACATTATACTAATATGAGTATGACAAGCATCAAACTCAATAAAGAAAGGTAATCTATGTTTAGGTCCTTTAGTTATGAAATCCTGATACTAGTATCTTTAATCATTTCAAAATTACCAGTAATGACATGTCTTGCTGGTTTGGAGCAAACGATTGAAGTGCTACAGTCTCAATAAGTGGGGTTTTTGACATCTATATTTAAGTCAGAGACAATCTTATTGTAGTTACAAATAACGTTGCTAATATGTATATTATATTCATAAAAGGAAAAGAAGCAGTTTTTATGAAATTTGGGAATAGCATCATGTACTATATATAAATATATTTTGAATATCAACAGAATCGATACCTTTATTTATGAATTGAGCGGTATGTAAATCATGAAAAGACAAATTAAGACGTAATTTACGCTTAATATTACCATTTCGTCGTCTACTATGCGATCTACTTTTACATATAAAGAAATGATCGATGCTAGGATCGTATAAGGATAAATTACCACTTTGGTAAATGTTGTCATTTAAGCCATAAGGAAAAGGTGTTAACATAAAACAACATAACCTTTCGACTATGTACTGAACCCGAAGCTACATAAAAACCCTTATAATGCGCGTTTAATTGCTAACTCTAGTTGTTGTACTACTACTAAACTATCTAAACGTTTGACGTCATGTATTACTACTATCAAAGAACATGTAAAACGTTACTGTGATAAAATTTATTAAACTTCTGGAATTAATGTTTTTGGTCCATAAAAGATTCTAATGATATTTTAATTAAACGTGAAAATGAACAGTACACCATTTCTTCGTTGGGCTCTTATGATTTCTTTACACTCTATACTACTCTACCTCACCATCATTTATCATCGAATTCAGAGGTTGAACATTACACGATGTGGACTTCGTAGATCTCTAACGTTTCCTTTAGATAACATATTTGTGCGCTATACCATATATCGTCAAGGTGTTGGTATACCTATGGGTACAAATTGTGCCACTCTCGTTGCAGATTTGTTTTTGTATTGCTAAAAGAGGGATTTTATGCTTAGCGTAAAACCTGATACACAAGCTGAAATTGTTAATGCTTTTAATAAAACTTCTAGGTATTTAGGCGATATTTTGAATTTGGATAATCTTTATTTTTGTTTCTTCTATTTATCCTAAAGAATTTACTTTAAACAAAGCGAATCGATCCGACTCTATGGCTTCGTTTATAGATTTGACTATATCCATCACAAATGATAAATGGAAAAGTAGTAAAGTCAAGCAGGCAAAGCCACATGCAAGACGCAACCACCACCAAAACACCGATAGACAGCATGACACACACACACACGCCCAAACGCACACGCACACACACACACGAAATGAACACAGAAAACACCAAAAGACACACAAGAACCAGGGACAAACGTTCCACAACATGAACAAACCACAAGCACAAAGACGCAATGCAAACAAAAGGAAGGGTGACAAAGAGAGTACCGCCTTGGCACGGTCAGCAGCAAAAACACCACTGGGGGTTTAAACCGGTTTACGGACGTCCTAACCTCACACTTCTCTCAAAGTCACCTTAGCTTTACAAATATTGTAAATAAAGGTATCCCCGCTGGACTTACCCACAACATAGACGACGGTGAACACAGGACAACATGTAAAACATAGCATAATAACTGTGACAATCCGTCAAATATGTACTCAATGACTTTGCTGAAGTCAGAGCACCTGCAGGTAAGCCGTTAAGGGCACGACAGGGAAAAAATAATCCAAAATATACGATAAAATGGAAGTCTTTAATTCTAAAATTGTTAATTATCCTTTTCTAGATGGTGATGTGTCCCGTTCTACATCTTATGGGTTTATATGAATTTGTTCGCTTTGCCCAAGCCTGTTCTTTGCTAGAATATTTAAATAGTCGTAATTTAATTATAACTGATACACTTCTTGAGCAAGGTTATCAAAAGATTAGGAAAGCTTGTCTCAATTTTATTATCGAAATTTACCTCTCATTATGTCTCCCCCCATATTTATATGGGGGAGACATATTGTTTTCGTGAGAGTTGTCTGTCTGTCTGTCCGTCCGTCCGTCTGTCCGTCACACTTTTTGTCCGGACGATTACTTCAATATGCCTGATGCCAGTTGATTGAAACTTCATATATGGAAAGAGCATAATGAGAGGAAGTGTCATGCACAAGGTCCATAACTCTGGCTTCACTAATATAGGAGTTATTGCCCCTTGTCCGGACGATAATCCTATATGGCACATGCCATTGGAATGAAACTTCAGTGCCAAGGCGGTACTCTCTTTGTCACCCTTCCTTTTGTTTGCCGTGCGTCTTTGTGCTTGTGATTTGTTCATGTGTGGAACGTTTGTCTCTGGTTCTTGTGTGTCTTTTGGTGTTTTCTGTGTTCATTTCGTGTGTGTGGGTGTGCGTGTGCGTTTGGGTGTGTGTGTGTGTCATGCTGTCTATCGGTGTTTTGGTGGTGGTTGCGTCTTGCATGTGGCTTTGCCTGCTTGACTTTACTACTTTTCCATTCATATATGGAAAGATCATGACGAGAGGAAGTGTCATACACAAGGTCCATAACTCTGGCTTCACTAATAATGGAGTTATTGCCCTTGTAAAAAAAATTCACAATTTTTTGTCCGGACGATAACTCCTATATGGCTCATGCCATTGGATTGAAACTTCATATATGGAAAGATCATGACAAGAGAAAGTGTCATACACAAGGTCCATAACTCACTAATAATGGAGTTATTGCCCTTGTAATGTTTTTTTCACAATTTTTTGTCCGGACAATAACTCCTATATGGCTCATGCCATTGGATTGAAACTTCATACATGGAAAGATCATAAGAGAAAGTGTCATGCTTAAGGTCCATAACTCTTGTTTCACTAATATTGGAGTTATTGCCTTTTGTAAAAAAAATCACAATTTTTTGTCAGGATGATAACTCCTATATGGCACATGCCATTGGAGTAAAACTTCATACATGGAAAGATCATGATAAGAGAAAGTGTCATGCATAAGGTCCTTAACTCTGGCTTCAATAAATTGAGAGTTATTGCCCCTTGTACATTTGTTTAACGCTTTCTTGTCCGGATGATAACTCCTACATTGCTCTTGCCATTGTATTGAAACTTCATACATGGAAAGAGCATGATGAGTGAAAGTGTCATGAACAAGGACCATAACTCTGGCTTCAATACTTTTGGAGTTATTGCCCTTTGTTACATTTTTTGTCTGATCAATAACTCCTGTTCGACTGATGCTATTGGAATGACATTTCATTTATGGAAAGAGCATGATGAAAGTAAGTGTCGTACACAAGGGCCATAACTCTGGTGTCAATATATTTGGAGTTATTAGCTGTTATCATTTTCTTCTTGAAAAATGTGGTGTGGAAAGTGCATAATGAGGGGAAGTATCAATCATCAAGTCCATAACATTTTTAGTGATTTCCCTTTACATATTGTTTTTATTAGAGGGGAGACATCCGTTTTTGTGACAAAAACCTCTAGTTTGTAAATATGATTGTAATCTACGGACGTAACTGCAAGAATGTATTTCTAACCCGGAATTCTATGGTGATGTTATCTACAAACTTAGGCAAGTTGGGGGAAAATATCCGTTTTCATGATTTTTTATTAAACGCATTAAAACCTTTAGGAAGAAAGGCTATTACCCCATTACATTGCAACACACTGCATGTTTGGTCATTTGACCCCCTTTACAGTCGGTAGCTACGCTTCCCTCTTTGCTTGCACGATGACAGACCGAGAGTATCACTCTATGATGGTATACTCTTAAACCGAAAAAGGGGATGAGCTTACCAGACTCATGTATTGCCTTTTCTATGTCGTGCCCTTAACGGCTTCCCTGCAGTTGCTCTGACTTAGCAAAGTCATTGAGTACATATTTGACTTTCACAGTTGTTGTCATGCTATGTTTTACATATTGTCCTGTGTTTACTCTCTTCTATGCTGTGGGGTGGTCCGTGGGGGATACCTTTACTTACGCTGGTTGTTAAGCTAGCGTGACTTTGGGATACGTGTGAGGTTATGACGTCCGTTAACTGGTTTAAATCCTCATTGGTGGTGGGTTTGCCACTGACCGTTCCAAGGCGGTACTCTCTTTGCCACCCTTGCTTTTATGTTTGTTTGGTGTCTGTGTCTTTGAACTTGTGCGTTTGTTCATGTTCGTTCAGTGTTTTTGTGCCTTAGTACTTGTGTGTGTGTACGTGTGTATGTGTGATTGTGTATGTGTGTTACTGGATTTCTATCGGTGTTTTGATGATAGTTGCGTTTTGTGTGTCTTTTCCAGCTTCACCTTACTACTTTTTTATTTGCATATGTTTTATTTTATCCATTCTAGCTCTGTGAATAAACGAGGTTTCAATTAAAAACTGTTGGTAGTATTAGAATTTTAACAAATTTGTCCTGCTTGTTGAACCGAAACATACTTGAAAGAATGTCCTGTATCTCGAACAAAAATGCGAACTCTTTTAATCCTGCAGTGATTCACTGTGTTCACGAAACCTTGTTTTTAAAAGAAACACCCGTCGTCTGACCCACATAATGAAACCACAGCGTATCACATTTCAAGTTAGAACATATATGATATTAGACAAGAACAACTATGAGTCATGCAGGAAACACCACATACAGAACAAACAGCCGCCCGAACAGCAACACATGAAAACACGGCAAATGTACATAACTAGCAAAAGCATAAAGAGACGCACAAGGACAAAACGAACAAACAATAGGGGGAAGAAGGAAGTACCGCATTGGAACGGTCAGCGACAAAAGTCACTGGGGTGGGGGTGGGGGTTAAACCGGTTCAGGAACGCCCAACCTCACACGTATTCTATCCCCATCCTAAAAGACAAACAGTGTAAATAAGCGTATCCCCTCTCCTACTAATCTACAACAACCGCGATGGCAAATACGTTGGTAAAGACCATGTTAAACAAAAACATTTAAGCGAACCAAACTGTATCCACCTATCGCTGGTGTACTCAATGATGAGCTACAAACAGAGTAACTGTAGAAAAGCAATAAAGGGTAAGAATAAAACGATATAGTAGAGATATCCAACGTCCTCCTTCCGTTTCCGGATTTACAAGGTCGCTTTCATAGAGTACTAAACCTTTCTCGTCGGTGTGCATGTAAAGAGGACAGCGTGATTGCCAACTGTAAAATGGTTGACAACAAGACATGCAGCATGTTGTATTACTATAGGATCACATCCCTTTTTAATGTCTTTTTTAACATATTTGAAGAACAAAATGAGAAAATGGGTATGTTCAATAATCTTACGGAGTTTGTAGACTACATCCCCATAACATTCAGGATGTGAAATACCATGTCGCAGGAGCGCCTTGAGATTACATTTGTACTTGCCAATAAATGAGAGATTCCGATAATAAAATTTAGAGAAAGTTTTAAAACGTGTTAAAATCGTCAATAGATGAACAAGCTCTAGCAAAACGAATAAGTTGAGATATATAAACTCCGTATATTAAAATCCAAATAATCTCTTTTGTCATAAATTGTAGAAGTCATTCCATTGTCAATTTTAAGGTCTAGATCAAGAAACGCTGCATTAGTATCGGAAGGTTTAGTTTTATTCAATTTGAGTTCTTTTGGGTAAATTGTAGGAATCAGAACATAGTTACAGTCTATATCAGAATTAATATTAACACTAAGCACTTTACCATTGGTTAACAATGTGTCCCGGTTGTACGATCGCCAAATATGACAGTGTTCACTAGTTACGAGGTGGCGGGGTTATGATAGCACGTGCAGACACCACGCGGGGTCGAATGAAACAGAAGTCTTAATGATTAAGTGCTGTACTTAATCGAGTGCAAAAGGCAGTTTGATTGACCAAAAATGTAGGTTTTATTCTAAATATTTGTGAACCAGTTAGTCCCTTCTTTAAAACATGAACATAATACCACTATGGTTAATGTTGTCATTTAAGCCCAAAGGAAAATGTGTTTTGTAATTTCTTTATCCAGTCTAGTTTAGTGATAAAACGAGCTTTAGATTTAAAACTGCTAGAAGTATTAGAAACATAATAAATTTGTTCTACTGGTTGAATCAAAGCATATTTGAAAGAATGTCCTGTATCACGAAAATGCTAGTAAAGAAAATTGCGAATTCGTTTGATCGAGCAGTGGTAATTGTGTTCACGAAACCTTAGTTTTAAAGAACGATCAGTCTGACCGTAATACTGATTACCACAGCGTGGCGCATTTCAAGTTAAAACATATATGCTATAAGACACGTATAGACACGAGGGTTGTTCAATATGTATTGTGCATCGTGCAACAGCACGATAATTGTGTGCACCATTTCAATGATATTGATACACCTCTATTCAATATGTTTATAATGGTATGTCGGTCTATATTTTGTTCAACAGTTTTAACCCTTCGCTTGCTGTTCACGTCAATAAACCTACCTGTAAATAGTAAAGACCCAGATGATACAGCTCCTGCAGGAGCTGTCTCATCAGGGTCTGCACTATTTACAACTTGATCGTGCAACCAGTGCACTCAACAGCAGTGATTGCACAGAGAAATAATTGTAGACAGTGAAGATATATGCATTTATGCCACAGAGCATGGGTAAAGAAGAAATGCATTTTAAAATTCAGCAAGAGAAGGGTTAAAATAATCTCGATTTCAACAGGGCCATTGGTTGACCACTGTTGTACAAGTGGTTGGAAAATATGTTGAGATTATTAAAGAAACAAGATCGTACATAAAAATTCGCACAAAGCTCGGTCATTCGTTTTACTGAATTGGGGGAAATTTATGGGTCCCATAACGTATATAATGAGACAGTTCGTAGATGGGGAAAGAACATTTCACACTGCCACAGAGTCTGTTAAAGATACTGCAAATCAAGACGATCTGTACATAACTGCAACCGGTAAGAAGAATGTTTCAAAAGTTAGGGAAGTCATTGAAAGTGATTGCAGATACACAGATTGCGATTTTGCCATAGCTTTTGGCATATCAAAGTACGAAATATTTCTGCCAGATGGATACCTAATCCATTGAAAGATGAACTAAAAAGGATGAGCGTACAAACGGCCAAGCAATTGCTGAAAAAGTTTCCAAATTTCAACTAAAGGCAATTTGCAAATTTGCTATTTGGATGATTATCGAGTACATCTTTACGATGTCATGTTTATTCTTTTCATAATAAAACAGTTACATGATTATTACCCACTTGTATTTATATTTTCTTTTGATTTATTTTAAATTATTGGTGCTTAAATGTTTCATGTACTTTTCCCGTACTTTTAAATGATGACGTCACTTGTTTACCATTTCAGTTCTTTTTAATATCATTTAGTCTTGAAATCGTTACTCATGTTGTGTAGTCTGAAGGGGGGATTTTATTTTACATTTTGACTTGGGTGAAGGTGGTGTAAGTGTGAGGTTGGGTACCCACAGACCAGGTTTAAGCCTCAGTAACCATGTTTTGCTACTGACCGTTCAAAGGCGGTACTCCTGCTTTTACCCTATGGTCAACTCTGTTATTGAATATGTTTCATGTTTAATGATTTATGGCTTGTGGTTGTGACGTTTCTTGTTCGATGGTGTTGGGTGCAGAGTCGTATGTGGCTCTCCCTGTTTTTTTCCATATTTGTTACTGGAGGCGAGACATGGGTGGATTACTTCGAGCAAGTTAGGAAAATAGGAAACAAGATATGGCTAACTAAACACGGCAGACGACATGTAGTTGCCAAACGGACAATGATCACAAAGAAGGTCCTCCATGCTATATTCTTCTCATGTGCCGGTATAGCCATACAAGTAGTGGTACCAAAATGCAAAAGTGTCACTGGGCGATATTACTGTGATGTGGTACTGAAAAAGCTAAACATAACACCAGAAACGACGTCCAGTGACAGGATTTCAATATGTTTTTCTATTCCGTGATACTGTCCCAGCCTATACATCTGAAATCGTAAAGCAATTTCTAAAGTACAAAAATGAATCATGCAGGAAACACCACATACAGAACAAACAGTCGCCCGAACAGCAACACAAGGAAACAGCAAATGTACATAACTATAAAAACATCAAGAGACGCACAAAGACAAAAGTCAGTTAAGGTAACCGTCTTGCCACATCCACCGTACTCTCCAGATCTAGCCCCTGGCGAATTTTTCCTTTTTCCAAAACTGAAAAAGTTCTTATCTGGTCGGCGATATACATCCAGGCAAGCCATTGGCTCAGCCGTCAACCTCTGAGGTATACCCAAATAATCCTACCGTGACGCACTCCGGAAGTGGATTCACAGACTGAGGTTATGTATTTCCAACAACGAATAATATTTTGAAGGCATGTAAACATAATGTGACCTTTCGAGTCGGCTACACACACTTCTTATTATTGCACTTTATAATTACATGTATTGGGTATATTCTGTCAAATAATGTGATTTTTGATGTTTGAGGGACTTTACTATGACGAGTGACACATTGCTTTAAAGGAGAAAGCACGATCTTCAGTCCATTATGAAAAATGTTATTAATATCAGATGGAGGAACATGAAATGACGAAGCAGAATACAGTTTTAGAGGTTTATTCAAACTAACCGAACCCTTATCATGCTTTGCGCGACCTGACTTGCATATCCTCGGTAAATAGTTTCTCAAAAGCTTTAACTAATCAAAACGAACCAAACGGTGTTTAGCAAACATTTTGTTTTCTGCAACACATGAAGGGTTACATTATGGAATAATATCGGGCAAGTTGGAAGAGGTGATTGTGTTAAAATGCAAATGATCCGATGAATATCTAAATCAAATTTTCTTAATATCAATTATATGTCTGTAAATTGAATTACACTGTGAGCTGTTCAATGTGCAAATATTCCATGAATAAGTTTTGACTATAATCATGAAATAATGGCACTGTTTTATGGCCAGAAGATAATTGGTTCTATCATCATAGAGTCAAGGAGGTAAATATTCTCTTATCTTGTCGGGTAATTTACATTCCGTGTTAGTGTCAGTTGCGTGAACATAATCACAGTTAAACAGTCTGGGTTCCCACCGGAATTGCCAGATAAGGCCCTGAATTAACCAATACATTCGCGGTCCTAAATCTGACTAGAACACCTCTTATATGTTAGCATGTTTAAATGGTAGAATATCCAGATTACTTCATATTGTGATCGTGTGTTTAACGAAATGGCAAAAAACCCGCAAAATTGACGACTAGACAGACTACCACGTTTTCAGTAGACAATGTATCACTGCAAAATAGTGTTTACTGCTAAAATGAAACCAATTTGGCTGACAATGACACCACACCAGCCAACGTAAGATTTTAATTCTGCTTTCAATTCTCAAGAGGTTAAGATCTTTAAAAACAATATTACAAATAAAAAAGTAGAAAAGTCAAGCAGGAAAAGCCACACACAAGACGCAACCACCACCAAAACATTGACACACACAACACACTGATGAGAGGAACATTTCAAACATCAACAAACGCACAAGTACAAAAACACAAGACACACATAAAGCTAAGGGCGGCAAAGAGAGTGCCGCTTTGGTATCCCCGCCGGACTTCCCCACAACACAGAAGACGGTAAACATAGGTCAATATGTGAAACAACATAAAAACAATTGTGATAATCCGTTAAAATGCACTCAATGACTTTGCTGTTTCCTTGTGTTGCTGTTCGGGCGACTGTTTGTTCTGTATGTGGTGTTTCCTGCATGACTCATTTTTGTACTTTTGCTGAAGTCAGAGCAACTGCAGGGGAGGCCGTTTAATCGCATGACATCTAAGCGTTTAATTTAATATCTAACCCTTTCTAAATATTTTGAATAGAGGTCATTACAGGAAATATTGTTGTTAAATATATTTATAATAAAATCTGACCAAATTCGGATCTTTAACTCCATCCCTGGCGACAATTTATTGACATGGTTTAGAATGATGTCATGAATGTACCATTGTGCAAAGTTAATCTGATAATTTGTTAGGGCTAAGGTACGTAATTACAGATAAATGTTTTAACAGGTCTCGGTTAGGATATCTCATGGCTTGTTATTGTATATTAACTTGATACACATGGATTCCTGGTCACTGAAGATCAGAATCTACGACATGATTTAAAGGGGTTTGGTAGATTATAACGAAATATTATTTCTCTAGATAGTATACACATGGGCAATGGTTTTTATGAAACTGATGTTCACAGTATGTTTCATATCATCGTGGTAAAATTCAACATTTGTTAAAGGTATCGGAAAGAAAACCACTTAAGGGACACAAGAGTTGAGAATTAAGTCATAAACGTAACCTTACCGGTAATCTGATATTCAGCGAGTAATATTTAGAAACGTTTTGTTAGAGTGACCTAGACCCAGCCTAACCCATACAATATTTGTCAGTATGATGTTTTGTAAACGTATCACACATCTTAATCTTAAGTTATGACGTTACATAGTTTCTTTTGTGTTCGATGAATGTTCATGAGTTTTGGTTTAACGGCACTGCAATACATTTTGACAATGTAGTGCAGATGTGCTTCAGGAGTAGCAGGCGAGGAGGAGTTGTAGTGTTCATATTGCAATGGCAACTAATATAAAATACTGTGTAAAAACGTATCCCCTCTCCAACTAATATACATTAACCGCAGTGCCAAATACAGTCGTAAAGTGCATATAAAACGAAAACATATTTAAGTGAAACAACTGTATCCACCAATCGCTGGTGTGCTCAATGATTGAGGTGCAAACAGAGTAATTGTAGAAAAGTAACAAGGGGTACGACAAAAACGAGACGTCCTCCGTCCGTTTCTGGTTTTAAGAGGTAGACTTCAAAGAGTACTAATCCTTTATTGTCGGCGTACATGCAAAGAGGCCAGCGTGATTGTGAACGGTAAAAGGGTTGACAACAAGACATGCAGTATGTTGTAGTACTATAGGATCATGTCCCTTTTTAATGAATTTTTTAAAGTATTTAGTGAACAAAGTGAGAAATGGGTATGTCCAATACTTTTACGAAGTTTGTTTATTATGATAGTTGTATAATACAGTAAAAGTACAAAAATGAGTCATACAGGAAACACCACATACAGAACAGTCGCCCGAACAGCAACACAAGGAAACAGCAAATGTACATAACTATAAAAACAACAAGAGACGCACAAAGACAAAACAAACACACAATAGGGGGAAGATGGAAGCACCGCCTTGGAACGGTCAGTGACAAAAGTCACGGGGGGGGGGGGGGGTAAACCGGTTTATGGGCGCTCAACCTCACACTTATTCCATCCCCACCCTAAAAGACAAACAGTGTAAATAAACGTATCCCCTCTCCGACTAATCTACAACACCCGCGACGGCAAATACAGTGGTAAAGTGCATGTATAACGAAAACATTTAAGTGAACAAACTGTATCCACCTATCGCTAGTGTACTCAATGATTGAGCTGCAAACAGAGTAACTGTAGAAAAGTAATAAAGGGTACGACAAAAACGAAATAGTACAGATATCCGACGTTCTCCTTCCATTTCTGGATTTAAGAGGTCGCCTTCATAGAGTACTAAACCTTTCTTGTCGGCGTACATGCAAAGAGGCCAGCGTGATTGCCAACTGTAAAAGGGTTGACAACCAAACATGCAGTATGTTGTAGTACAACAGGATCATATCCCTTTTTAATGAAGTTTTTAACATATTTGATGAACAAAGTGAGAAAATGGGTATGTCCAATAATTTAACGAAGTGTGTAAATCACATCACCATAAAATTCAGGATGTGAAACACCGTGTCGCAGAAGCTCCTTGAGATTAGATTGGTACTTGCCAATAAGCGAGAGATTTCGATAGTAAAATTTAGAAAAAGTTTTTCTTAGTTTATGGTATCTATATCCTTGCTTAAGCAGTTTTTCAGTTAAAATGAGATTTCGACTGTTAAAATCGTCAATAGATGAACAACCTCTAGCAAAACGAATAAGTTGAGATATATAAACCCCGTAAGATGGAGCACGGGGAACATCCCCGTCAAGATGAGGAAAATTAACAATATTAAAATCAAAATCATCTCTTTTGTCATATATTTTAGAAGAAATCATTCCATTATCAATTTTAAGGTCGAGATCAAGAAACGCTGCATAATTGTCGGACGGGTTAGCTTTATTCAATTTGAGTTCTTTAGGATAAATTGTAGGAATCAGAGCATCAAAGAAAGGGTTATCTAAGTTAAAAATATCATCCAAATATCGACAAGTTTCATTGAAGGCTTATATAACATCTACTTGAGATTGAGGGTTCAAACGCAACATGAAATCTCTCTCATAGCAGTACAAAAACAAATCTGCGACAAGTGGTGCACAATTCGTACCCATGGGAATACCAATTACCTGACGGTATATAGCATTCCCATAACGTACAAATATGTTATCTAAAAGAAAGGTAAGTGATTCGCAAACTTCTGAGCAAGTCCAATTGGTGTAATATTTCATTTGCTCGTCAGTAAAGAAAGCTTTTTCAGCATTAAATGCCAAGAATGATGTTTTTTCCCGGGCAAATACTTTCTGGATTAAGTTAGTAAGCTTATCCTTAATTAAAATATGAGTTGTGTACAGAGTAGAAAAATCGTACGTGCTTACAGTGGATGCAAGATACCTTTTGTTCTTAAGTTTGTTTAAGACTTCTGAAGAGTTCTTAATAGACCAGAAGAGATTTATTCCAGAATTTTCATAAGTCTTATCACAGTAGAACCTTACATGTTCATATACCTTCGTTAAACAAGAAGTCAACAGTATAGACACTTTAGTAGTTGTACATGAACTAGAATTTGCAATGAAACGCGCTTTATATGGTTTTTTATGTAGTTTTGGTAACCAATACATCGTAGGAAGTTTATGTTGTGTAATTTTAATATCGGTTCCAAGTTGTTCACACTTTTTGACATGGTCTGAAACGATGGTCTTTGCGTCAGTAGTAACCGAAATGTATGACTTGGTATTAATAATTTCCTGCTTCAAGACATCGATATAATGTAATCGTCAAATAATAATCACATTATTCGATGCCTTATCAGCAGGAACAAAAACGTATTTTGAATGGAAATCCTGTAAACCCTGTTTAAGATGTCTAAAAGAAATTCTAGGTTTAGGTGGAAGAAGGTGTTTATTAGAGCTATAAAAGGAAATGCGTTTATCAATAATATCAAAAATTAGTTTTTCCAACTAGAAAGAGCATTAGACTCAACATGTACTCTTCGACACCATTTAATACTAAAATTTTGTAAAGCCTCCGCAATCTGAACTCGACAAGAGTTAAAATTCTATCATGGATGGTATTCTATATTTGGGACCTTTATTCAAAAGAGATCGTAAACGTGTATCTTTAATTATCTCAAAATTACCAGTAATCACATGACCAGCCGGAGAATAGCAAAATTTTGAGGTGGCGCAATCTCAATTATCAGGAATATTATCATTAATATTAAGGTCGGCCACAATTTTATTATAGTTGAAAATTGTATTTCTGATGGGTTTGTTATATTTGTAGCAGATGATATGTGGTTCTGTATTTTTAAAGTATTTAGGAATAGTGTCAATTACATTTTTGTCTCTAAAAATACTTTGGAGGTCAATAAAATCAATACCTTTATTAATAAAAGGAATTTTCAAGAAGAATCTTTGGTGTTCAGATAATTTGTCAATGTGCGGTCAGAGAACATGTAGAGTAAAGCTTTGTATCAAACTAGCCGTTCCTATGAGAGGATCTGATCTAAAAATAATTTTATCGGCTTGCTCGTCAATTGCTTTTAATGAACATATAGATAAGGAGGAAACTCTAGAAAGCATGACATGTTTGCAAGAAGTTAGACGTAAAGTATGTAGATCAAGAAGAGTTATTTTCAAACGAGAGTTTCGTTTAATATTACCATTTTTGCGAATGCCATGTGATCGAGATTTGCGTTTTCGTATAGAAAAAATTGAAAACATATCTATATCTGGTTCTTTTGAAATATTTCCAGTCTGGTAAATATTGTCATTCAGTCCTAAAGGAAAAGGTGTTTGCAATTTTTTGATCCAATTTAATTCAGATATAAATCTAGCTTTTGATTTAAAGCTACTAGTAGCCTCCTTATCATATGTTATATGCTCAACAATTTGTACTAAAACATCTTTAAAAGAATGACCAGATTTCCGAAAGTGTTGGTATAAAAAATTGTTTAGTTTACGATTTCGACACCGATTGTAACCATTTGAAAGCTGTATTGTGGAATGGCCCATCATAGTTAAACTACACACTCTATTTGGAGATACTTTGCCAAAGGTCTTGGATATGAGACAGTGCAGACACAGAATCGTATCAGAATGTTCTTCTTGGAACCCTTATTCTGGATCTACATAGTCTGTATAAGCGTTTGCATTTATAACTCAAATTTAAAGGGCAAATGACTTATTGATCCGTCTTATAAAGCAATTGGTTTCTCAATGCAAGGCAAAGGTACTATAGTAACCCATTTTTTAGCTTTCTGCATTAAGCTACCACTTGCTGCCAATACAGCCATTTAATTGCTTAAAGGCATTTCGAAAGGAATGTTGACCCATTAACCCCCATGCTGTGTATTTGGAAGCTGACTGTCAGACATTTGATACACAAACTGATAAGGCGGGCTACTATCACAGAGGATCAATGTATAATTGCATAACTTTATCTCTTATGGCTATGGACCCTGATTGGACACTGCAGGAGCACAGCTGGATACTGTGTATATAGGGGGTGGGGGTCACTTATATAAGGAGCTTTGAAATGCCTTTAACGCTTCCCGTATTGAAACATCCTTTTGTTCATAATGCTATAAAAATATATCACCTATATATATCCATGCAGTTATCATTTCAACATGACTATGCATGACGTTATGGGCTAAATATATGCGATTTCGCAATCAGTTACCTATTTATTCCACATCAATGATCATATAAGGCGTCAAGAAAACAATGTAAGTTTTAGATAAAGTTGAATCAGTTCACGCCATGACAAAACTCAAATCATCATCTAGCAATGCTAGTTGCCAGCTAAATGGAAATTTGATTTCTCTGTAATAGTAGAAACAATCAATGTCTCTTTCTGTGACCTTTTGCCACCAAAACCAATTGAGGTTGAGGTTTAAAAACCTGAGGTTTAAAAGTGGAAGTTTCATCAATTTCATTCCAAAATACCAAAAGAGTATTGGAAAAATACGTTCCTGGTTCAATACCACGTTGCTCAGAGCCTCATATGGATCCAAATTGTTTGCAACAATTATCAAATATTCATATATAGCGTCGAAAACAATCAGTGATACGGCATTATCTCAAGATAATTGTCAAATTTCATTAGGGAATAACAATACATTAGACAATTTATTCCAATTTTCATTCCACAAAACTATACTTATGTTTTAGAAAATTCAAATTCGGGATTTTATTGGCTCATTTTCGTTCAAAGTACACAATTAGTATCTGGGATAGCCTACGTAGATATAACTCCCAATTACCATAACTCCCAATTACCATTCCTACACGGTAGGAATAAATATAAATACATTTCCCTTAAACTACTGTGGAAATACTCGTAGGAATGAAAACCTCAGATACTCCCAGGAATGCAGATTATCATTGTTTGACCTTTTCTTATTGCAGAATAGATAGATCGACTGCACTTGATAGTTTAAGCCTCACAATTATCACAGACACATCAGAACATATTACTGTAATTCAAATACATGTTTCATACACAATAATAAAAAAACGCTGTAAAGTCATTGCCACGAATTTCTCTTCTGGCTTGTTTCACAATGAACACAAAACTCACCAGGAGATTCCCGTTAAAATGGTCTGAGGGATAGTTTGCAATTATGTAGGATTTAAGTGTTAATTTAACCCTTTACTCTATGAATAGTCATGAAAGAAATAATAACATAATCAATGCCACTCTCATGAATTGTCACACTGGTATATGAATACAAGAACGTTAGTCGTGACAGAAACTATTGATTCAAATCTAAATTCCATACGTAGACTACCATCAGACGGATTAAACAGGCACATTCTGGATCTACTTTTGGTCTACCTTACTTCATAAGGCATAGAAATGCGTATACACGGAGTAGAGTGTTAATATCAAGTGCATTAGATATCGCTCCTTGGTGAATTAGATACTATAAATTTAACCTATATCCACGAACTGACCGGTGTTTGCAAACAGTTTATTCAGATGGTAAATTGCTTTTCAAAACTTGATCGAAATTACATTTGAATGGACATTATGTTTCACAGCGGGGTAAGGGTTAATATATATGATTTGGGCTTTTATTTAGAAACAAATAAAATTGATAAAACGGTTAAATTCTGATGGTTGGAGATCTTTCGAATTACATCAAGCTTCATTTGCCGTCTTTGGTGTCAAATAGAACCAACAAAATATACACATCATACCCTTTATGTTTGTATTAAGTTATTAGTCCCCCACCGGTTACCGGTTGGGGGACTATAGGTTTGCTCGATTCCGTCCGTCCGTCCGTCCGTCCGTCTGTCCGTCTGTCCGTCCGTCCGTCCGTCCGTCTGTCACGCTTTGTGTCCGGGCCATATCTCCTACAAAGTTATGCCAAATTCATTATAACTTCACACATTGAAGAAGCATGATGAGGGCTAGTGTCATGCACAAGGGCCATAACTCTAGCATCAATATTTTTGGAGTTATTCCCCTTTTACATATTTTTTTGTCCGGACAATAACTCTTTATCTACTGGTTCAATTGATTTGAAACTTCACATATGGAACAATCATGATGAGGGGTAGTGTCATACACAAGGGCCATAACTCTAGCATCACTATATTTGGAGTTATTCCCCTTTTTCATATTTTCTTGTCAGTCCGTCTGTCACGCTTCGTGTCCGGGCCATATCTCCTACAAAGTTAGGCCAAATTCATTATAACTTCAAACATTGAAGGAGCATGATGAGGGCTAGTGTCATGCACAAGGGCCATAACTCTAGCATCAATATTTTGGAGTTATTCCCCTTTTACATATTTTTTTGTCTGGACAATAACTCTTTATCTACTGGTTCAATTGATTTGAAACTTCACATATGGAACAATCATGATGAGGGTTAGTGTCATACACAAGGGTCATAACTCTAGCATCGATATTTTTGGAGTTATTCCCCTTTTTCATATTTTCTTGTCAGTCTGTCACGCTTCGTGTTCGGGCAATATCTCCTACAAAGTTTGGCCAAATTCATTATAACTTCACACATTGAAGAAGCATGATCAGGAGTAGTGTCATGCACAAGGGCCATAACTCTAGCATCAATATTTTTGGAGTTATTCCCCTTTTTCATATTTTTTGTCCGGACAATAACTCTTTATCTACTGGTTCAATTGATTTGAAACTTCACATATGGAACAAGCATGATGAGGGGTAATGTCATGCACAAGGGCCATAATTCTAGCATCTATATTTTTGGAGTTATTCCCATTTTCATATTTTCTTGTCCAGTTAATAACTCTTTATGTACTGGTTCAATTGATTTGAAACTTCTCATATGGAACAAGCATGATGAGGTGTAGTGTCATGCACAAGGGCAATAACTCTAGCATCAATATTTTTGGAGTTACTCCCCTTTTTCATATTTTCTTGTCAGGACAATAACTTTTTATTTACTGATTTAATGTATGAAAGTAGGTACTAATACCATTCAGGTGGTCATGTATATACCATGGTCAACCACACCATGGGTGGGTGGGGTGGGGAGAGCGGAGGGTTTTTTTTCAGTCCGGTGGGGGACTCATGTCTTGCATAGCAATACAACATGCCCTTGTTAACTCTTAACCACTCCCTCCTATAAAAAGGAAAAGTTTGCTCGAAATTCGATCTTTTTCAATTTTCTTCCGAATCGATCAAGCTTTTCAGAAACTATTACTGGGGGACTGTCAAACAACTTTGATTCTGTATAAACAGTGATATCTCTCACCAACACATGCACTTCATAGAACTGTTCATTGTCTGTTTCACATAGACACCATAATCGCAGTGCCGTAAAACCAAACCTCACCTAAACTCATCGAAAACAAAACGACAAGATGTGACGCCACAACTTACGCAAGACAGGATAAGACAAAGTCACAACAAACGCCTTACAGATAAGTAAAATATCGATTTGGCTGGGCCTAGGATATTGCGACACTTAATAGCATTATTTGGAGTTAGGGCACTGTGGCACAGAGGTCACATAGCGCCACTCGATGTTGAATACACATGGAAGTCTTCCTTGCATGTTCAACACCAACAACATATTAGCTGCGCCATTACACTCGTCAAACTCAACACGTCAAAAACAAAAGGCAAGATGTAACGTCATTTTACAAACAGTTTGATAAGACATAACGGCACAAATACACCTAAATGAAAATTTTATCGGGTGGACTGGGTCTATGGCACTGGAACACTTAACTTAACTGGACAGTTGGAGTTGAAGGAACTACGATATTGGTATTGAGGGCACTGCGACACTTAACTGGACAGTTTTGAATTGAGAGGGCTGCGACACTGAACATGTCACGTAGCGCAAAGAATAATGAGCATAAAGAAACTCCATGAACTCAGAGTCATATCAATTGAAGAGCATTCATATACATACATATACCACACATACAATCATATGTACACACGTATGAATGATGTACGATACAACATGCAGTGCGTTGCACTATCATGGATTAAATCTGTTTTGTTTTCAAGAATTGTTTTATGCGTTTACTGAACAGGTTTTGGAAATGAATGTTTTCAACTATCTTACGAAGTTAGTAAATCATATCACCATAACATTCCGGATGCGAAATGCTTTGTAGCAGGAGTGACTTTAAATTACATTTGTAGTTGTTAATGCGGTTCCGATAATATAATTTACAGACTATTTTACAAATCTTGTCAAACTCGTAAACCTGTTTAAAAACTGTGGTATAACACGATTCCGAATAATGAAATCCTAAACAAACGAACAGCCCTAGTAATACGGATAAATTATAAGTTGTAAACACCGTATGATATTGCAGGAGGAACATTTAGATGAGGGTATTTACCTATATTAAAGTTAAAGCCATTCCGTATGTCATAGACTTTTGGAGAGATGAATCCATTATTTATTATTTAATAGACAGAACTAAATATAAAATCGGTGGTGAAATGTCTGACAAATTTGTTTTTTTTCACTAGGGTAGACGTTAGAAAACATGGCATATCAATATTAAATATGTCAATCAGTTATCGGGATGTTCACTGATGGTATCTACCTGTTTATTCATGACCTACCCGTACTAGCAACAAGTGATGCGCAATTTGTACCCCTTGAAATACCAATAACTTGATATATGATATCCACAAAATGAACATATTGTTCAGGAGAAAGGCGAATACAAATGTCTGAGCAAGTCCTCATAGTGTAATGCTTAACAGTGCCATCGGGAAAACTGCAGTCAGCATTGCATGAAAGAAATAATCTATTTTCTCTAACAAAGTTTGTTTTGCAATAAGAGCAGTGCGTTTAGTTTTGTAAGGTCTATGGCTGAGATGTATATAAACTAAAACAAATAACAATGTACTTAGTAAGGAGGCTTGGTACTTTTTGTGTTGTAATTTACATTAAATTTCATTACAGTTTTTACTTGACTAAAAAAGATATTTTTCAGAGTTATCGTAAGTTTTATTGCAATACAGGTATACAAGATGTTCATTCTAAATACGTTATTGAACCAGCTGATGGGGCATCCGATAACGTTATCATTATATGACAATTGCATTATCTTAATGTATTAAACTTGTAAATGCTAAACATACATTTCAGTGTCGTCATCAGAACGCAACACAGTTCCGGAACATGATGAAAAGTACAAACAGGTGGGTTCTGACGTGAACATTGGTTACAAAAAGCTTCCAAAAATGTACAGGATACATAAACTCAACCCCAACTAACCAAACTAACCCAACTCACTCACTCACTCACTCACCTAAACAACATGTATACAAATCCACATAAAGCGCGGTTCATTGCCAAATCGAGCTCATGTACTACTACAAATCCGGTATCACTTATATAAAACATGTCTTCTCCCAACAAGAACGGTTAATCCAGTATGTTCTCCTCGATACCATTTTGTACTGAAATTCTGTCTTGCTTCGGTAATGTGGCCACATGTGTCAAACTCAAAGATGGTAACCTGTACGTCGGGCATTTTGTTTTATAGAGCCCGAATAAGCTGATACTAAATGATGTTAAAGTTTCTATCGTACCCCTATTGATTCTCTTTAGCATCTCCGACTTCGGTAGAGTACATCTGTGACTGGCTTTATACCCCGGGGGCCAGAAAGGGTTACCGTGCACCCCCCGTCTGACTTTTTTCATGGGTACCAGGGCGTTTGGTAGGGTCTGCTGAATGGAAATCGAAATTGTACCCATGAAAAAACTCATTCCTGCTATGGGGTTTTCTACCGTTTCCATGGCAACCGGAGGTCTGGACAACGACGGTGGGTAAAGGTTATAATGTAGTATATCTATGCTATCCGGGGCACTAAGAGTTTGAAACTGGTGTCAAACTAAAGGTAATACATTGGTCTTTAATTAAGAATACGTTTTTGTTAATTACCTCATTTGCATAATCATGCATATTAATGAGAAACCCGAAAAATGAAGGAAAAAAGACTAGAATATGGTGAAAACTAGATCTGAAATCACGTGTGATGGTCCAAATACACCCAAATATGTTTTTATACATAAAACATCCTCGATGAAAGTATTATTTAAAACAAAATCGTGTCTTTATAGCTTATTTGCATTTTTATTGCATGTTTGAGTATCCATAGCAGAGGCACGCCCGGGTAGCGTAAGCACATAGAGAAGATAGCATTATATCTCAAGGCCTTCGGCAGATAATAGCTAACAGTATCAACTTGTTACCAAACATAAAATAAATACACTGGTATTTGATTTAAAATGTATTGTAGTTAATAAGTTCATTAGCATATTCATGAATATTAATGAGAACCCCCTAAAATTATAGAAAAAGACAGGGAAATGGTGAAAACTAGATATGAACTCACCTGTAATGCTCCAAATGCATAGAGATATGTTCTTATAATAAAACCATCTCCTTGAGAGTAATCTAGCTGATGCTATGTAAAATGTGTCTCTATGGGTCATCTGCATTTTATCAACTTTTTGTTTCCATAGCAAATGTACGTCCGGATAGCGTCAACGCACAGAGAAGGTAAAAACGTTATATCACAGGGCATTAAGCAGCTGGGAGCTAACATTATCAACATGTTACCAAATATATAATTTTAAGAAACACAATGGTGTTTTATTTAGAATATCATATTGTTAATCAGTTCATTAGCATATTCATGAATATTAATGAAACAAAAATGTTAAAAAATGTAGAAATTAAATTCTTAAAGATCCGTTATGCTCCAAGTACACCAAAACAAGTAAGCGATACATCAAAATATTTAAACAATTTTTAAGTTATGATTTAGCCGGTATTTGCTTTTTCTCATGCGGGTACGAGTTTGAACCCTTCTGGTATGAAAAAACAAATTAATAATTAAAATACAAATAACAGACTGTTTAAACCACGTTCAAATAAAAAAAACTTGAAGGATTACGATTTATCTAAATCGTTCTGCTTACTTGCTTATCTATAAATAATGATTTGGGTATCACAACCGGTCATAAAATTATTTGACTTGACCAAAGAACAAAATATTGAATCAAGAATTTAAACATATTAAGTAAACTAAACTTACCATGGGTAGGCTTGTGTCTCGGCTCATATGAATTGTATACATATTTCGTTTGCGTTATTCTCATCAGTACATCACCGTTATGGTGACTGAAAAGATATTTCTATCAAAAGTATCAACTTTTGAGGAGATGCTTATCTAATGACTTGTACAATACAATCTACTAGCAGAAAATGCAATGAAACGAGGTCTGTAAAGTGGAATTAGAACAGACAGTAACAAAGAGAAATCATGGCTTAGTGGTGTTTAGTTGGTGACATACAATTAACTTTGAACTAATCGAAGCATGTATTATTCGGCATATTTACAAATCATTATATCATTGTGGCCTTAGTATATGTATAAAACATGACTGTAAAGAATGTCTCAACCGGTTTACAGAAAAAGATATTTCTGTGTGATACTCATTCATCACCATATCTGTATGCATTATAATGCAAGTTTAGTCCCAATGATAACCAGTGTCTTCAAAGATCCCCATTTTTAATCTTCTCTATGTGCCTCAAATTACAGAATGTCAACCATGACTTGTGGAGGCAAGTAACCGCAGACCCATAATGGAATGGTCCAAGAATCACATTGACATGGCTCCAGTCATGTGCTTCTGAGGCTGGAGTATTACAATTAGTATTACATTGGGGCTATATGTGAGCTCGTCAAAATTCGCACCTGATTGACGACCCGTTAAATGTGTCGGACAAAGCAAATCTACATAGTGGAAAAGATCCCACGTCAACGTTATGCCAATCATTAATTGGCTTATCTTCGCGCGTTTCCTTAGCAGCAGTTTCAATTCAGCGTACATTGTGGATGTGAACGAATCTTATTCACCAATTAGACCAGCTTAAACATCCCATGTTTACAAGACTTATTAGTGGAGTTACGAATCTCGGTCTCTTTCCAGGAGTCGTTATTTGGTGATACATACTCTTTTTACTTAAGTGTACGTGTAGACTCACAGTAAGCATGAATGCCCAACAGAGCATCCTCACAGCGTTCTTACTTGAACAGTCGTGCTGTCTTGTTCTCTGGCTAAAACCTGATATTAGTTTCTTATTGTGCTGACTTCAAAACAGTTTTACTTTATGCTTTACAAATTATTTGTGTGGTGTGGTGGTAAAGTGGTAACGCACTTGACTACCGGTCCGGAGATCCGGGGTTCAAATCCCGGTCCCTCCCGGATATTTCAGAGATGCTTTTCAGTGTCTCCCACCCGCACATCCTCTCCTCCCAGGGATTAAAGTGGATACATCTGAGGGTCACTAGCCAGTACTGTGGCTGCATGATTGCGCCATATGTTAGCAGTGCTCAATATTGTAGGTGAATGACTCAATGACCAGGGGAGTACATGTACAGTCGACCTTCGGACTGAACATAGACTGTAACTAGGTATTTTGCCTCATGGTGTCATCGTTCATCAAAAAGCCTTCCAGTCAGCAGGTTTCTTTGTATCCTCCCCTTACACTAGCAGTTTTTCTGAACCCCCATTCCATCATTCTCTCCATATGTTTTTAGTTTTCTTGATACATATCTTACATGAATACTTTCAGACGTCATGTTGAAAAGACTTTCAGATATTTGTTTGAAGATGCCTGGAATGTCTCGCATTGAATGAAATAGAGCATTCCTGACTTATTTTACAATGCGTTTCTCATCTTGTGTTGGTGCATTTGTCATGTCTACCTCTTCTATTAGGTATTCTGCTCCCTTGGTGTATAGTATTTTGCTAAACAGCCATAAGCATTACCAACAATGAAGATCCCCAAGATCGATATCCACATATGACCCTTATGACTGATTTAATAATTGCACGCAACTATGTCCGTGCAGCCAGTATACTAACACCGAAGCTGCCGTTGTCTTCAAATCAGTATTTAATAACTCAAAGAACCGTGCATGGGTTTCCAGCCTGTTGTTTATAAAAGTTTCTTTAGCGACTTTATCTCTTACATCTGCCCTGAGAAAGTTATCTTCATCTTGAATAGATTCTTGGAAACACAATACAAACGATATTGAGCGCGAAATTGACATCGATCATTGCCACCTTGTAGAAAGTTGGTTGCGTTGCTTAACGCCCATTACAACCTTAGGCTAATTTGATACACCAGAAAGAGGTGAGCGGGTACAGAGAAAACCGGGTGCGATGCCCTACTACTTTCTCTGGTTCCATAATGGATTGAGGATGAGTTGTGGAAGCATTCTGGAGAAGGCTCTTGAAGCACCTGAAGAATATGAAGAAGTGGATGGGGGCTCTTTGAAGATTATTATTCGGTCTAAACGTGCATTACGATTAATACAGATGTGATGATAGTTGAATATATCACACAGAAAGGTCTACCGCTTAAACCCGTAGAAACATTCTTAACATTGAGGAGCAGAATCGAAATGAGGGGTGTGTTTTCCGTTTCTTGTGTTATCATTAGTATTTATTGAATTTGACAGGATGTTTCATGCATTTTTTACCATGTATCCTATTTTAGTAATGTGAAATGTATTGTTTCTAAAATCTAGCTATGCACCTACAGCATGCACTTATAACGTTTTGTACATGTGCTGAAAACAACAATGATATAATGGTTTGTAAATACATGCATGCTTTTGTTTATAGATACATGTATGTGTCAACAGCATTAGCCTCGATAAGTATAATGCCACTTGTATGTTACGAAATACACCATTTAAAAAACATGGTTTCATTTCTACTTTACAAATCATGTTATATTACTTTTAGATGTCCTCATCAATACTGGTAATTTACACGTCATTACAATGGCGTCTCCTAAAAACATGATACTTTTAAAAATTATTTTTTAAATATAATCATTGCTGTGGTGTACTGATACGGATAACAACAACGAAAATACTCGTATATATACAACTATTCAAATGAGCCGAGACATCAGTCTACAAATATCCCGTATAGTTTACTTAATAAGTTTAAGTTCTTGAGTCATTATCTTAATCTTTGCTTGAAAGTCAGACACTAGGTAAATCAGTTCACGCGTTTTGTGATACCCTACTCATTTTTATGAATATGAAAGTAATCATATCACACTTGGAAATTGAAACGCTATTTGTACCTTAACTGTTCATTTGTTTTCATACCAGAAAGGTGTACAATCATGCCCGTATGAAACAAATAACGGATACCACCATCGTTTGATATAATACCATAATTAAATCATAATTAATTTGAAAGCGGTTTAATTATTTCGGTATACTTAGAGCAAACAGGATGGTTTACAATTCGTTCTACCGTGTTTAGATAATGTCCCTTCTTTCTGTTTGATATAAGCATTAATATTCATGAATATGCTAATGAATTGATTAACAACATGATATTCTAAATCAAAGACCATTGTATTTCTTATAATTATATTTGGTAACATGTTGATAATGTTAGCTCCCAGCTGCCCAAGGCCCTGTGATATAACGGTTTTACCTTCTCTATGCGTTGATGCTGTCCGGACGTACATTTGCTATGGAAACTCTAAAAATCAATAAAATGCAGATGACCCATAGAGACACGTTTTTTACATAGTATCTGCTAGATTACGCTCAATGAGGTGGTTTTATTTATAAGAACATATCTCTATGCATTTGGAGCATTACAGGTGATTTCAGATCTAGTTTTCACCATTTCCCGGTCTTTTTCTCTAATTGTAAGGGGGTGTTTCTCATCAATATTCATGAATATGCTAATGAACTTATTAACAACGATACATTCTAAATCAAAGACCAGTGTATTTATTATATGTTTGGTAACAAGTTGATACTGTTAACTGCCAGCTCTCGACGGTCTTGAGATATAATGCTATCTCCTACATGCGCTGACGCTGTCCGGACGTACCTCTGCTATGGATACTCAAAAACGCAATAAAAGTGTAAATAAGCCAAGGTAACACGATTTTGTTTTATATAATACTCTCCTTGATGATGTGTTATGTATAAGAACATATTTGGGTGCATTTGGAGCACCACAAATGATTTCCGATCTAGTTTTCGCCATCTTCTAGTCATTTTTTCTTAATTTTCGGTGTTCTCATTAATATTCATGAATATGCTAATGAACTTATTAACTACAATGCATTTTAAATCAAATACCAGTGTATTTTTTTTATGTTTGGTAACATGTTGATACTGTTAGCTATTATCTCTCGAAGTCCTTGAGATATAATGCTATCTTCTCTATGTGCTTACGCTACCCGGACGTACCTCTGCTATGGATACTAAAAAATGCAATAAAAATGCAAATAAGCTATAAAGACACGATTTTGTTTTAAATAATACTTTCATTGAAGATGTTTTGTGTATAAAAACATATTTGGGTGTATTTGGACCATCACACGTGATTTCAGATCTAGTTTTCACCATATTCTAGTCTTTTTTCCTTCATTTTTCGGGTTTCTCATTAATATGCATGATTATGCAAATGAGGTAATTAACAAAAACATATTCTTAATTAAAGACCAATGTCTTACCTTTAGTTTGACACCAGTTTCAAACTCTTAGTGCCCCGAATAGCATAGATATACTACATTATAACCTTTACCCACCGTCGTTGTCCAGACCTCCGGTTGCCATGGAAACGGTAGAAAAACCCATAGCAGGAATGAGTTTTTTCATGGGTACAATTTTGATTTCCATTCAGCAGACCCTACCAAACACCCTGGTACCCATGAAAAAAAGTCAGACGGGGGGTGCACGGTCTGAGTTACACAAAATGGTTCGTGTAAGACATGCTAGAATTGGCCGTCACTTTTGTAGTGGAGCAGACGGGCGTGAGATTACATTTATACACACTGTTCGTCTGACTGTGTGAAGATGGGATAAGTGTGGGGTTGGACGCGTCCCCTAACCATTGTAAAAACACCAGTGGTATTTTACCACTGACCACTTCAAGGCGGTACTCCTGTCTTCATATGTTTGTTATTGGATCGTGCATCTTGCATAGTTTTGTAAATTTGAATATGTATGTGTGATATATGTTTGTATGAGTGATCTTCAATTACTGTTGATGGTGCTACGATATATTTCAGATATGTGCATGCCAAAACTATCCATTTAAGTGTAGCCGTACCCTAGACTCAGTCCAAGCGAGATTTTCAGTAAGGCTCTTCGTAATGTTATGTCTTGCTATACTCTTGCGTAAATTATGTCGTCACATCTTGCCTTTTGTTTGTAATGGGGTTTGGTTTAACTGCGCAGCTATAGTATCGGTGTTGAGCAGGCAATGAACAGTTCTATATGTATGTGTATGATCTAATATGTACATCTCTCCTTCTGGTGACACGAGCTTCCAAAGGTAGCGGAGAACCAGACTTCTTCCGCACTGCCGACTGTTGTTTGGATTCAGGGACAAATAACCATAACCAGGTCTCATCCTTTATAATAATTATATCCAGGAAGCTGTCCCCTTTCTTTCTAAATCACGTTAGGAACAACTTGGAATCAGCAACTCAGAGCTGTTGAAAAGCCGTGGTATTCATCGTGCGTACGCTTTCGTCATTTGCAACTCCTGAGAAAGCACTTACTGAATTGTTCTAAGGCTGCAATAACACGAACTGTATGTCGCGTTTCCTTTTTGATGACGTTCATAATTTTGTTGATTGCGGCGTCGTCAGCAACGCACGTGGTTTTTACCACGCCTCGCATCTTCCACAAATGTGTTCTGCCCTTCATTAAAGCATCTCTGCCATTTAAAGACTAGTGCTCTCGGTACGTGTTTTGTACTTTCAAAGGTTTTCATCATTTTTAATGTTCGTGTACGGGTATGCCCTAGACCTGCACAAAACTTTATGACAGCCAGCACTGCCGTCCTCTTTTACACAACGTCACGGTGTTACAATTGAGCAGCTGTCTAACTTTAGTCTAACTTCCTTTATTTTTGAACGTCAACCGACAAAATGACGTCATATTTTAGCATGACGTCGCCAAATAATGGTAACGTCGTTTTCCGAAGTTTTATTAATATGTCTCAAACAACAGGACAACCTTTTGCATAGATTAGCACCATGGGAAAGCGTTTGAATTTGATACCTGCCCCGGGTAGCTGCAATGGGTTTCTATAGCAACGTAATAGAGATATTTGGAATGTTGCGAATTAATCATCACTTTTATGTAACTGAAACAAAATGATTTTACCACCGACCTGTGTAATTATGTCCATGTACATTGGAAAATATAAAAGTTATGATAAAATATGGAAAAATAGTCAAACAGGGAGAGCCACACACGAAATGACACCGCACCAAACACCATCTAACAAGAAACGGTAAAGCCACAAGACAAAACATAACAGGACGCATATCAAGACGAAACATTAAACATTAAGCATATTAAACAACAAAATTGACCGTAGGCTGAAAGCAGGAGTGCCGCCTTGGAACGGCCAGCAGTCAAACAAAAAGGGCTACTGGGGGACCTAAACCTGGTTTACGGGTACCCAACCTCGTCCTTATCCCACTTTCACCAAAGTCAAAATGTAAATAAAATCCCCCCTCCAGACAACTCCACAACATGCATAACGATGTCTGCCAAAATGAAAATGATTTGAAAATAAACGTTAGAGGTAAACAAGCGACGTCATCATGTAAATGACGTCATAATTTAAAAGTACGGGAAAACTATTTGAAACACTTCTACACCGACATTTAATAAAAGATAAATCGCAAGAAGATACAATTACTAGTGGATATTAAGCATGCACAACTGTTTTGTTTGAAAAAGAATAAACTTGACATCGTAGATATGTACTCGATGACTATTCAGGTCAGAGCAGCTGTGGAGAAGTCATTTGGGGTACGACAGAACTGGCAAAATACAAATATCTAATTTCCTCCCTCCGTAAACGGGTTTAAGAGGGAATCTTCATAGAGTATTAAGCCTTTTCCGTCGTCGCACAAGCAAAGAGGAAAGCATAATGACCAACTGTAAAGGGGTCGACCACCAAGCATGTAGTGTGCTGCAATATAGAGGGGTCATATCCCTTTTTAATGAATTGTTTTATACGTTTGACAAACAAAGTATCAAAATATGTGTGTCCAATAATATTTCGAAGTTTGTAAATGACATCACCGTAAAACTCCGGATGTGAAATACCTAACTTTAGAAAAGTACGTAAATTACAATTGTATTTGCTGATGAGTAGAACATTACGGTGGTAAAATTTTGAAAATGTTTTACGAAGTTTGTCATATCTGTAGCCCTGTTTTAGTAGTTTTTCAGTGATAATAAGGTTACGATTGTTAAAATCATCAACAGAGGAACAAGCTCTAGCAAAACGAATAAGCTGAGAAATACACCGTAACATGTAGCTCGGGGAACATCCCCATCCAAATGAGGATAGTTAATTATTTTAAAATTAAAGTCATCCTTTGTGTCATAAATTCCAGAAGAAATTGTTCCATTGTTTATAGATAAATTTAAATCTAAAAAGGCTGCAGATATGTCAGAACTATTTGCTTTATTAAGCTTGAGCTCCCTAGGGTAAATTGAGGTTATCATAGAATCAAAGTATGGGTTATCAATATTAAAAATGTCGTCTAAATAACGTGCTGTATTGTTAAAGGCATTGATGACATCCGCCTGTGAATCGCTGTTAAGGTTAAGCATAAAATCCCGTTCATAACAAAACAAAAACAAGTCTGCAATTAAAGGAGCACAATTGGTTCCCATGGGAATACCAATGACCTGGCGATAAACAGAATTACCAAACGAACAAATATATTGTCTAACAGAAACGTAATAGCGTCACAAAGATCTAAACATGTCCACGAGGTATATTTATTTGTAACGTCATTGGTAAAGAACGCATGTCTAGAATTACAGGCAATAAATGATACTTTTTCTCTGGCAAATGTTTTATTTATAAGATTAGTAAGTTTGATCTTAATTAGATCGTGTGGTAATGTGGTATAAAGTGTAGAAAAATCATAAGTGCTTATAGTGTTAGCTTGGTGTTGCTTGATTTTTAATTTAGTTAAAACCTCATTGGAGTTTTTTATAGACCAAAAAAGGTTAATTCCTGAATTCTCATAAGCTTTATCGCAGTAACGCTTGACATGTTCTTTGACCGCTGTTAGACACGATGTAATTCGTTTGGATAGTGCAGTTGTTGTGCATGAGACAGAATTTGCTATGAAGCGTGATTTATATGGCGTTTTATGGAGTTTAGGTATCCAGTACATCGTCGGAAGTTTATGATGTGTGATTAATATATCAGCATTGAACTGTTTACATTTATTAACATGTTCAGATATTATGTCGTTTTCAGACTTAGAGACCACAATATATGACTTTGTCTTAGTTTGTTCTTGTTCTAAAACATCCACATAATAAAGTCGTCAAACAATAATTACATTGTTTGACGCTTTATCAGCTGGGACAAACACGTATTTAGAGTGAAATTCTTGTATACTATTTTTTAAGAAGCGAACTGAAGTCTTAGGTTTAGGCGGAAGAAGGTGAATGTTAGATTTGTAAAACGCGATACGTGTATCCATTATATTTGAAATTTGTTTCATCCATTTTGTAAGGGCACTATTGTCTGCATGTTCTCTGCGACATAACTCTACGTTATTTTACAACTCTCGTATTTGTACGGGGAGACGTTTAACGGTCACCACACGGCAATATAAAAGTACATGTGTGAGTCATGCAGGAAACAACGCATACAAAACACACAACAGCCCAAACAGCACCACGACGAAAACAGTAAATGTACATGCATATAAAAGACAGAGACGTATAAAGGCATAACAAACAAACAATAGGGCGAAGATGGAAGTACCGCTTTGGAACGGTCAGTGACAAATGTCACTGGCGGTTTAAATCGGTTTAGGGGCGCCCAACCTCACACTTATTCCATCCCCACTCTAAAAGACAAACAGTGTAAATAACCGTATCCCCTATTGGACTAATATACAATAACCGCGATGACAAATACATTAGTAAAGTGCATGTAAAACGAAAACATATTTAAGTGAATAAACTGTATCCAAAAAAGAACAGAAGTCAGGAAGGAAGTTTGAAACGACATTCGAAAGTACGAAATCCTTGTGGTGTCATTCTAAAAGTACAAGAATGAGTCATGCAGGAAACACCACATACAGAACAAACAGCCGCCCGAACAGCAACACAAGGAAACAGCAAATATACATAACTATAAAAACATCAAGAGACGCACAAAGACAAAACAAACATACAATAGGGGGAAGATGGAAGTACCGCCTTGGAACGGTCAGTGACAAAAGTCACCGGGGGGTTAAACCGGTTTTTGGGCGCCCAACCTCACACTTATTCCATCCCCACCCTGAAAGACAAACAGTGTAAATAAACGTGTCCCCTCTCCGACTAATCTACAACAACCGCGATAGCAAATACAGTGGTAAAGTACATGTATAACGAAAACATTTAAGTGAACAAACTGTATCCACCTATCGCTAGTGTACTCGATGATTGAGCTGCAAACAGAGTAACTGTAGAAAAGTAATAAAGGGTACGACAAAAACGAAATAGTACAGATATCTGACGTTCTCCTTCCATTTCTGGATTTAAGAGATCGCCTTCACAGGGTACTAAACCTTTCTTGTCGGCGTACCTGCAAAGAGGCCAGCGTGATACGTTATATCTGTACTATTTCATTTTTGTCGTACCCTTTATTACTTTTCTACAGTTACTCTGTTTGCAGCTCAATCATTGAGTACACTAGCAATAGGTGGATACAGTATGTTCAATTAAATGTTTTTTCGTTATACATGCACTTTACCATTGTATTTGCCGTCGCGGTTGTTGTAGATTAGTCGGAGAGGGGATACGTTTATTTACACTGTTTGTCTTTTAGGGTGGGGATGGAATAAGATTGAGGTTGGGCGCCCATAAACCGGTTTAACCCCCAGTGACTTTTTCACTGACCGTTCCAAGGCGGTACTTCCATCTTCCTCCTATTGTATGTTTGTTTTGTCTTTGTGCGTCTCTTGTTGTTTTTTCTAGTTATGTACATTTGCTGTTTCCTTGTGTTGCTGTTCGGGCGAGTGTTTGTTCTGTATGTGGTGTTTCCTGCATGACTCATTTTTTGTACTTTCATAGTTCCTAGTTCCAGGTTCCAATTTCCGACTTTCAGGTTCTTACTTCTTTCTTCCAAGATAATTTGTTATATGGTTATTGTTTATTGTTTACGCCCCAATTCCAAGTTCCTTCTTATTAGTTCCGACTTCCAAGCTCCAGGTACGGACTTCCATGTTCCAACTTCAAACTTCCATGTTCCAAGTTCCGACAAGTTCCAAGTTCCGACTTCCATGTTCCAACTTCCGTGTTCCAAATTCCGACTTCGAAGTTCCAACGTCCATGTACTAAGTTCCGACTTCCATGTTCCGACTTCCTTCTTCCGACGTCCAAGTTCCTACTTCTATGTTCAAAGTTCCGACTTCCATGTACCATGTTCCGACTTCCAACTTCCGACTTCCATGTTCCAAGTTTCGACTTCCATGTTCCAAGTTCCGACTTCCATGTTCCAAGTTCCGACTTCATTGTTTCATGTGTTTACATCCATTGCCCCCAGTCGCATCACGTGACACATAACATTATGCTATTTATATCAGAATTTCTACTTTGGGTTTCTTAAAGTTTTAGAGATTTAGGCCTGTTTTCAACATTTCAAAGATCGGTATGCCTCAAAATAATGTTCAAACATTACTATTAAGCTTTGTTGTATTTCATACATTTAAAAAAGGTCTGATTACGACACACAACGGACACAGGGTAAAACAGACATGCATGAAGTAAACGGCGCGAAAATATGACGTCACGAGTAAACTTAGAACGTTGAAGTCGGAAGGTGGAAGTCGGAAGACGGAACATGGAAGTCAGGACATGGAATTTGGAAGTCGGAACATGGAAATATGAAGTCGGAACATGGAAATACGAAATTGGAACATGGAAACTCGGAACTTGGAAGTCGGAAAATGGAACTTGGAAGTCTGAAAATGGAAGTCGAAACATGGAACATGGAATCGGAAGTATGAACATGGAACTTGGAAGTCGGAACATGGAACTTGGAAGTCGGAACACGGAAGTCGGAACATGGAATTTGGAACTCGGAACTATGAAGAAGGAACTTAGAATGTCACCATCAGGCTTTCGTAGGAAAGTGCATAGGAACACTAAAAGCGCAAATGACATGCGCGCTCACAGATACACACATGACCCTTATAGAACTGTTCATAGAACATTCGGTACAAACATATTCTCATATTATATCTTGCGATATTAAGATAGGACTCATATCTGAAACTAGCAATATGTTCGCAAATAATCTTCCCGATTAAAGGTATCATTTATACTACGATATGTCAACTGTATTTTGATATAACATTTTTGATCAGTTTGGCAAATTCCGTGTTGGCATCCACGATCATGTTAGAGAAAATGTATCCATTTTGCTCGTTTACGGGAAAGGGGTGTTTTTTCTATAATCTTTGTCTGGGATTTCATTGCCCGTAAATTACCCTTTAAACGCTGAATGTTTTAAATGACGTAGTTCATCAACTATGGAACGCAGTCAGTATAAAATGCTGAAACTTTCTAGAGGATTTTGAATGGCAAACAGTGCCGACCATGTCGGTGCATGTTTTTGTCAATACAATGGACACTCTCTAAACAAACTTTCATTTACTATCTTCTATTGCGTATTTATATGGCAAAGAATATGGCAAATTGTAAAAATTAGTTCATTACAATATCTGTAAAGATAAAATACATTAAAACTGAGTAAAACCCATCATAACATGCCAATTTCTGAATTAAAATGACTGATTAGAAACATCCAAATAGTGTTCACTTTATAATTGTTAATTGACTCCGCTGTTCCAATTCTGTAACATATCGATAAACCGATTTATGGCGCTACATTTACGTCTTGTATAGTTTACAATGACATTTTCCTAGAACGATGTATGCTATATAGTTTTACATGGTTTATAACATCGATTAATCTCTGTATTCCAATACGATTTTCAGCATGACAATATTATCATGGATTCGTCCATAGAAAGTTATAATTGACACGAAAAAGAAATACAACATTTTATCTCTGCTGAAATATTTCATCAATACGAGGGGATATAAATCAAACCAAACAAATGGGTTAAATGGAAGAGTTTTAATGTTAATCACGATATATCATTAAGCAATAGTTTGAAATAAGACATCGTAAAACCCGCAAAATATTGAAAAATGTTGTCCAAATGTTGAAACAATATGTATATTTTCAATATAATGAATGCCCTCACAATAACTTCTCAAACCTTGTGTATCAATGAATTTATGAAACGTTTGATCCGGCTGATTGGATAATCTTGCAGTAACACTTGGTGATGTTCGTGGATTCTGAAGTTGGTTTTACGCCTATCGAAAACGTCCCATAAAATATCTATAGCATGGACTATATTGAAGTATTTCTAAAACCTGAATGTTATTTTGGGCAAGGTCATTCAACGTGAGCATGGAAACTTGAGATCTGGATTTTCCTGTCTGAATGTGACACTATGAGACTACACAAATGGTACTACAACGACTGGTTCCAAAATGCGAATACCATATTCCTCCCCATGCCATAACCTCACCGCGAACGAATCCGTCGCAATGGTCAACGCACAGCTCGCTTTTACGTCTAAATACTATTGATACGCCCGTCAGGTGAAAAGTCTAGACACGTCTAGGAACAGCACCTCACACCATCGACGCATTCGAAAATGCATTCAGCATGTGTCTGTTCAAAAAGTTACGTCTAGCTTAGCGTCGGTGAGAGGTTAAAGACATACACACGTGTATACGTCGAAGTCGTAATCTAGCCTGTTCAGAACGACATCTCGACTAATTCGGTCATTGTGCAAACCCCGAATATTCTGTAAAGTGTCCAAAAGCAGCTGTTAAGCGCTGACGCAAATGAGAGAGGTGTACGTAAGCGTCCTTTTGTTATTTTGTAACACGATGACGACCACGTCCTTGGCGACCTCTTGTCGTGCCAGTTTGCCTAGTTCGAACGTACAGAGGATAAATCGAGACTGGTGAATTGCAAGTAATCTAGCGACTATCATTTGGCTGTTTTTCAGGCGGCATCTTGACATCGAATGTCAGTCAAACGTTACACTCGAAGACTTAGACAAGGTAAGTTTTAATATTGCTTTCGGTCTGGCTTTCTTCTGCGTAGACAATTAACTGCTATTCAAATAATGTAGCGTCCGCGTACAGAAGTGGTATCATGTACGCGCATTTCGCGTTACGCGAGGCAAGCAGCAATAGCGGCATTGTTCAATACACTATCCAGTTGGTAATATGAAGGCTGTATATTTGAAATAGATGCGGCCAGTTATCAGTTCATATAAATATGATACATGTAAACACAAAATGTTAAATAACAAAAATGTTGCGTTCCTTTTTCGTGCCAGTATAGATGTATGTAATGAAGGTGCCTATTGATACAGTTGTAACATTTTGTTCTCGTTCATACTTCACTCACAACGTCATCATAACGAGTAACGTTACTATCGTATTGTTGTTGCATTTCAATGTTCAACAAACAATTTTAATAATTCTACTGATGTCATGCTAGTCAGACTCAAACTCATTTTCACTACTTCATTAGCGAGTGTATCAGATGACATGAAACATACGTTGTTGTGAATTTATGTTACCTTTCTCTAATCTATTTTCCCAGACTGTGGTAACACTATGTCATTTGCTAAATCTTAGTAATGAGCTGAAATCGATTTTAGTAACAGTGATCTTGACCTTGACACCGACTGTCCAGACATAATATAAACATTTGTCTCTGACCCTGAATATTCAATGCCAATGTTTGTCTCTACTGTTTGTGTGCTAATTTTGGTAAATTGGTGGAATTCCTAAATACAGTTATCGTTGTATGAAGCCATTTAAAACAAACAACTTCAGTGTTAAAGATGAAGATGACCATAATTAATGTGAACATGAATATTAACACCCTACGCTACAGAGCAATGGCTGTAAATTGCCCTTCGGTCTTTCCCTTTAGTGTCTGCAATATATGCTGATTTGCAAAAGGAAATAACACCACCTTACCACTTATTCTCCGGAACGGCAGAAAGATAAAATAAGGTGTTCGTGAATGATTATTGATAGACCAAATTATATACAGCAAAACAAAACAGTACTGTATGATACATTAAGATTTAAACACTAACATTAAATTTACAGCAAATACTTAATACAATTTCTTCCCAATATATGACAAATTTAGTACCAGATCAATATATTCACATTACATGACACCATCTTAAGCAACAGAGAATGCTTAACTTTGATATATCTTCAAATCAAGAAACTATCTTTATTAAACCCGTATCATAGAAATCCGTGAAAGCAGTTTCCCTAAATTGCGTTATTATGTTTGACAAAAAAGGACTAAATATTAGTTCACATTAGTTATACATCAAAAACCCATTAATGCAACCACTTTATGAATGAAGAAACACATGGTTGATGAATGCAGGACGAAAGTAATGCAGAAAGCTCCCACAACTTTCGTCCTAGATTAAGCTACCACCTGTCTTTAAGAACCATATTTATAGCTATTTTGGTGGTCGCTTTAGAGAGATTTCACTGTAGTTTTCGTATCTAATATATGCATTGACATAGTGCCTGCCACGCTATATTCATATAAATTTCGTTTTTATGTTATTGGTATGCAACATCTTTTGCTTTACAAAACACATCGGATATGGCAAAATGCGTAATTCGTTTGATACGTTTGATCTATCCCTACTAAGGTATACCCAAACTCTAATCAGGGTCCATGCTTATAAAGCTTTTTAGTTGAGTCTGAGTTCGTTCTCAAGCTTTTGATTGGTCAGATTTGAGTTCTCAAGCTTTTGATTGGTCAGATTTGAGCCATAGGCTCAAATCTGACCAATCAAAAACTTGAGAACGAACTCAGACTCAACTAAAAGTTTTATAAGCATGGATCCAGGAGCAATTATTATTTACTTTCGATTCGCTCAAGTTTTTCAGAAACTAATGACCGAGTGGTGATTACCTTTGATCACCCTGAGGAATTCACTGTCTGATCATGAACCAATATGTTTGCAAATACTAGTCACATCGAACTTCGCGTGATAACAAATTGTACATTCATGCCGACAGGGAGGATTGCATTTGCTTCTGAACACAATTCCATTTTGAACATTCACATGAGAAGCATTTCACTATTTGATGCAAAATCAAGTTTATATGTGAATACTCGAGAATATTTACTCTCCTTATTTATCACGTCATACAATAATTTATAGCTGCACGTATTAGTATTAAATGTACAATGCATTGCTATTCATTTGCAAATAGAATTAAAATATAAGAAGTGTTAAGTGGGTTCTTGTACATTCTGTTGAATGATAGTAAATATAACTTTAGAATAAGTCATCACTGTATAAAGGTGATTTATCGACATTGACTTCTGTAAGTACGTAAATCAATATCAAATCGCCACCTAACCAGTCCCAAGGTTCATGAGATGTACGACAGACGACACAACTACATTAGCTGAGGTATATTCAAATCAATACTTCAAGTGACCTGCTGTTACCATAAACTCTATGACACAATAATACATGTATACTGAATTCAGTTAACTGTTTAAGATTCCAGAATATCTATGAATGAAGAGTATGTTGATACAGATTGAGCCAAACGTCTACATGTAACTCAATAAACCGAGTCTGCAATATTCATTGTTTGCATGTCTGCTTTTGCTTTCGATGAATCCGTTACTTTCCGAATTTATAACGAAGCATGGCACACCTATGGTGCTTTACAAAACACATCGAATGTACAGTGAGCACTAGCAGAAATTAATTTGAAGTATAAAAGACATACACGTTGATTCAAATTATATTCTTTTGTACGTTTTATGTTAGCAACAACAATAAGTTGTGAAAGAAGGAGATCCTTCGAAATCAAAATGTAAGCGATGAAGAAGCAATTGAACGTTACTTTGGTAAGATTGGATACATCCGATCCAGGAACTATAAACGTTTGACCAGTACTTTAGTTTTGTACGCAAAGCATTGAACATAATTACAACAGCAGAAAAATCAAGCTGCTAAAGCCAGTTATATTCTTAATCGTAGAATGTACAATACACTTGAAATAAATACTTACATTGTAGGTCATAGATATACCTACCATGCAAATTCTCAATGGTATACAGAATAATTATTTTATCAACGAAAATGGTGTACAGGTGGATAAGAACATTGGAAAAATGTCAATAAGACCTTTAGACAGACGCAGGCGAACAGTAACGTTTGCAGTAAGATACTAAGTACATGTTTACTAATATGGCATCTTTACTTGATTAGCCGACATGGATAGTTCATGCATCCTCACGAAGAGGATTTTAGCAGCTTCGAATGTCCCTGCAGCTTCGAATGTCCCTGTTGCTATCCAGTAACAAAGGTAAACCAGCTTAAATGTATACAAAAACACTATCACTCTAAAACATTATTGGGAGTAAAATGTCTGAGCTTTTTGTTTTCTCATGTATGTCTGTATATTGCTGTAAGCCACATCAGCACACTGATAAAAGACAGAACCTGGAAAATGCGAACCTAGACCAGTATTTGAAAATTGAGCCAGTTCTGCCAAAGTGTTTTATATTCATCGTTTTCAACTGCAGGGGCATTGTTGTCCTACCATGGCAGGCAAGCGATGGCACTGATACTTAATTGGGATAACATGTTTAAGGCAGTGAAAAAAGTCAAAACATGCTTCCAAAGGCCGGTGAACGCGGCTTACAACTATCCATAACAACGCTGTTGCTCGCAAAACTGACAGATCAACACTTTTATATAAGCTTATGTCTGATTTCATGATCATCTGATTTTAATTGATGAACATGTATCTACAAGCTAATTATCCAGCTTACACTCCTCATTACTCTGTGGATTATTACGAGGTGTTTGTTCAAACCTGGTTATTCCGTTTACAATCGTTTAACTCTTCTTAACCGCCATGATCTCCATTCATCCATAATATCATATGAACAATGAGACAAATCATGGGTGATCAGGGATAATTCTGATTGAAAAGATAAACTGTTATGAACTGTTCTAAATAGTGTATAACTATATACGCAAACAAACGACTAACCAGTGGATGATCCGTAACTGATCCGTATTACCCTTAACACCATGTGCCATGACATTATATGCTATAGCATTATTACGTATTACAGTAGAATAATATAAGCAGGTGGTTGCTTAATGCTGGCAAAAGTAATGCAGAAAGTTCCTAGGAGCTTTCTGCATTGCTTTTGTCCTGCATTAAGCTACCACCTGCATCTAGCACCCATAATTATACCTCTTTAGGTGGTCGCATTAGCGGGGTTTTACTGTATTAAAGATAGAACGGAAATCGGGCTACACGAATGTTCACAGCAAACACAGACGTGCAAATGAAGTGCCCCCTAACTACACACACACGCACGCACGCACGCACACACACACACACAC